>OZ022576.1:54919551-55337876 GCA_963669155.1 Arbacia lixula | reverse complement strand
TGCTTGACACTATTCGATAAACGTACAAGTGGGAAATGGAGGTGATTTGCCCAGAATAATTGGCCTACTTTCACCCTTCTTCTCCCTCATTTATCTCTCTTCTCTCAGATGTCTCGGTGTAATCATATTTTTTCAGCCCCGTGTCCCATCGGTTACGCATTCCCGAAGGCTTTCTATTTTCACGGACTTCATCATATTTATCATATCTATATTCCCGTCTGTCTCAATGCCACCCCCCCCCCCCCCCCTCTCTCTCTCTCTTTCCTTTTTTATGTCCGTTTCGTCTTTTCAAAATTGCCTTTCGGATTTGATACCTCTTCTTCATCCACTCCTTTACTCCATCTCAAGGAGCAAAGAGAGACAGAGAGAGGGGGGCATCCCACATACCACACCCTCTCAGAGTGTTAAGGATTATGTGACATGGGTAAGGCGCGAATGGGGTAACTAGTTATACCATATGCCTAGGGATCAATAGTTCAAATCAGATCAGTTCAGATCAGTGACATAATAAACTACTGCCACTTAGAGTCAAGCGATTCAAAGTTCGCATATTCAGTTGTGGACATAATTCGCACTCTTATCATCATGACGTATACTGCATCAGCGTCATTTTCATGATAATCGTAATTATACTAAGAGAGATCATTTTACTTTTTGATGGATACTTTCACTAATTATGAAACGTTATTCCCGCCTTTGTTTTATACCATGATTGAATAAACATTCAGCCCAGAGTAATTGCACAATTTCACGAGAAGTAACTGTAAAGTGTACCTATCAGAATCGTTATACCTTAATACGCCATCGGTGTTTTTTGTGCACATTAGTAATAAACACAACTTTTTATAGAAAAAAAGGATGATAAAAACTTCCACATCTCTGACCGCATTTTCCGTTGGACGTGTTTTATTCATCATGTTCAAAGGGGCTTGGGAGCGAATGAATGCTATCGAGTTCTATTCTTTAGTTCTGTTTTTAATAGAATACTTAACGTTCGTAAACTCAATCTTCCCCTCCTCCCATGTTGATAAATCTAGGAGAGGCAGTCTTCTTTAATTAACACTCGGTGAAGGATGTGACACGCATACTATGTATGGAGCTGGTACCTCCATCTTCATGCTCCTGTTTTGACGTCAAATCGGGATAGACGTATCAATGAGGTACGAGTTGATGCACGTACCCTACCCTTCAGCTTAATCTTTCCCTTTTCCTCCCTTTCCCATTAACTCACTCCACCTCCCACCTCCCCATTTATTATACCTGGATCCGCCACCCGGGACTGCGTTGATTGTGGGGGAGGTGGGGGAGGGGGGGGGGGGGGGTACGGATGAAACTGGCGAAATATGATAAGAGATCAGATAAGATAAACCACTACGATGTGCACTGGTCCATGACTACGAGGATGACTAATTATTATAGGAAGATTATTCTCCATCGTTCCAATGGGTACATACAAAAAGTTCCACGCCATGATCGCTCACCCCCCTCCCCAAGCGCAGTGACCCCCCGCATCCCTCCCTTACGCCGTAATGTCTCGCACACTGGCGTTAAACTTCAATGTTGAATGGGGGAAATGCCATTAAAGGGCATATACTGTACTGGGAAGGCAAAAAAGCCTTCAAAATGTAATTGTTAGCAATCTTCTTGCCAATGGTCTTAAATTCATGTATTGTCTATTTTAGAAGCTTGCTGAAAGTTATTTGCCCTCAAATGATCCACATATGGAGTAATCAATGACTAATGATTAAATCCTCAAAATGTTCGGGCCGAACATTTTGAGGATTTGTGATTTAATCACTCATTACTCCAAATGTAGATCATTTGAGGGCAAATAACTTTCAGCAAGCTTCTAACTTAGACAATACATGAATTTAAGACCATTGGCAAGAAGATTGCTAACAATTACATTTTGAAGGCTTTTTTGCCTTCTCAGTACAGTATATGCCCTTTAAACCAGGGAGGCGGCATTTTTACTTTCATCACTCTGGTTAAAAACAGGGAGATGTGACAGAACTCGCTGCACCTTGATCGAATCCAAACCAATAATATAGCAACATCTCGCACAACAAACAACAATATCTGAATAGCCTCCAACTCTCCCACCCCGTTCTGCCCGCAGCCCCTGGCCCACATGATCTCGGACGTGTTTTTTCACACCCTACTCCAGTCGCGGTGAGGATGCGGTCATTGCTCACGCTGATGGGCGTGATCCTGTTGGTTGGTGTAACCATGTAGGATCCATGGGCCATGGTGTAATTGTAACGGTTTGACATCCGGAGCTCTGAACATCACGTACTATGTCGAAATTCACTTAGGGCGGGCGGCGCTTTGCCAATTTTCGTTTACAGCATGGTTCTTAATATATGATTGTGTTCTCGAGCTAGTCTAGCGAGACGGGCCGTTGGCCGGGTTACGATACAACGTCGAACCCTTCGACGTATGACAGCTCAATGGACGTGGTAGGGTCCATGATAGCTCAATGGACGAAATGTTTGTGCCACATGACATCCATTCATGTTACATGGAGTCGAATCATTTTGAATGCAAAACATTCTGAAGGCCACCGTGAAGTCCAGATTGATGACAAAGCAGTGGTCCCATACTTTTTTTTACCAAACGAAAACAATAATAAGATGTTATGATAATTTATATTTTTGACTCCATGCTTGCACTTACGTGGGAATAAATGTCATAAAGTTATAAATTTAAAATCAATACACATTACCCAGCCCTTGCAATCCGTCATGGGCTAGGATCCCAGGCATTAATGATATCAGCTATGCATGTCAACGCATTTCATGCTTCGACCACGAGAGTAATAACCTTAAAGGTATTTATCCGTTGTTGGTTAAGGGTCGGTCACTCCAAGTCACGATGGATGTCGCTTTCATCGTACGTTCTTCCCGAGTAGGTTGTTTGTTATTGCATCCTGCACAGCTTGAGTTCCATGATTTATTCAGGTATTCCAGCGACCCGTGGTCACAGAGTAAGACCCGCGGCCAGGGGGGAGAACGAAATGATATGTACACTCGCTTTTGGAGCAGGCAACAACATTTCCCGCTAAAAGTGGTCCAAAAGTGAAGGCGCAATCAATGCCTGGTTTGGGATGGCGGCCTCTTGACGATGCAGGCAGACGGGAACAATCGATGAATATTCCTCAAAATAGCGAGCGAGGACGAAATCGAAGAATATTAGCGAGCTTTGCGCAGGATATCCGGAATTAGATTGTCAAGTTGAGAAAATAAGACATCCCTCATTGCTGGGTCTAGTTCATCGTAGCTGCATCATGTAGGTTCACCTTTAGGCATGGCAGGTGGTTTGCCTTCCGTAACCATGGTTCCCAACAGACACACTAAATATTTCGTATAATTTTATTTGTCTCATTTTTATTGTACAATATTCCTATACATTCCATTTAACCGAGTCTCTTTTTGCCTCTGTAATGTTTTAAAAATATCTTCATTTTCTGCATACATTTACTATATCCTTTTCTGCGTGGGCCTTCTTTATTTCATTTCATACGAAAGAGACGTACGTCTTTTAAGTCCATACATCATCGTGGGAACATGAGGAATAATTAGATTCATGAAAGCGTTCGTGCGGGACTCGTGAAATCGACCCGCCAAATTAATTCTGCAGACTGTCTTTCTAATCAGTGTAATGAATGCATGACGTCACAACTGCATCGCCTGTCACATCTCCTCCGGTCATACAGGTAAAACCCACGCACGTACACATAGCGCTGAAGAAATGCGAGACATTGTTTACCGACCCTCAATACTAATGTTAATTTTCAAATGAAAAGTAAAATGGAAAAAAGGCCACTCCATACAATTCCGCCAATGGCCACATAGATCATATCAGTCTGCAAGCACATAACGATTGTAGACAGAGCAGTAATACATAATACAACACAATATGGAGAGTATAGTTCAAATGTAAGGATTGAATATCAAATCTCCCGGCCTTAGGCTGTTAAAATGTTATTCATATGTTTTTCATAGGAATACGATGTGCTATGTCCTTGATGCTTTTAGTGTATGTGTTTTCAGTCATGATGGTATATGTGAAATAAGTTTACAGTAGTGTCATCATAGAGGTTTGTCACTCTGTATGACAAATATATTAACCGTTCAGTCCCAAAGGCCAGAAACTGAGTTGTTGTGGCTATGGGAATGTCAGTGCTAAGCACTTAGAGGGTTAAGCAGTCACGTGGATCTTTCTATCAAACATGAAATAACACAATGCAAACATTAAATGGCAGACGTCCATGTTGTTCTATTTGAATGTTATACATCGTGTATACATCATACATCACTTCAATGTGACAATAAAATCATATAACAATGACACTATTCATTTTAGTGTTATGACTTTGGTCTTTATGGGAGCAAAGTCAGTCGTATATGTTACTGGGATGCTATCTCTATGTCAATAATGAAACATGCATATGTTCCCAAAGTGCGAAGTTTAATAATAGATTAAATTAAGTTAGTACTGCGCGATGTTTGTCTTTCTAATCGACAAATATGAATCATTCTATGCTTCCCCATATTGGAGCGAAGTAATCTAATATAGACCCGTGTTTGCTAAGCCAAGAGCGGGAGCAAACAATGGCGTGTCCTTGAACAAGGAACTTGCACAGGACTATTCTGGGCATCGCTACTCAGCACGAATGATATATGGCCCTTCAAATGTCAGTTTTGGCGGCTGGGGAAACAAGGAAATTGATGCATGTATTATCATAATCACAGCATGTACATGTAAAGAGAACATTTCTATGTGTGCACACGCGCGGAACGCGTATGCCATGATATCACAATGATTGTGCACAATTTAAGAAAACAAAAAAAATACAACCGAAATTAAAGTATTAACTTGATATGAAATTATGATTTACGTCTTCATCTATTCCATTAACTTTATCTTATTCTTAGACTGAAATCATGTTGGAATTGTCCATATAATCTTAAAATCGTCTATATTACCATGACAAGACCTGTCCTAGACGGAAGTATGGGTCTTCTTGGGTCGACTAGAGTGTCATGTTTAACATAATTGTGTCCAATGCAAGTGAGGGTCTGCAAATATTAGCTCGACTACCATTTTAAATGACGCGACAAAACAATGCAGATAGCATACTAGAGCTCAATATAAGCCCATCAAAAGTTACTTTCAAATCCTTACTATCTAAGGCAGGTGTTTAAACAGTAGTTTCTTCTTAATCCTGAATATCAAAGTCTGGAAAGGAGATACCCCGCAACATAAGACGTACTTCCGACATCTAAGTTTCATTCTGAGCACTTTTTAGTCATATCTTGTTGCAATCATACACGCACTGACAAACTCGGGGAGATCCCATCGTAGGCACTAAAACCAGGAATACACAGAAACAGTTTCCTCTTTCTTTGGATGAGTAATGTGTGGGATAAGCAAACATAGGTTCGGCTAGCTGGGTATGCTGGGCGTGTGCCGGACTGTAATGTCAAATCTTCGTTCATGACTTTCGTATAGAATGTCGTCGGTACACATTGTTTACTTGTTGTGGTTTGATGGTGACGTATTTAGCTTTGTATATTTAACACTGGCCGGATTTAGCTCGGTATGGAACGGAATGGAAATAAAATATCTTCCCACTCATTCATGCTCACTCGGGCATTCCTGCACGTAGGCAGCATCACCAATGATGCAATCCCATTTCATACATCCTTGGCATTACACAGTATCAGGAAATGGGTGCACTCGAAATATACACAGGGTCATTGCACTAGAGGCAAAGCCAGGTAAATATTTTATTTTTGTGAATGTCAGTGCCATAATAGTATACATGTTTATAATAGCCACCCCCCTCTTTCTCTATCTCTCTATCTTTCTCTATCTTTCTCTCTCTCTCTCTCTCTCTCTTCTCTGTCACACACACATACACACACACACACACACACACACACACACACACACACAACACTCTTCTGAATGTATGTCTCTCTCTCTCTCTCTCCCTCCATCTCATTGACCCTGTATCTCTCCCTGCATCTCTGTGTCTGTATCCCCCCCCCCCCCTCTCTCTCTCTCTCTCTGATATATACACATCACACGCACACATATACACACATGACGCGTCACTCCCTCCCCACTCTAATTGCACTGTTTCTTCATTACCCTTTTCCCGCTCCCCAAGGTAAAAGGTTTGGAAAGGTTTTACTGCATTCCTCGGCAAGCTACACAGTCGAGACACAGCATCGTTTAACTCCTTCTCCACCAGGATCCACACTGTCCTAAGAGAATTGTGCATATTACCAGTGCAAGCACATATAAAGTGTTAACTTCTATTCTGCCTGGCTCCATACTGCCCTATGAGAATTGTGCGTATTACCAGTGCAAACTACCTCAATTGCGCATGGAGAGTAAAATCGTCGCAAAATAATTAATGAGCCCATCACGTATAATTCCTAAACTTCCGGATAGCAACCTCAACAGCGTTGAACCTCAGGCGATATGAAAGTGAAAGAGAGTGCTCTGATCGCGCTGGTAAATTGATATAAATCACTGGTTTGGTCATAAAGGGGAAGAGGAAGGTGTTTGAGACTGAAATCGGCACGTAGGCCTACGATCATATTCAGCAATTTAAACAAAATGAGGTGAGATATTAGTCGTGTTGGAAGAATTATAACGCCGGGGAAAGCCAGTTGAGAAGGGGAAAAAAAAGAGGGAAACGATAATTGTGTTGGAGGAGAACTAACAACGTAATGGAAAGTGAAAAAGGGAAATGGAAACGGGGGAGGGGTGAGAAGGAAGGTGGGGTGGGGCGGGGGGTAATTGATAATTGAAATGCGAATGAAAAATAAAGTAATGAACATGGGATACCGACATTTTTCAGGAAGAATGACATTAAAAAGAATCTCGAAATCCCACGAGTTGGACCGATTCTGATAACATGTACATACTATTCCAAACAAAACAACCACCTTAGTACAGGCCTCATGCAGCTATTTTGGTTGTACTGGGCTGTACCATGAGTTAAGTGCATCAGTAACCATGGCAACGCACGAACAGGTAATACATTTTCGCCTTCATCAGTGAAGCGGGCTTCTGACTGCGCATGAGAATAGTAATGAAAGCCAACACGTCTAGGCTCTTAACACTCAAAGATAAGCGATAATCCACTCCCCTATCTCAGATTCTCTCGGAGTGTATCCATTTCTTCCCGAGCCCTGGTTTCTCCGCCCCAGCCAATACCCTTTTTTCACCGTCTAAATCATTTTTAGCGACATCGAGTGACTCAATTCAGTAGTCAACGCATGGAGAAATCCCGTGAGAATAAGGGAGGACGAAGAGTGTTCTTGTTGTCGCTCGTTAGTTCTCACTTATAGGCCTTCGGCTTGTTTTAGCGCATAATCACATCACAAAGCTGGTCCAAGGGCAACACCAGAACCTAACCCGATATAGCAGCAGTCAATGGATTAGGAGATATCAGCCCCGCAAAGGTGTGTATTTCATCTGGGACATCTGGGGGTGGGGGTGGGGGTGGCATTGACCAGGGGGGTGTTTCACCAAGCTGTTCGTAAGTTACGAACGACTTTACGAACGACTGGTGATCCCTTCTTGTGCTAAATCAGATTCTCAATGGACAAAGTGTGGTATCACATTTAGCACAAGAAGGGATCACCAGTCGTTCGTAAAGTCGTTCGTAACTTACGAACAGGTTGGTGAAACACCCCCAGAAATAATCGTCCTAATGGTGTCGGTCTTTCATGCTATATGTCAAGCTTACCTTGTACATGTATTTGCTTTTATCACCGTGATGATACTCAATGCTGTTTATCTTTGCGACTGGGGGAGGGGGGGGGGGGGGTGGAACGGGTGGGAATGAACCAGGACTAACGGATCAGCCAATGCTGTATCAGGGAGGTGTAAGGGACTGCCTGGCTGTCCCAGGACGAAAAACCAGTAGAAACAAGTAGAGAAAAACCATTAGAATTTCTATTGGTTTCTACTGGAAATTTTCTACTGGTTTGAATATGGAAAGTGAAATGATTTCCAGTAAAAACCATTAGAAAAATGCCAGTAGAATACCAGTAGAAACCAGTAGAAATCTCTACTGGATCCAATACAAGACCAATAGAAGACCAGTAGAATACCAGTAGAAACCAGTAGGAATCTCTACTGGATCCAATAGAAGACCAGTAGAAGACCAGTAGAAACCAGTAGGAATCTCTACTGGATCCAATAGAGCTTCCTACTGGTTTCTACTGGAATTTTTCTACTGGTTTGAATATGGAAAGTGAAATGATTTCCAGTAGAAACCATTAGAAAAATACCAGTAGAGTGCCAGTAGAAACCAGTAGCAATTTCTCCTGGATCCATCAGAATACCAGTAGAAACTAGTAGAATGCCTACTGGAGCCATCAGGAGACCAATAGGAATCAAAATTAAAAATATTGATGAAATATCAAATTAAATTAAGTATATGATAATCCGAATTATGGCATATTTCCTTATCGTTTTAGCCTAATCCTATCCTATCCTATATATATTCATATTCTATCCTATACCTATCCTAATTCCTGCCCCTTCCTTCACAGACTTTCATATATATAGCAGTACGGTTATAAGGTTCATAAGATATTGGTTACTACAACTTACATTTAAGAAGATCATTTTTGATGTTGTTATCATTATTGTCTTCACTTAAGTAGGTGACATTCACTATTTTATGTTTAAACTTGAAATTATTACTTGGTAAAATTCCTTTTATCTGGTAAGGTGGAGGTTATCTATTTAAAAGTACAAAATTAGGACACGTAAATACATGCATAAATATTCATGAGCATCTCTATTTCTATTGGTTTCTATTGGTTTCTACTGGTCTCCATTACCAGTAGAATTCACTGGTCTCTAATGGTTTCTACTGGTTTGACTTTGAATTTTTGACACTCCTTTTCAAAACATTATATCTCACTATAGTTTCTATTGGTTTCTACTGATCTCCACTACCAGGAGAATTCACTGGTCTCTAATGGTTTCTACTGGTTTGACTTTGTATTTTTCACACTCCTTTTCAAACCATTAGATCTCACTGGTTTCTATTGGTTTCTACTGGTTTGACTTAGTATTTTTCACACTCCTTTTCAAACCATTAGATCTCACTGGTTTCTATTGGTTTCTACTGGTTTGACTTTGAATTTTTGACACTCCTTTTCAAAACATTATATCTCACTATAGTTTCTATTGGTTTCTACTGATCTCCAATACCAGGAGAATTCATTGGTCTCTAATGGTTTCTACTGGTTTGACTTTGTATTTTTCACACTCCTTTTCAAACCATTAGATCTCACTGGTTTCTATTGGTTTCTACTGGTTTGACTTTGAATTTTTGACACTCCTTTTCAAACCATTAGGTCTTACTGGTTTCTATTGGTTTATACTGGTCTCCACCAGTATAATTCACTGGTCTCTAATGGTTTCTGCTGGTTTGACTCTGTATTTTTCACACTCCTTTTCAAACCATTAAGTTTCACTGGTCTCTAATGGTTTCTCCTGGTTTGATTTTGAATTTTTCACACTCCTTTTCAAAACATTATATCTCACTAGTTTATATTAGTGTGAAAAAAACCATTAGAGACCAGTGGATTCTAATGGTATTGCATGAAGACCAGTAGAAACCAATAGAAACCAGTGAGATCTAATGGTTTGAAAAGGAGTGTAAAAAAAACAAAGTCAAACCAGTAGAAACCATTAGAGACCAGTGGATTCTAATGGTTTCTACTGGTCTTTAATACCATTAGAATTTACTGGTCTCTAATGGTTTCTACTGGTTTGACTTCGTTTTTTTTTCACACTCCTTCTCAAACCATTAGATCTCACTGGTTTCTATTGGTTTCTACTGGTCTTCAACACATTAGACTTTACTGGTTTCTACTGGTTGCTACTGGTTTGATTTCGTAGTTCCTCTTCAGACCAGTAGACTCTACTAGACCAGTAGAAACCAGTAGACGGTCTCTACTGGTTTCTACTGGTTTCTATGGGAATTTCGACCTGGGGTATCAAGTATCCCGTGTCCTTCGTCAATGATCGTATCTACACGAGTAACCTCCCACTACCTTAGGTGCTCAATAACATAGGTGCATGAAATGTGTGATAAATCAGTTGGCATATCCTGGCTTGGTACTGAAAGGGTTCACCCCAACAATACCATAGGTGCATGACAATTAATGTGTGATAAGTCAATGGACATCTCATGGCTTGGTACTGAGAAAGTTAATGTCCCCTTACCCAGCTGCTCTTCATCTTTACGGCCGTTAATAACCATCTTCTTTATGTCAAATAAGCTCCTGATGTCTTCTCATCAACACATATCTTCCCAGGGATAAGAGCTAACCATTCTCCGTCATCAATAATCCTGAAAATAACAAGGAATCCATTAAGGCCAATTTTGAAATCTTTCTCTGCATTGAGAGCAGGGCTGGTTGCTATTATTATGATTATACACGTACAGTTGAAGCTTCCTCTGCGTGAGGTTTGCAATACGGAGGTCCTTGCAAGCACATTAACAAGACAGACACATCCGTGATGTGAATTTTTTTATTATCACGGGGCACTGACTTGGGGGATGGCGCACGCCATAAATCATTTACGCGCCACATGTGTGTATTTCATCACCGTGTATAGTCAACCAGCATGTTATATGACTTGTTACAGAAATACTTAATTAAGAAAGGTCTGAGTTAGAAACCACGACTTGCCGTGGTGAAATCTATGGGCTCCGTTTCATACATCCTTGATTAAGTCAACCCGTTTTAATCAGCAGCGATTAGCAGACATTAAAGAATGCTACAGTACATGTTGTGCCACATAATGATGAAGGGTCGTGAGCTGTGTTCGTAATATATGTGCCTCTGCACGGCATAATGAGGTTAACTTTGTGGCGCCGGGAGCAGTATATACGGTATGCAAATCAATAACTACCATCATTCCTTGCTGCAGACATACCATACAAGCATGATGGCAGCCTCCATAAGAAATCGAGGAAAGAAATGAATCTCTGATTTTCCCAGCCATCCACTAGTGAAACCGAATACGTGATGTGACAGTCGGAACACAAGCCAAAGTTGTCTCAAGGGGAAAAACACCACCATAGACCCATTTCCCCACTTTACAAGCCATTACATACGTCTCTCATCACCATGGTTACTACATACATCTTCTGAACGGCGTGGAATGGCTCCCACGAATAACAAACATACTCAGGAAAAGGATCACGGAATATTGGAAGGATGGAGAAATACACGAGGGAGGAAATAGGGGAAGAGGGGAGAAAATGGGAAGATTCTAATGGAAGCTGGTGGATGAAAATGCGTATCACCCTTGAGGCTATTCGAACCTTTGCTTTGATACGACCACCGTCAAAGATGGTCAAAGAGCTAGAAAGCGCCCCTTTAGACGACCGTCCCATGCGCGCGTGGAGGAAACCAATTTTATGAATTTATCACAGTAGGCCTACTTGTATATTTTGTTTTACATGTACTTCGTTTGTTTTACGTTTCCATCAGATCTCCAGCCGTTGAAGGTAGTGTTAGTCCTCTTCCGTCTGCAAACCCGTTTTATAATGCTAACAAACGTGACAAATGAAAGTCCTACATTGGTTGTCTGTATTTTATGCCCACATCATGACGTGTGCATGTCTCAGACATTTCGTTGTTGATCGGGGGAAGGGATACAACCTCTTCCCAACAGAAACACTAATCCACCACAACCTAAAAGGATAGTTCACCCTGATATGAAGTTGGTTTCAAAGCAGACACATGAACGAAACATATAAGTGAAGGTTTGATGCAAATCTGTCAAAAGATAAGAAACTTATAAACGATCTGTTAAAGTGTTGATTTTGTGACGTCACGTGCGAGGTGCTCCCCCATATGTCGTGTACTTTTTTTAATTGTCACAAAATTTACCTTTAAAAAAAATCATAATTTTCTTATCCTTTGACGGATTTTCGTCAAACCTTCACTAATATGCTTCTTTCATATTTCACCTTTTATTCAAACCAACTTTTCTTCAGGGTGAACTATCCCTTTAACATTCATCACCCCTTCCAAAAATAATGAATTAATCTTATTTTACGAACCAAACAACATGTTCTTCTTTCCTTATCTCCCCCCTGTATAGGTTACCAACACCAAACCTCAAGCAGCCATGGGTCACGGCATCGGCGGACGCGGGATCCTGATGAGACTGCGGGGCATGGCGAACTATGAGGTAAGCTGAAGCAGGGATGTAGAAGCCACACATCCGGGGAACGCATCCCTGGCTGGGCGGACGCGCGGCGGTGTCACTGTCGGAAGGCGCAGCTTGAGATGGAGATGGATGCGAGGCGTGAAGAGATAAACCACCTCATCACTTTACCTAGGCTATTGTGACAAGCAGGCCCTCTGGCTCTTAAACACTAACCGGTTTTTAAATAAACCGGAGCTCGTGGGTGGAGCAATACAATGTACCCTGAATAATTGGGGGAATGTTTCAAGAACGTCTTATACGACAAATTCATGAATTCCTTGCCACATAACTGCTTTCATTTTGCAAACTCGTCCATTATACCATTTAACAACCTTATTCAGTTCATACTTATTTGTACTCATTCGTTTATTTTCTCTTCTTTTTTGGCCCGGTCAAGGTGAAAAGTAGGGGTTCCATGGAGCCGAGATGACACGTTCTGTCAATGAAAAAAAAAAAAAAAAGGCTCACAAAGACACACGCTTTGCATGCTGATGATTGAAGAGAAAAGTCGACTCGTCATGATGCGGTTAAAGGAATAAATACACGGCATTCTTGGGACTCGTTCAGGTCCATGTTTCTGTCGCCATCCCCTCCCGCATGGGTTGTACAGTTTGTTGACTCATTGTGAATGACTCGACATCTTAGCACAGACCCTTCACCTTCACGACAGTCAAGGGTATGACCATACCATAGTGTGGTCGAGGCTCTATATATGAAGCCGAGTCTCTTAAAGCCTGGATCATACAATGTATGCACGAGGCTTAACTTCAGACATCCTGGATCATATAATGAACCCCGTATATTTCTCCGTGCCGAAAGATATTCGTAGTACGGTCAATGATCATCAAAACTACTCAAAAGAGAAGGGGGAAGATTTTCCTCTGTTTTGAACCACATCCTCGGAGGCTCGGACCTACGCTAGATCATACACACACACACACACATAAACACACACACACACACACACACACACACACACACACACACCAACACACACACATCCATAATCACACACGGCTGTTATCAGCACATTTTGAACATATTTGATGATATATCTGTGTCTGCTGCTCCTCTGAAACCATCTTGATTTTAAAAATAAGAATATGTTTGGCAGGATCATTTGAGAACTGCGAGTGCAGTCATTATATGGGCCACATTCATTCTCCTCATTCATGCCATAATAATTGTGTTTCCTTGAAAAATGTACTACAGTATTCTTGTATCGAAAAACTACCCTTAGAATGTACACTGACACATTCCAACCACACAAGTAGAATATAAATAAGAGCACAAGAGAACACTATTACCACAATTCAGAAACTATAATTTATGTTGAGTTTAATTCTTTATAAATACACGCACATCTTGAGAAAATAAGCAAGAACACTGCACAAATTGGAATGAAGTGAATACATGAAAGCCATACAACAAATACTTTCACGCTTAGATAATAAATAAAACTAAATACCAACATTTGATAATTTCATTAATTTTACAGTTAATATCCATACCTGTAACACCAAATGCATAATTTCATATGTCCCATAATACCTCCTAAATGCAGCATAGTATATTAAAGGGATAGTTTACCCTGAAATGAAGTTGGTTTCAATGAAAGCAGATGCATGAAAGAAACATATTAGTGAAGGTTTGATGAAATCTGTCACAGGACAAGGCATTAGCAATATTGTGTCTCGCCCACTTGCGAAAATAACCAGAAATATCGCGATCTCCGTTGCTACGCAAAAGAATTGTATCCCTGGCTGATTGTGAAATATCTGCCATAGAATGTAACATTCCATAAATGAGAAGGGCTATTTCACGCAATGCTACTTCCTCTATCTACTCCCCCTCCCCCACCTTCCCCCTTCTTTGAGATGGAATAAAAAGCCTCCACCAAGTTCTATTAGATTAGACAAAGACAAAACAGGATGATAATCAGTTGCACAAGAGAGGCGAAGTAAACTTTGTCTCTGGGGGGCATAGAAATGTAAAAAGGTTAAAATTAGTGCTGCAGTTGAAAACTGAACATGGAATAAAGTTTTTAAAATTGATACGTTTCTATAAGAAAGTTTGTCAACAGACATGAACAATGCTGAACATTATGATTGTAATAAGGCATGCATGTAAAGTGAACAAAGTAGAATAATTTTTTGGGGGACTTGATAACCTGTCAGGGGAAAAGTGAATGATTAGAGAGAGTTTAAAAGCAACAATTTTGAACAGTGCATCCATCATCCAAGTTTGATTGCCATTGTAGCAACATGTGATGAGTTATGTGTGATAAGAGAGTCTTGCAAGTAAACTTTAACGTATGACCTCAAATGACCTTTGACCTTATCCTGTGACCTCCAACGGTACCATAACATGAAGGTACCCCCAGTGCATCTATGACCCAAGTTAGGTTGTAATCCAAGCAACCTATGTGAAGTTATTTGTCAAAAGAGAGTCTTGCAGGTAAACTTTAACATAGAAAAAGAGAGTCTTGCACATACTCTTTAATATATGACCTCAAATGACCTTTGACATCATCACATGACCTCTGACAACACCATAACATGAAGATACCCCTAGTGCTTCTATCAACCAAGTGTGGCTGCCATTGCTGTAACAGTTGCCAAGTTATGGATCATAAGAGAGTCTTGCAGGTAAACTTTAACATTTGTGACGGACGACGGACGACGGACGGACGACGGACGGACGACGGACGGACGCCATTTGGATCCCTTAGTCTCGCCTTCACCTCCGGTGGGCGAGACAATAAGAAAAATTGAAATTACAAATGTATATGACGTCATGAGCGAGGTGCTCTCAATATGTTTCAATTCAATTCAATTCAGTTCTTTATTCATTTATCAAACAAAAATAAACAACTTTCATATACAATGAATATAAGGCATCACCAGAAAGCTGATGGCTTGTGAGGTGTGATAACCTCCATTATGCTGTGTACATTTTCTCAAAAAGATATGCATCCTTTTACACGTGCATTTTATATATAACTTACATAGAAGTTTTTACACACATCCCTTTATGAAAAAAAAATCATTTTGGCATCAAAAACAGAAAAAGAGCCATTTATGGAATTATTCTGTACACAAAATAATTATGGGAAAGCACACCTCATAATCTTTGCATACCTGACATTTCCTCTGATTCTTTTGACGAAAGAATGTACAGGATTATTAAAAACGGCCGCACCATATGAATAAACAAATGCTATCACAATCTCAAGTTTTGTCTATTCCCCTCAATTTTAACTTTCCTGGGTCATATAGGTTTTAACATTACTGTAACTTACCATCAATGGTAACTACCATGGCAACAGCCAATAAGCCCTGATTAATGCACCTGTTGCCTTGGTAGTTATCATTGATGATGTGCTACAACGATTGCAAACCTCTATGCAATATGGCTCTACTATGCCTCTGCACCTTTGATACACAGGTGTGAGCCAATCAAGGATGCTCTTCATACATCCTTGGGCCAATCAATTTCTCTTAAAGGTAGTGTATCTCTTGCAGGCCTCAAATATGTAGCCGTTTAAACACCATGGTATCTAAAAGACAACAAATGTCAAGAACTTCCATCAAAATAAAGGCACTGGAAAGTCAATTTCAAAGTGTGTATATTTACTTTTTTTCTTAGTTTAATGTTGTTCTTTACGTTCATTTAATGCTGAAAAGAATTTGCATACTTTATATCTGCAACAGGAAAACACTTCTTTGAAAGCCATGAATGGGAAAAAAAGTATAAAGCTAATCTGACTAATGGATTTCTCTCCTCCTCTCCCCCACAGCTGATGCCCATTGTAGTGATTGTGAGTGGCGTCTGTGCCATGGCTGGAGCATTCACCACCTATTCCCTCTTCAAGAAAACTGATGTAGCGTAAGTAGTCTCATCAGTTCTTCAAGAATACACACGTACCATATGTAATCTTAGCTAGACATACAGATACAGCACCAGTGTACATCAGATTATCTTAATAGCTACCACATACATGTACAAGTTCCACTACATGTACAAGTTCCATTACACTGACCGATTGACTCGATGCTGATTATATTTTGAGATTTTCAGGTACCAATGGGTTTACAATTTCTCAAAACATGTTTGGTACAGCACGATATCAGGGCATAAAGTCACAATAAACTTAATTGAAAGGACTACAGATCAGATGGCACTGTAACACATTCAAACATAAAAATGAATAGTTAATTATGCATCTTTTGTGGACATGTTTCCCATTTAAGCAAAGTTTCTGTTTGCTTTGATCATCAAGAAGTTAAGGCAACCTTGGACCATTATATCAAAATTAAAAGAAATGCAAGTCATTATAGTTGGGACTCCGTAGAGGTATTTTCTTGGTGTTGCAGTATGCAGCAATTGTCACTTTAGAAAAATTCTCACCTGAAGCATCAACAATCAACAAACATAAATGCTTTCCCCCTCCCAGTTCTACTTGCCTTAAGAATGAGGGCAAGGCTCTCAGGCGTGGCACTGTAATAAACACCCTTCTTAATCACCTTAATAGCACCCCATGCGGCTGATGTATATGTTTTTCTTTCTACATCCGCACGTTGCCCTTCTTGCTAAGTCCTCAATTATCCTAATACCTGTTGTGGAATCGGATATATGTAGTCCTGTTGAGAAAAACACAAAAAGAGACAAGAAAACACATTCATTAAACATTTTTATTATCCAAACACTACGAACATCATTCTTAAAGATTCCTAGAAAATATATATTCAGGACTTAACATTATAGAATAAATAGATGATTAATCATTCTTTTTGAAGATGAAAAATTGTGTGTAATTTGTTAATAAACATTGATACAAATGAACAGCTATTCTCATCACTATGGATAAATGTACCATTTTCAAACAAAATAAATATCAGTGTTTTCGCTTTAGATTAAATCCATATTGACCCGGCATACATAACTTCCTTCACCACACACCTACATAGGGAAATACCCTATCCACTTTTTAAATTTACAGATGGGTAACATATACGATGTGGTAGGAGTATGTCCTGTGCTGTTTCCCTGTTTAGAGTGGACCCGCTTATCACCTTCTACTAGATAGTCTTCATATCTCGAACCCTCAGCCCCGGGCAAACAGGGTCATTAAGATGTTTTGAGGACAGCAGACGCTCTCTAGTCTCCTCATATTGCCGCTTGAAGTAGGGGTGTGAGATGGGTCAGCCATCAACTGGCCTGTAGCATAGATCAGGTTACTTCTACTAAGCCTGTGTAATTGTGTCATGTCATGAACTACAGTAGAATGTCTTACAATGCTGCTCCACTCCACTCATGACTGGCTGGAAGCAGTCACTGTGTTTTGTGTTTTCCTTTATTTTGATTGGATAATCAACAATGTAAACCCATGTTTATATATTTTAACACTGGTAGTTAAACTGGCACTTTACATTTTTTAAAACATGAAGTTATTGCAGTGGCTGAATTACATAGGGCCTGCGGTGCTTGAGATCCTGGAATACAGAGACGATAGGAAGGAGAGGAAGGATAGGGTGTAATAAATCGCAAGCATGGTTCAGGATTTCAGGGTGTTTATTTCATGGCAGCCATGAAAACTATCCCCCTGCAATCGAAGTGGTGTTTCCAGACATAGTTATTGCATTCCATGTATTTTGTTTTATCCTTCATTTACTCAGAGTCTTCAAGAGGTCTACCCCTCATCCATGGGTGAACGTCAAGTCAACGGAACCACAGAAGGTACGTTCATGTCATAAGCTTCATGGAGTTGAAAAATAATCTTTCGGCATTATGCAAACTTAATCCAAGCTTTTTTGCCTTAGAATCTTGATGAAGGGAAAGTCCATCCTGAAAATATGTTGTATTCGAAATATACCAATATCCTGTTGCATAGCTCTGCAATAATTTACGCAAAAAACATACGGTAATTGGACAATTAATAAAAAAGTACTAGGGTCATTTAAATTTTGGCCACTCCTTCATGTCATATCGGAATGCATAACATGGTATGGATGTAGCACCTCTAATCCCCTCCCAACTCAAATATAAATAAGGTGTTATCATAAAGGGTTACTGTCTATGGTAATTCTGGTTTAAACAAGTATGAAAATAAAGAAAATTGAATATATTTGTGCACATGAAGCATTTTATTAGTCATGCTCAACCTCAACGGCACAACCTAACTTAAGCTTTTCCACCTTTGCAAATCACACATTTGAATCAACCTTTTTCCTCTAGTCTAATTCTACCCAATTTTGCTCCAAGCTGTATAATAATGAGTTGTGACTGTTTTAATATTCCCTCATATTATTTAAAAGCTGAATAAAATCCATTTCAAAAAATGTTACATTGCGTTGTGCTTATAAAACTCATAATTTTCAAATGTTCTCTTTCCAGTTTTTGACGCTTGGTCTGGAGTACAAAGGCAGCCCTGCCGTTGAGACACTGCAGAAAGAAATCGGCAGCAGAAAATAAATTCTCCTTAGACGCAGCGTTGTCTATGCCCTAGAAATAAAAAAGACACCAAACAATGTTCTTTGACAGGTGTTATGCAGTGTAACATACATGATATATTATGAACATCTTCACTGTAAGATAATTCCATCGATACTACATGTATACAGTACTTCTGAAAGGATAGGTATGGTTACAGTTGCATGGAAAATTGCTTGAAGTTTGGTTGACTAACTGCATTTATATTCAAGGAACTTTAAGTGATGGGAATATGCAGTTCACGAAATGATTTTCAGCATTGCATTGAAAGCAGATTAGAGTTGGTTTGAGTAAAAGTGGCGAGTAGAAGAGAAGAGCTACAGGGATTTAAAGTTTGACGTCTCTCTCCTTATTCCACAAGACATTTGCAAGCAGCCATGCAACAAATGACCTCTCATTCCTGCTCGATTAAATGTTTTCTAAAGTCACATTTTATATTACACAATGTGTAACATCATATCAAAATGTGGGTATCATATGACTGCGATACCTCACTCTGAATATAGCCCGATATACCACTTTTTTTTAAAAAGAAAAATGACAAAAGAGTGAGTGTCTGTGTACAAACATGGCAAGCCCTGTTTAGATTACAACATCGCAGCCTCACACCTAATCAATTTCCATTACCGGTATGGCCAAGATTCATATACATGTACTAAGAAACATTAGTGCCATTCTCATAGGGCTCGTGATGTTAGAAAAATCACAAAGTTAGGGTGAAAGTTGCCTAGCAACCGTACCAAAAAAAAAATGCTGCTATTGTCCCTATTGTCCCCCACCTTCGCGACTTTTCTAACACCGCGATTTTTTAAACCAATGAGAATTGCACTTCCGTTATTTCTTGCCCAGTTTTGTTCAAACATCACTGATCTGCTTCTTTGATTTTCTGGCTTTTATAGAAAGCTCTAAATGTGGGCTACCTCATTGATCCTCTCATTACCATTGTCATGCAGATGTGTAGTTAGTCAATTAATTTGATTTAGAAGAATACTGGTAATGGTATTGTTAAACAGATGAAATATACGCATTCTTTGTCTTGAGAAGAGATAACATGGTGCTGTGGACTGAACATTGGGTTGAATTGTCCATTTTCTGTACATGAATGATGAATTATTTGGAGTCAATCGATAGATATCACAATTCATTCTGTATATATTCATATGAAAATCCCATCGAACGGACCAACTCTTGCAAATCTTAATATTTATGATAGAGCATTGTACTAAGATGAAAAGTACTGAGTGATATAGCTTATTTAAGTATCATGATGTAAAAAATTGTAACAAATATATGTGTAGTATAACTGCACAATAATTTGATGGTTATTTATTTATATACAGAAAGTGATGTTTATTTTGAATATTGTATCATGCTATGGTTGTCATGACATATCTAAATTATATTAGATCTAGTGAGTGATTTGTGTGTGATGACTTTTGAACTGATTTGCAAGAGCTTTGCAGTGTAAAGACGTTGTTAAATAAAGTGGTTTTAACCAGAATTGCTTAATATTGTTTGCTTCCTTAAAAAAGCATCTAGATGCACATTATATGCATGAAAGTAAGTAGCTCCAACCTATAGACTAGCTACAGGATGTATCAAATGTAAAGGTCATAAAAGTGATACTAAAGGAAGGTTATTATCTCATGTTGACTTTAAATCATGTTGGTGATTGCAATCTTGACACATGTGATTTATAAGCTTATGACAAGATGGTATTGATTACTATTTAAGAGCAACCAAGCCAACCATTATGGGTATCTTAAAGTGTTAGATTTTATAAATCACTATGGCACAGCCACTACTATGTGTTCTTTAATGGGTTTTCTATGTTTTTATTTTATTATCTTCATTGGGCATCGAAAAACTGAAATACACATCAATAACATAAGTCTGGTTGGCACACGTAAGATGAAATATTCTATCAGATTTAACATCACTAATCTTTGTAATTTGTCTTCATATACAGTACTCTCTCCTCATGTTATTTTGGGTATGATAATATGGACGTTCTTGTCAAATGTGTTTGAAGTTTATCACCTAAAAAAATGCATAAGACTGAATTGTGAAATGTAAATGTATCTGGTATTTACAGAAATGAAAGTATAACCTTTTCCTGATACCAGGAAATTCTCCTGGATTACAGAGCTTATCCACTTTCACTGTCTAGCTTTCTGCCTATGTAATGTCCTGTTCTTGTTAAAGAATATATAATAAATAAATATTCCCAATGTTATTTTGTACATGTACAATGTATGATTGAAATGGTCACAAGTGCAAAATAAATTAAATTATATTAAATAACAATTGAAAATGTTTTCAGTATTCAGCATTCAGTACTAAAGGAGTTGGAAGATATTGGAGGGGGCAAAGGGTATTGTTTGCAGATGTCTCCGTACTGCTCATCTTGTGTGAAGCCAAACTCATGACCAACACACAATCAGGTTTTATTCTTATAGCCTTATATTTCCTTTCACACTAACACAATTTGTTGCCATAAATAAAATGGATTGTTATGCTGCATTGGAACTTTAAAAAAAAACACTTTAAGTTAAACTACATTTTTAAATGAAAATTGCAATAAAACAGTAAATGTACAAATGTACACATGTACAAAGAAAGAGATCATATCAAAACGTCGTCTACCATTAAAATCACATATTGCACAAGTGCATGTCAAACTCACAAGTAGGTAACAATCAATTTAGATTCACACATTCATACAGAAGAGTCACGATATTGTAACAAATTATGAAAACACACACTAAACCTGGTCAAGGTCAGACAATAACAGTACAGCCTATAGGCTTCTGGGTGCATGGGATCCATAGAAAGACCCTGGTATATATATGGTAATATATCCCTGTCATGTGACATTGATAGTCATGTAAACAATTAGAAGTATGGGCCTATCCAACCTGCATATTGTTCATGGTGTACTGACACATTCATTCCAACTGCTATTTTCCTGTAGAAATATATCAGTGTTTGAACCACACACCATACATGTACATGTAAACAAATATAATCTTTATAGCATGGAATGGTAGAATTCATTATGTTATCACTCACATACTGTACAGTTGAGGCCAGAAGTTTAAAAAAAACACAGGAAATTCAAAGAAAAGCTGACACTTGCCAAACATCATAAAATTTACTGTATCTTATAAAACATTTGTGCTATCAT
Source organism: Arbacia lixula (assembly GCA_963669155.1). Classification (NCBI taxonomy): domain Eukaryota; kingdom Metazoa; phylum Echinodermata; class Echinoidea; order Arbacioida; family Arbaciidae; genus Arbacia; species Arbacia lixula. Next base: position 55,315,924 of record OZ022576.1, on the reverse strand, counting down.
GACGAATCATGCCCCTTCATTGCATTGCTTTGTCATCAGGAGCTGAAAATATTTAGAATACATTTGGCATGAATATTCCATTTTTTCTTCAAAGAAAATTCCACCTGAAATATAATATAATCCCAACGGCATCCCTATCATGTGAAAGAGCTTAATACGCTCTTTCATTTCATACCAATGATAGTATTTATATTTCTGAAGATATAGTAAATTTTACAATGTTTGACAAGCGAACGAATGTCACTGAATTCCATGGGTGTACACTGCAGCTAAAAGGAATTGGCATAGGTAAAGGGAAAGGAAAGAAAGGAAAGGAGCCTCAGTTTTAAACCGCGGTATATTTTGTCCAGTTCAGCATGAAATATGATGCTTTAGCCTAAAAAGTCTCATGTTTCATGCTGAACTGGACAAAATATACAACGGTTTAAAACTGAGGCTCCTTTCCTTTCCCTTTACCTATGCCAATTCCTTTGAGCTGTAGTGTATGTAAACTTTTGGGCTCAACTGTACATGTATCATTAACTACACCTGCTACATTCAATGGTTTGATTAATCATACTTGAACTGCTTATTGTGTGAAGATAAACAATCGCTTTAGACCAAGGGTGCCAACCTTTGCCCCAGAACTTGAACCAATTGTTTTCATATAAATCATGTTTTGAGAGAGCTACGAGAGAAAACACACATTTATGAATCAAAAAAAATATCGATCATACTTTCAAAGAATGAAAAAAGAAGAAGAGAGTTGATGAAGGCTCTTGCCACAATGTGCACTCTATATGATACTTTATACAGCAAACCTGCACTAGTTGGCAGTACTGGTTTAAACTAACCAATATACGGATGTTCACTGATTAATCAGTAATCATGTTAGTTTAAACACATAGGTAAGCAATAACCAGGATTTGAAGGGATAGTCCACCCCAAAATTAAGTTGGTTTAAATAAAAGCACGAACAATGAAAGGATAATAATGCTGAAGGTTTGATATAAACCCATTAAAGGATAAGAAAGTTACAATTATTTGAAGTTTTGATTTTCTGGCATCACATGCGAGATGCTCTCCAATTTCTTTTTTAATGTTGATTTTCTCAAAAAGGATTTGCATAATTTTACCTGTGCATTTGATACATCATTAGAAACACATTTTTACACACATTCCTCTATGAAAAACAATCATTCCTTCATCAAAAACAAAACACAAGCAATAAATGGAATTATTCAGCACACGGCATATGAAAGAGCACCTCGCACGTGATGTCACAAATTATTTTTTTTTTACAGATCACATCTTTCTTATCATTTTACTGAGTTTAGTCAAACCTTCCCTATATATGTTTCTTCCATGTTTCTGCTCTTATCAAAACCAACTTAATTTCAGGGTGGATTGATATCACTGCATGCTGTTATTGGTAATTCTATGAACATTTCTTTTCACCTCTCTGGAGATTGGGAAACACCAGATCAATCTGTTTTCCTCTTCTCCTCACTTTTATGAAAAATAATAAACTGGCCTACCGACAGGCCTAGTGTATTTACCAACATTCACTAATTCTTAACTTTCTCATAACCATCGGCATGAAGATGTATGGTAAGATGATGTGGCTTCCAATGCCTGGTAATGTAAGGGTTAATGTAGTGATCTGTCAGGGCCAGAGGTGAAAACTGACAGCTGGCCAGACAGACAGACAGACAGACAGACAGACAGACAGAATCTCTTCATTTATCACCTTATCCACCCCAGTGGTCTGTAATCCATACTACCAATCTGTTTAGACAGTGTCCAAAGTGGCATGTGATACCCTATGTTGCCATGCTAGCAAGCAGTGCGCAGCATTCCGCGCACATAGTTCCATGCATAATGGGTGAGAGTGGTGTCAAGTAGCATGTAGGTCATCGCCATGCCAGTCCATGGTTTTTACGCTCACGCTCTGTTTTTTCTAGTGCAAACTTGGATATCGTAATTGCACCTAGGTAGTGAAACATTCCTCAAATCAGGGAGGAATGACAGATAGCACAACGAGGCAGCATGGTTATCTCTGTGCATTGCAATGACAAGGCTACAAATAGGATTCTGATATTTTAATTACTTTATTTACTGTATTTAACCCTAAACAGACCAGGGGGACCATAATGGCACCCCCCATATTTGCACAATCCTTCTGAAACACAAATTATCGCTGCTAGATTTCATGACTTTCCTCTTTGTAGTCTGGCGCAACTTTTTTTTTTTAGTTCAAAATCCTGACCACTTGGTATAGCATCATGATGTCATCCCAAATTTGGCTCATTTTTATGACTTTGTGTACAATCCCAATGGAAAATGTCTTCCCGCAAACAATTCACAAAAACCCTAGTATTTGTCATTGTTATAATTTCACTCATTTAAATTTGGTCTTTTCATGGCACAACAATGGTGTGTTATGAGTTCTGATTGGAAAAACAATAAATAACATAATTCATAAAGATGCTGCATGCCTGAAATGATTACTTTGCAACCATCACGTAGGTGAATCATAGGGGGAAAATAGAAATATGTGCATAAATTTGCATAATTAATTGATGAATAGAATGAATAGAACTTAGAGATTACATTAAAAGTGACATGTGCCAAATTTTGTAATCGACGTGCATTCTGAGATCTTAAAGCGTTAAAGGTAGTGTATCCATAAAATAAAAACTTGGGTGCATCCGAGGACGGCTCAATGCACACTTGCCATTATTAAATTTTGAATTACTAATCTAATACACGATTGTTTGGGTCCTGATTTGTGAAAAAGTGAAATCTATGCAAATATTCAAAGAAATATAACATGACTATCAATTCATGACATGTCATGTAACTTGCTCCCCCAAATTCGACATTAGACATTAGTTTTACCGGTATATGCTTGCTTCAAGTTACAACTTCTTAAAATCATTTTTAAAAGATTCCAATGTGTTTTTCTAAACACATAGTACTCTAGTACTAGTAGCATCCATGCCTGCCTACCTCTCTTCAGTCTCTTAGCATCCTGTGGAGACGTCATCCCTTGAGAAAGAAGATATCCTCCAGTACCTGAGACTCCTCCTCCTCCCCGACCTCGCTGGTCTCCTCCAGGAGCCTGCCGATGTCCCTGATCACCTGGTGCGACCTCTGCACCATATGGGACTGACCCGCTCCATCAGGGGTATGGTCCCTGCCTGCAGGTTGTCAATACAATGTGTACACTTCTTTACTCAAGGACACCCACACATAAACTGGCTCACAAAAATCAAATAATAATACTTTGTATTTGTATAGCGCCTAATATGAAAGAATATCATATCTAAGTACTTTCCAATCTCATTACCAAGTTCATTTGGATGCTTGTAAGTCTGTGACACATTAAGCATCATGGCAAGGTGTACCAGTACTCATTTTATTCCTACCAGGTACCCAACTATATACACCTGGGTGTAGAGCAGCAATGTGGATGAAGTATCTTGCTGAAGTGCACAAGTGCCCATGGATGAGATTGAACCTGGGACCTCGAGATCTTCAGTCACAATTGTTTACATGACAGATTAACGAGAAAAAAAATGTGAGTTCAATATAAATGGACAGATATCAGAACTATCATAAGCCACTGTTGCACAACATTGGCCCTGACTCAGTTTACATCAGTGCAAATATACATATTGACAATCACTGATGCTCGCTATACCTTGATCACCTAAAAATCAATCTACACTTATTTGTGGGTGAAATAAACTGTAACACACTCACATATTCTTTTAAAAAGTTGTAAGCTAACAATGCAAAAATTACTTGAAGAAAATAAGAATGAATATTGATGTATGAAACTTTAACCAGAATGATAGTCCTCCATCCAACAGAAAGATCTATAGTAGGTGGATATCTCTTCTGAATCAGCATTAATACATACATATCAAGACGGATTATGATTATAATAGCATTTTATGAAATGAAACTTCTCCAAACCCGAACCTCTGAGTGCTGCAGCCCCAGTCTGATGCTTGCCCACAGCGTGAGTTTGCTTGCTGCTTACGGTGGAAGACGAGCTACGCGCTGGACCCCTCTGTGTCATCTGATGTGACTGGTATATGCCATTAGTCAGCTGATCCCTTCTCCCATCACCAGGGGTATACCCCACCCTCCCACCGCCAGGGTAGCCACCACCAGCCCTGTAGCCCTGCTGGGAGTAGGAGGGAGGGGTGGGGTGCAGCATCACACCCATCCCACCCCCCTGGTCGCGGTGTGTGCCATACCCCGGTGGTGGGGGGTGTCGGTAAGGGCTGGTGTAGCCTGGCGAGGTTTGATTGATCAAATCTTCTTCCTCCAATAGTGCCGTCAAGTTACCAAATTGTTGGACTGGCTGCCGGTACCTGCAGATACAAACATGTATCAGAAATGTTGCAAGTTAGTCAAAGAGACTTTCTTTCCACACATACAAAAATTGCATTGGCATGTAAAGACAACAACAAATTAGAGTTACATACACAAATTCTGAAACTGAATTTCAAGGTTGTTTTTTTTTTCAATCTAGCCTACATGCTATATATTCACAACCTTCTCTTTTCTGAAGGTGCTAAACTGAGACTGGTAAAGCTAGATTCACTTGTTTTAATTCAAATTTTATTGAACTTATTCTGTTTTATCTTACTTTATATTTTTTCTTAATTTTTTTTATGGGGGGGGGGGGGGCATTCAGACTGTGAATCCAATATGCATTCATTGTTCTCCATTTGATCTTACTCCTTGCATGAGAGGTACTGTAATCAACACTTAGCAAAATATGTTGATTTATTAAAGAGATTTGCTACATTTCAAATGTCATGGTTGGACTCTGACTCAACCTTGCACTGATACTGACCTAGCAGGGGAAACCCCTTTGGCACTTTGCATTGGATGATTGGGCATGTATGCAGAGCCAGCGTTGTGATGAAGCCTTCCTCGTAAGGGTGTAGACTGATCAACAGCCACTGGGTGGGTAGTTGTACCTGTATATATAAAAACATTTGTTTCACAACTAAGCAATCAAGCAGGTGGATAATTCAGGCCAGCCAGCCACACATCACCCGCCGCCACCCACTGGGAAAACCGAGTAACAGAGAGCCAAGTCCACATAGACATGCATAATGCAGCAACCAGTCAGCCAGCCAGCCACACATCACCCGCCGCCACCCACTCAGGAATCTGAGCAAGCAACTGAGAGCTGTCACCAAAGTCTGCACACAGCAAACTGACAAACCACAGCTCAGCCAGTGACGGCAGAACACACAGGGATAGGACACTGACCCCATTGTACGCCACATTGTGTACCCCAAATTTCTAGTATTACATCTTAAACTGTATTTCCTCTGTAATGCTACATAACTGTCAACATACAGTTGTATAGGCATCAAGCCAAATACTGGAGAACGAAGAAAATTGCATACAGCCTCTAACTATCCTATTCCTACAATATCATTTTGTCATCTCAATCGAACGCTATTTCTGTTATTAGTTATGAAGGTTTGAATATAAATGATAGAATGCATAAAATTGTATCAAATATCAATTCCAACAAGGTGGTTCGAGAACCACGTGTCTCGCCTGGTTTCGCAATCAATAAACAGAGCTGAGTTGTTTTTCAAACATTTAAAATGGTGCCTAGATGATCTTTGATCTCATCATTCTCATCAACACACATGTGGTATTACCAAGGATCATTTGTACCAAGTATGAACACAATTTATGCAGAAAAAAATGTTAAATGAAAATTTTTAACATTTTTGTAACAGATAAACAGACTAACAGACTAACAGACCAACAGGAAAAGTGATTACCGGTACTAGGTCTCAGCCTTACTTCGTTCAGGCGAGACAAAAATAAAATAAAATCATCTGGATACACAATGTGCCAGCTCTATCAGCATTTTTCTTCTTGAAAGAAAGCTCACTATAAAAATAAAATCCCTGTCTGGCATACTAATCCTTCAAAATAAATAAGACAAACTTCAATGAATAAGAAATAGACGTTTTAGTGCTTTCACCACTAACCAACTCAACAGACTTTGGTGTTAACCTCCATTTACATTCATATCTATCCCAAAGATGGACTACACAACATGTATGGAGTCACTGTTAAGTCTTACCATGTTTCCTCCTATCCAAAGAATGATGTACAGGTGCGTAGCCCTGGGCGTTTCTTCCATTAGCATCTACATCTGTTTCTTCTCTCATCTCATACCAAGCATCCTCCTCCTCTTCTGCTCCCATGTTCCTCACACCATCACCTTCATCATAGTCCAGATAGCTGCCATGACCATTCAAACCATCATCAACCCCTGTCCCTCTGGTCATCTCTTGGACACCTGCACGGTTTTGAAATCGTCCTTCTGTGGACTCTGGTGGATATCGTGTCGACATAATCTGAATACCATTCCTTATTTCTTCAATGACTGCATTCTGGTGTTTCCCCCGGTGTCTCCCTTTACTCGCTGAATGGTGTCCTGTCCTTGAGGGAATGTAGCCATGGACATATCCTGCATCTTCAGCCTCCTCATCATCCTCATAACTCCCAGTCTTTGCATCCAGATACTTCCTCCGCACGCCTTCGTACCCAGTATGCACTGAAAACGTCCTGCGGCTGTGAGCTTCAGGTTGTCTTGAGAGTTGCAGCAGCTGTAACTTCTGCATCTCAACCTCCAGCTGCTTCTGTTGCAGCAACTGCTCCTGCTCTCCCAGCTTGTGCTGCAGCCACGCTTGCTCCTGCTGGAGCTTCTTCCGCAGCAAACCAAGCTCCTGCTGCCGTTGATCAGGGGTCAAGTTCTGATATCTGTCCCTCTCCTGTCGTCTCCTGGAGTCAGGTTGGGAAGGAGTATGATGGGTGTTTTCAGAGAATCGTTGCCTTTCCTCTGGTTCTCCTACATCATGATGGTCCTGATATGGATATGAAACTTTTCTCTGGATGTCTGCTCTGTCTCTAGGACCACCTGCTTGAGGCACTGCTGTTGGTCCCCTTCCAAGGTACGGCTCACTCTCTCTCGGCTGTTGACCTTCATTGAATGGCAACGACCTCTCATGGAACTCATAGCTGAAAGGGGGCTGTCCCTCCATTTCTGGGAGGGTGGCCCAAGCCTGACTTTGGATGCCCATTCTACTGCTCACACTGGAGTGCTTGCCATCCTCTTGTCTGCTGTGAGTCCTGGAAGCATCTTCCATCTCTGGGAGTGGCTTGAAAGTGTCCTGGCTCATCCTGTTAGTCTTTGGCTCTTCATCGCCATAATCCTGCCCATTGCGTTCTTGTTGCTTCTGAAGTCTGTTCCTTTCTTGCACCGATGGTGATAACTGATACTGATAGGTTTGTTCCCTCCTAACTCCATTACCCAATCCGTCTCTCTTGATAGCATCAACATTTCCAGGTCTGTTTCCATGGACCCTAGATTGATGGTGAGGTCGGTGTGTACTACTAAGGGCAGGCGTAAATTGGTCGTCATGACTCCCAGACGCTGTGTTAACTCTGTCAGGATGAATATGATGACTGCTGGTGTTCATCTTACTTGGTGCTATGTCAGGAGTGTGCTCTTCGCTGTCAGGAACTGGCTGAAGCTGGACAAAGCTCTGATGGGCACTTGAGGGGGGTCTGTCTGAGGTAGGAATCATGGAGCTTTCCTTGATTGGAGACCAGCCACCATTCAGGGGATTTTCCTACAAAAAAAGAAATGAGGTGTCATAAATGTCAGGCTATATGTTCATGTACTGGGTTGCAGGAAGACCAAGTCATAGCATTTTTCAGAATGTTGGGAAATAAAATCGTATTTCTCATATCATATCATATCATATCATATATGAAAATGATCATAAGTTTTCAGATTCTAAAATGAAATATTTGAGAAATCATTATGGGCATCTTAACTAGTCCTGTGCTGATTAACATGAATTTACAGCTTTTAATTTGGCAAAATACACAACACACCCATATGAAAGTAAAGTGAGTTGAGCGAAATTGATAAATGATTGTGTAAGTCTTTAAACAGAGCACAAGAGAAACACATGCACACATTTAATCACAACATATAACAATAGACAAACCATGGGCATCTTTGTATGCATTGATTTTGCAGGAACACCAGTCATTCTGTAACTGTTGCTCTAGGCAATGTAAAACACTGGACAATGTAAGACTCTTATGAGCTGAAATTATTCTCCCCGAGGAACTTTACTCTTTCTCATGACTTAAACTATAAAAACAACTTTCTAAGGTGTAGTTAAGCATAATCATGGTATTTCCAAGGAGGTACTAGGCGAGCTGGAGATCCAGCTCGCGGAAATTCTTTCTACCAGCTTCGAAGCCGCCCCGTACTAGCAGCTGCTCTCAACAATATGACGCATACGCGATTGCATCACGTTCACCTGGATTTTATAATAGGTCATACGCATTCCTATACATGCATACATTTCAGCTTTCGCTGCTAAACTTTTAATTTTATGTAGTTAATAAGGACAAGCGAATACAAAATTTGATATTTTTTTTAGATGGAAATACTCGCTTGGGCGCGGCAGGGAACATTTTTCATGTTACTTGTCTGAAAGGAAAATATCTGAAAGAAACGTTTCATGCAATTTTTTAATGGAATATGGTGCAGAACATTGTGAAATTTAAACTTTTATACTGCAACTTGATATCAGGTTTAGAGCCTTTTTGCCATATTGTAACAATATTCCTCGATTGATTTTTTTTTTAAAGGCATGATATGTATTACATGTCACAAATGCGCAAGCATATGGGGTGAGGATATTTCCCAAAATTCTTCTGCGCATCCGATTTTGTTTATACGTCAAATCCAGGCAAAAATCATCCACAGATTCGGCGGCTTTGAACATGGGAGATCAAAGAAAATATCTTTGTAAAACGTTCTTTGTTTACTAGAAGGAGAGTACAAATAATCTGCATCAATTACATCGCAGCTGGATATCCATGTACTTAAACATCCTTGGTACTTCTACCCTCCTCATGAAACTCTTACCTCATGAAATATCTTTGAACTTCCTCCTTGTTGAGACCCAGATCCATCACTTGCCACTCTTGACTGATACTGAGACAGTAGTTTCTGGCACTCCAAGTATTGCTGCTGAACATGTGAAGCTTGTGGTTAAGGGAATATGTGTCATCAATAAATGTTCTCATATCATCATATAGGTATGATACTTGATCTTGATAATGTTGCCTTATTACTCATTTGTATCTAATGCTCCTTATTTGACAACTATTTACATGTTTGGACAGAGAGGAATTTCATTTTCATTACCATACACATTCTCTTCTAGACTGATATTCAAATACATGGGCTTTACGTTGCTTATTCTGAAGCTTACCTTGTCTATTTAGTGTTGAAATTTGAGAACAAATACAGTATCAGCACTGACCTATCAAGCAATTCACTGAATGACATACTAATTATAAGGATATTTTCTCTTTCTTTCAAGATAATGGCCACCTGCGTCTGCAGCTCCCTGATCTTCATATCATTTTCTCTCCTCTCCACTTGAAGCTGCTCCATGGCCACCTCTTTCTCCTCTCCAATCCTTCAAAGACACATCATGCATGTTTGAACATCAATGTAATCACAGCAGCATTTAAATATATCTCATAAATTCTTGGACAATTAATTTTTCTCTGAACTTTCTTGATTTGTATGACTTTATTCCAGCATCTACACTTTTGCATGGATGTTCCTGTGCATTGTGTAACTTCAGTGATTCATGTCTTTTTAGACCAAATATTCACATTGAAGGGTTTCAGAAAACAGCAAAACACTTGCTCGGCCACCTTTGTCCTAACCAGGCCCTCTCCAATATGATACAAAGTGTAATCTAGTGTCATTCTATGTCATCATAACCTTAAGGACAGGTTTGTGCATCAGTGTGTTCATCATAAATGGTGGGACAGAAATAAATATTTCCTTACTGGTACAACAAAACTTTCCAATAATCATACAAGTTTATCATGATGAGGAGAGTGGATTGCTTCTAAATGAAGGTGAAGCTGAGAACAACATCCCATTTGATTTGATACCAGAGCATGAGAGCAGCTTACTTTGCTAGCTCCCTAACGAGGTTAGCCACCCTCTTCTTGTCCTCTGGTCTGAGGTCCTTCAGAGATGGACGGCCTTGCGGATCTTCCTTGGCAGGGCTTCTCCTCTCCTGCAAACAACCAGCAAGGACACATTTCACTTGATGATTCAATCTACACACACATTACCTTAAATAATCATAGACATGGATGATACATGGATGTTTAAAGGGCATATACTGTACTGGGAAGGCAAAAAAGCCTTCAAAATGTAATTGTTAGCAATCTTCTTGCCAATGGTCTTAAATTCATGTATTGTCTATTTTAGAAGCTTGCTGAAAGTTATTTGCAATGATCCACATATGGAGTAATTAATGATTAATGATTAAATCCTCAAAATGTTCGGCCCGAACATTTTGAGGATTTGTGATTTAATCACTCATTACTCCAAATGTAGATCATTTGAGGGCAAATAACTTTCAGCAAGCTTCTAAAATAGACAATACATGAATTTTTTGCCTTCCCAGTATAGTATATGCCCTTTAAATGTTCAAAGCAACTTTACAGTAATTTCTGTTCATTATAGCTGGGACCTTTTACAAGCAAAGGCCATCATTATTTTGGCTTTCTATTTAAAAGTTTGTCAAAACCAATAAGATTGTGATTTAAGACTAAACATACATTTCATTGGAAATTAAAACAATGACAGAAGTAAAATTTTGAGCTGTAGTTCTTTCCATATGAAGAGCAAAGTTGTGATTATATATACATTTCCAGTGTGGTGCCAATTTGAAGATTTAGCTTTCATTTCATAATTCACATTAACAATTATTACAAAGATGATACATATCACTAAACAAAACAGGGTTCACTTTGTGCAGAAATGTATTGTCTTACATTTCATGTGTCTTTTATCACTCTGAATACTTAATTTTAAAAATTATCAATAGTTATAACCCCACACTATATCATATCCATACATTTTATGATGTTAAATATTCAGGTATCAAAAACATCCCATTTCAAGTGGAGTATTACATACCAATGTCCTCATAGAACCAATCTCTCTTCCCCCTCTCTAGCTCATTCATCCTCATCCTCATCTTGCTCTCATTTATTTTACTTCATTAATTGGATTTAGCAAGGCTATTCTGTCATGAGCTAAAACATTTTCCTGTAGCACATACCTGTATCTTCTGTGTTGCATTCTCACCCTTCTTCCCCACTTTCTTGGCAATGATGTGTTCTTTCTTCCGACTTCCCTGATATACCATCGCTTTGTTCTGGAGGGACACATGAGCCTGGGTTGTGACATCTCTTCTTTGACCAGACGTTGTGTCTGTGACACCTGTGAAAAAAAAAAAAAAAGTGTATGAGGTGGCAGTCTCTAGAGTTGAGAGGATGCAGCAGAAGATGAACTCGTTCTACCGGAAGTGGTTAGGTGTTCCAAGGATGTTGACAGAGTTGGCATTCTTTTGTAGATCGGGAAAACTAAGGCTACCTATGGCATCATTGGTAGAAGAGTACAAGGCTGGGAAGGTTAGGTTGGTCATGATGATGAGGGAGTCGAAGGATCAGACGATAGCAGATTCTAGGCCACCGATCCGTACGGGGAGGAAGTGGAAGGCAGAAGAAGCTGCGGATGAAGCCGTGGCAATGGCCAAGTGGAAGGAGATGCGCGGTGCTGTCCAAGTGGGTAGGAGCGGGGTAGGGTATCGTCCTGGCATGAGATGGTACAGCAAGGAAGGCAGGAAGGGTAGGAGGGATTTGGTGGTTGAGGCAGTTAAGGAGAAGGATGAGGAATGTCGGTTAACAAGAGCTGCACAGCAGGGTGTGCAGGGTGCATGGACTCATTGGGAAGAGGTGGAGCAGAAGAAGGTCTCCTGGGACCAACTCAGGATGATGTCGTCTGGAGCCGTGCGCTTCATGATCAGTTCCACCTTTGATGTCCTGCCAACGCCAGTGAATTTGAAGAGGTGGGGTTGTGTGGAGGACGACTGCTGCAAGGTTTGCAGGATGACAAGAGGGTCATTGGAGCATGTCCTGTCAGCTTGTGGAGGGTTATTGCAAGCCTATACATGGAGGCATAACCAGGTCTTGAAGGAGATGGGAGCTTTGGAAAGGGCAGCAGTAGAGGCGAGAAAGAAGAATGGACCCCCGAGGGTGAAGGGCATCGAGTTTGTCGAAAAGGGGACAAGGTGGAGGAAGACTAGGCAAGTACAAGGTGTGGGTGGGTTGTTAGCTGCTGCAGATAACTGGGAAGTACATGTGGATGAGGGGAATAGGACTATGCCAGGAGACGTGTTAGTCACAGCCCTGCGGCCAGATATGGTTCTAGTGGCTAGGTCGGCACGTAAGATTGTGATGGTCGAGTTGACAGTGCCATGGGAGACGAGGATAGAAGAGGCGAGGGAGAGGAAAATGGACAAATATGCTAGTCTGAAGCAGGAGTGTGAGCAGAATGGATGGGGAGCGGAGGTACATACCGTCGAGGTTGGGTGCAGGGGGTTTGCGGGTGTCTCTGTAAGAAGGTGGATCCGAGCAATGGGGCTCAGTGGTAGGGAAGGGGAGAAGTGGGTGAGGAGAATGTGTGGGGCTGCCGAGACGGGCTCGGCTTGGGTTGTTCAGAAGGCATCGTAGTGTTTTTTGGACAATCCAGATCACTAGGGTATCAACGGGGGTGCTGTCTAGGGTATTCCAGCGTAGCACTGGCCAGCCAGGGGGAGGTGTACAGCACTCAAATGGCCGAAACACCTGTGATCCCTGGTGTGCTGCTGATGACCCGTTGACATCTGCAGAATTTAAGATCCTTCTGTATTTTCTACAATATTACACAATGATGCTGTGATAAGGAATGATGACTGCAGTCAACTTCTAAAGTTTGTATCATTCTTATTCCTTGTCCAGTTTTGCTCAACTTTCACTGATTGACTCTCTGATTGATTTCATTGCATGATAGAAATAAGTCAAATTACAATAACTTACTGTATACTGTATAAATTAAATTTGTGACCGCGCAGTACTACTACAAGTAGTACATGGGCTCATGCATGTCATATTCTTTTGCATGTTGTTAAATTCACGAATAGCACCCGACTTGCGAAATTCGCGAAGGTAAAGACCCTGCGAAATATATGCCATATACAGTACCTACAACTTATATATAGTTTACTATGTACATATATGAAATGGTCCATTAGATTTGTTTCTGATTGAGAGCAGTAAAGTTAAGCTGTTTTTTTTGAAGATTTACTAGTCATTCAGGAACAATAAAAGAGTACAAAGCCCAAGTCAGAGCTAAATTACTGTTAGATGTAGGACAAAAACAGTCACAACAAAAACGTAATCAAATCACTATTCAAGACTTAAATATGTTCAGTAATAATATTATTATAACCATGTCCATCCACGCATTTTGAAATGAGCTACCTATTTAGTACTCACCTGGTACGTATGCACTCCTATGAGCCATATCACTTACGTCTGCATCACTTTCTGTACAGAGAGGAGTGAGGGAGAGTGAAAGAAGAGAAAGAGAGAAAGAGAAAGAGAGGGGGGGAGTAGGGTGCGTAAAAGAGAGAGAGAGAGATAGAGAGTACAATGAGAGATAGAAAGAGAGAGAGGGAGAGAGAGGGGGAGAGAGCAGTTAAATCCATTCACGAGATGTGGGCCTGACAAGATTCCACCAAGACTCTTAAAGATGATTGCATGTGAGATAGCTCCAGCACTGACATTCCTCTACCAACAGACATTTGATGAGGGTACACTTCTAGATCAGTGGAAACAGGCCTTGGCTACTTCCATGCATCCACAAGTCTGGGTCAAAGTCTTACCCATTAAACTACAGGCCTATTTCCCTTACATGCATTTGCTGCTTGCCTGTACAAGGTGATGAACACATTATGCTTAGCCATATATCTCCAAGCAGCTAACTTGCGACAACATCCTGTCATGCAAAGCATGGGGTTATCTCATACACTATACAACATAGAGGTCAACCCAACTTCTTCTTCCTTGATTTCCAGAAAAACCTTTTGACTGTGTACCTCACCAATACTTGCAAATGAATCTTATGTCTATAGTATCAACTATTCTGCTCTTGAGTCTTAACAGGACTGAGTAATTTCTTGCCCAGGTATTTTTAAAATAATGTTTGATAACATTTGGCTTGGGTCTTACTGCGTAGCACCAAGCTTTGGAGCAAAAGATCATGATTAGATCAGTAAATTTGAGCCAAAACTCACATGTATTGCACATATTTACGGAGAATACAAATCTAAATATTTTTGTGGTTGGTTGTTGGTTTAAAGATGATTTTAATCCATGTTGTATTCTTTTTTTTTATTGTTAATGAACTAAAGTTGTTCAGAATTGCACAACGGCAGCTGCGACGGTGAAGATTGAAGTTTATGCACATGCGCAAGTTCCCATATATTCGTGTACATTTTCGAACAGCTAAGGTGAGGTGGCAGCCTTCACAGAACGTATTTGTTAGAAAGATATGTGAAGAGGAAATATCTTAATATGTAACTAACACGGCTCAAAATTTTTGAACATCTTTATAGTGCAGGTATACATTCAATACAGAGAGTCATTCATATGCGATAATTTTTTTTTAAATGAGTAATTCATTCACATGCATGGGTTGATTACACAGTAGTCCGACCCAACACGCAGGGAAAATGAAAGCGAGCCCTCAGGACGCTTGATCTCGCTGCGCGGGAGCTGTCCGGCGGCATCCCGGGGCTAGCCTGGGTCAAAGTGTTTTTTTTTTAAAACCATTCAGAAACGTCGTGTTCCACTCTGTACGTTCATTGTGAGTCCAACGGATATCTTACGCATCTTGTATTCACCGCGACGAGTCAAATCTTCAACTTCATTCAGTAATAGTTCACACAAAACTAATTCCACTCAAAATTCAAGCAACCTTAAGGACACAATGAACAAAAGATCAATCTACTGGCACTGTAAATGTGTTGAATTTTTGTCATTACAAATAACCCCATCGATTCTAAAACAAAACAAATGACAGCCAGGTCGTAAAAATGTCTTCCAAAATATCTTGGAAGTTGATAAGTAAAAATGTATATGCATTAAAATGTAGCATTTAGCTGATCATCTTGATTATACAAAAACGTGTTCCCTTGTAGCATAAGTGCATTGTTAACAAAGAGTGAGATTCTGGTATAAAGAAGGCAATTTCTTTTCAGACAGAATGATAAGCTGACAAATGTGAAACTGAATTACTTACACATTAATAAATGATGCGGGACTGTGCTACGGACAGTCGACAGATTCGATAAATGGCTGCAACAGTGCAGGTTTGCCGATATAAAAGGCCCAAGGGTATGTGGCGGGTGCTTCAAACTGGCACCCTGGAATGTGATAAAGATTTTTAAAAATGTAACTTAGAAAACTTACCATCCTTAGACCAAAAAATACACGCATCTGACGACCGATAAACATCCATGGACCTGTACAGCTGTGAGCTCGGCGGACACTGTTATGTTCAACAATCCATTCAACAATTACGGTTTGAATTGAAGCGCCCGCCTACGCAAATTCCATGTAAACACGTCACTTTGTTTTGCATGCTGCGCTGCACTGCTGCAGTATCTGCATCACAAGCTTGGGTAGTTGTTGTTTTGTTGTTCATTGGCGTTTACTTTCATAAGCATCTCAATAATTCTGTGGGATTATATCATACGCTTCTTGCGAGGTATCATAATGTTTCTAATTTCTTTGAAAATAATGAAAAAACTTTTGAAAGTTAGTCTGCTATACGACAAAAAATAACACATTTAGGACATTGGTGCCTGAACAAGAACAAGCCCATGCAGGTGGTAGCTAGATACAGTATGTCACTTTATTTTTGGTCTAAGGATGGTTGAGTTTTTACATGTACTAGTATATAGAAACTGTTGACACCCATGTATAGGCATCTATTTTAGTTCTGTCTCTCATGACATGGCAGATTCATCTCGTTCCTTTGAAGGAGGCAGCTTTGCACCCCGCTTTGCACACCATTCCGTAGGCCTAGTAGCAGGGGCAATGTTGCTCCCCACCACTACCACCGCATACACTCACAAGAGGGGGACTGCACAAACCATTTCATTTTCATACACAGCCTCAGTTCAATCCAGTTCTGATCTTTCACTTTGTACTTTGGAACAACTATCACCAAGTGCCATGTCCTGTTGAATTGAGCACCTATCTTGCTATCATGAATACAGTCTACAGTTACACCAAAAATAATTCAGAACCACATTTTCAAACTAGCGAGCGTAATTCATGAAGGACACTTCTCTCCATCTCCAAACACATTTACACCTCCAAACGTTGGGTGGCCTAATCTCTAGCCTCTCAGAAAGATGCATAGACAGACAGAAAGACACACACATACTACACCTACACTTGCACCCCTCTCATCCTAATTCATTCTTCATTCACGTCCCTCCACTTAATTATTCTGCCACAAATTGTTCAAATCGGTCACTAGTTTCCATTGCACTGTACATTCTCTTGTACCTTCCAACACATGATACAGAAATGAATTTGGAATTACACGTAAATATCCTGTAAAAAGGAATTTTGATAAATAGACATTGACAGGTTTTAAGAAATGTATAGAAACTGTCACAGGTTAAAAAAAAGAACAATCAAAATACAATCAACCGTTGAAAACACTAAAAAAAAATACATGTGGTATACAAAAGAGATTACTATCCTGCATTTTATTGGTAAATATTCAACAATACATTCAAACAATACTTAGAATATATCAACATTTCTGCATCTTAGTACAGGACTTACTACTCTTAGCTTACTCTTTATCTTTTCGTTTGTACATGTACATAAATAATGGGAACTTACATGTACAAATATGAATGGTAGGGAGGAAACGGCTAAAGAGAAGGGGGAGGGGGAGGGGTAGAAAATGTACATGTTAAAGGGGTTGAGAAGGGGTATGGGGGAAGGGATTGGTGAAATTGTTTGGGCAGAGAGCATAAGTTGGGGTTGCAATGCAATAATGTATGACAAGCGGAACTATTAATGTGATTGGGGACTGCAGTATAGATGTACTTGAAAATACCTTGTAATCTTCTTCTGTTAAACTTTCCACTCACCTTCTTGTCCCTATTGTTTTACATGTGCATGTGTGCATCAATGGTATTGTTATCACAATTTTTTCCTTTCTGAATGTTGATAGTGCTCTGTTCAGAAGAAATCTGTTTCGCATTAAGTAAACAAGATGAAGACTCGGGGAAGATTTCTATGTTCAATGGCAGAATAAACTGATGGTGAAGTTACATGTATACAATGGTAAGTTCACATGTTATGTTGTTTATACTTACATTATAAATCGAGGCACATTTTCCAGCAATACATGTCCACATCAAAACAGCATACCTATTAAACTTGTTAGAATGTAATTTAGACAACTGCATTAATGGAACATCAAATTTGGGTACAAAAAATCAAACACTATCAATATAAAAATAATGAGATGATAGATTATGTTGGCTTCATTGGCATGAAAATGTAGTTGGGCAATAAAGTTTCCCAGACCTGGTAATGAAAGGGTTAAACATTTTAAAAATGACAATGTAACATATCAATCTGCAAACAAGCCCTTTCTGCCTCACAAATATGTTACAGTATAAAGTTTGACTGATGTACAATGTACTTTATCACAGTACGAGTATCTGTAAAAATTCAGCCTCCACGTTTATCAAAAGAACATCATTTCAAGAGGTTTTGTTCAGCTCAAGTACATCCCAACAATGTATGACAAGTAAGCATTCATGACTGCTTTTTTATGGGTGAAAGTTACAGCATTTTTGGACAGAACTCTAGAAATTATTGACACATGGCATGTCCTATGACTTAAAGCTCTTCCACTGCAAATGTACAAATATCTCTAAGAATACAAATAGACCATTCCTTGGCTTTACAAAAGATAATCGCTCAACAATGATACATTTCTGGTTTCAAAAAGAATATAAGCAATACACACACAAAAAAAGTTACAATATACATGTACATGTACATGTAGTTATACCTTCCTCTTTGTCTTTGATGAACCATGAAAGTGATTACAATTGGCTAAAAATCTATTTACATTCTTCAATATCCTTCTAAATCAACATAAACATTACCATTAACCCCATTGTTTTCTATATTGATGACCAGTGATTGGTGGGACAAAGTTTCGCTCTCCCAGCCATTTATGAAATAAAAAATTGTAATAAGTGGACATTAAAACTACCGTACTTGTAACCTTAGATTTTCTAACTTACATCTCAGAATATTTAACAGAAGATAACAAAAAGTAAGACACGAGTCCACTACAACCACAACTACATGATTACAAAGAGTCCGCAACCAATAGGAAATCAACTTGAAGCCTCACAATTTATACAGTTAAATTTCATGAAATATCAAACGCAGTTGTTGTGAATGGTCGAATGCACTGCGGGTACAGCGCCTTGACAAACGCTCTTCCACCTTGATCATCCACAACTAAAAGAGTCTTAACAAACTCGACACTTACAAAGAACAATAAAGCACAGGATGATTATGTTGCCCTCGCACACAGCTTAGCGGCTGCAGTGGAGGAAAACAAAGAAAAAAAAGAAAAGGAATAACAACTCATCTACGCATGCTCAAATCTTTTCAACGTATTGGATAGATTCATGGTTAGAAAATAATTTCAATACGTTTATTTTCGTCTGTGTGATGACTGACTGAAAGGCATAAAAATACTAAGCCTGAGTCATATCGATTTTTTCAGAAACCGGTGTTCGATGGCTTTGCGCCGATCGAACATCGATGCATCGACGGCACATTAACAAATTGTGTACAACGGATAGCGGAGTGCGAACGCCAGCGGTCGTGTACATTTTGCGTATTACATGACGTCATTCAGCCACTGCCAAGAGCCAATTTATGAATGAAAATATAGTAAGCATGCGCAGTGCAATCCTTCCATTTCCCCACACAGTATTCCACCAAAATAAGTGTGCAATTCTCTATCACCTCGTATCAAAATCGACCTAGAATTTCACTTTCCTTTATTTTATATGAGTTATGAAAGGTATTTTCGGAGAATCTATTTTCTCACCGATATCGCACATGTAAGCGAATTTCAATAACTTCTTGCTTTTCCGTCAAAATCTTAAGAATTAGCGTCAATATGGCATCGTGTAAGTTGTAACGTGTAACGTGCACAAAGTCAATTGGCTTCCGGGTTTCGGACAACGTGACCAGATATCGTTATCGCTATTGATTAGCGACCACGTGGTCATGACATGATCTACGCGATGCACCAATCAGCGGTCTCCGAATCGCTGTACGAAGTCTGTTGGCAGCGTGTATGCAAATGAGCCTTAATGAGCGAACTTACGCACAATCGCCACTGTGCTGTTTCCGGGTTTTCACAACACACGATGCTATCCGTTGTACACAGTCTACAGACAAGTGTTCGTTGTGGCATTGCGCGGTATATATAGTAGTGAACGAAAAGAAGCCAAGTATGTAGTAGCTGCTTGATCATCGAGCGACCAGTTCGTTCTCTTGATGTGCTACCTTCAAAACTCACAAAAGAGAGTAGGAACCAAGTAAGCAAATTAAACTAATTAAAAAATATTAAGATAAATTGTGTATAACAGGACTATCAAACAAAAGATTTTGTGCTTTCTAGTCAATTTGGTAATTTCGTCGATGCATCGAATTCATCAAAACGAAATCGGAGTTCGACTTCTTCGATCGAACACCGGCTTAATAATCGATTCGACTCAGGCCTAAAAAATACCATTATTTTAGTAGTAGATATTTTAAGTTTTTACAAAATCATTGACAGAAATTAACTGCTAACCAATGATGCCTCCACCCTCCCCCCCCCCCCCCCCCCACTTTACCACACTCCCCTTCTTACTCTCCCCCTGAAAGCCAAACTATGAATAAACAACTATACAATTTAATTGATGGCCTTTTGGCGACTAGCTAGGTCTCCGGGTAATTTTTAAAAACTATCCCATATTCCCAGTGTCTGACAGATCTCTATGACATCTCAGCAAACTTGTATGACTGCACCTTAATCCTTTGGGTGCCACATAAAATGCCCCCACATAGGCTCTGTGGATGAGTTGTACAACCCTCAAGGGTGGCGCACAAAGGGATTAAGATGCAACATTACCTCCTACTCCTAGACCTGCTCCTGCTACGGCTGCGTCCGGCCCGGCGTGGTGGGGGTGAGCGGGAGCGAGATCGCGACCTAGAGGGAAAGAGGAGAGCTGCATGTTATAATCAAGGGAGTGGCAGTGCATCACGCTCATAAACACTTACCTGTCTTGGACATAATTCCCTTCCTTGCCTAGCTTGGAGAGGGTAACAGAATTTGGTAAATGAGTGCTCATTATTTGTCTTCTTGTTGTTTCCTGTAGAATTCCTTTTGGCCTGCATTTCCATCTTCTTTAATACTGGATTTGGTATAGTTTACAAGAACATATACGATGAGCATACATGATATTGTATTAGCAAATGAAGTTAAGTTTAAGTTGAATAAGTTATTCATCCTCCTACAAGTTCATATGCTTTCAGTATCAATGTATGTATGCTAAATCATTCATGTAGCATTTATAGTAAGCACTAATTTATCACTGATAATTAAGAAATTCTGACAAACCATTGACACTGCAACAACATCCAGGTACACCAGTAGATAATTATAATGTTACTGGGAGCAAGCTCTATTGCTTTCACTACTTTCTGTTGCTTTGGTATAATCACAAAGCGCTACTAGCCAAACATGTTTACTTTTGGAATTTACTTCTGGAATGATTTTGGTGCTTTTGTTTCTGAATTTGTATACAAGGCACAAAAAAGTTCAATAATCAATGTATGCATGGAACATGACAATGTGGATCTCTAGGAAATGTCCAAGATGCATACATACACATGTGAACATAAATGACACCTCAATTTTCCTGAAAATAGCATGAGAAAAAGACAACTTTAATTAAATTTCCAAACAAGGATTAACCAATATAACAATGGAGCTTGCTTCAGTATGCATGTCTAGTATTGAGAACTTGAAACAGAAAAAAAACAGCAATAAAAACCGGACACTTACTACCTGTCTCCAGCAGAAATACAAGGGTGAAGATTGATACAGGACATTGGGATTTCCCTATTGGCAGCAGTGAAGGGATTACGCAGAACGCAGGACGCGCTTAGGAAGCCAGACGCATACGTGATCTTTTATACTGTGTGCCGACCTGAAGCATCTAACCCCTGAAGCTGTATTCAAATTGAAGGCTGCATAATTTACAGATGTGGCCTGCCGCAAACGTAGCAACTGTGTGCATATCGACGTGGCATAAGAAGCAGATGATGGTGACTTCTCAATTTTAAAGCCATCTTTTCGTCGTCGCCTTTTTTGTGAGTGAAGATTTTGAATGCTTTTTTGTAAGACCCTGACGTGCAGATTTGGCGTAAAGGTGCACATGTAGACGAACGGGGGGTCAGAAGTGCAAAGGACTCCTTTCCCCCCATTTGCAGAACTGATAGCAAATCGTGAGAAAAGATCACATTCCGCTGGCTAGCCTGCCTGTAGGGCCAGGCAAGGAAGTGCGACATGGTCGTTCACTGAAGGACTGAAAGCTCAAGGCGTTATGGGGCTGTGAAGCCGATTAAAGGAAGAGTCCTGAAAAGAGGGAAGGAGGGAATGGTCTCAATGTCTGACCGAAGCTCATTAAGGTACAAGGTCCATGGTAAAACAAGTGTCTACATACATCAACATCAATATATCAATACAGACTGCATAAAATATTGCTATTTCAGCAATACAAGGATGTCACATTTCTTCGTGCTGAAATTGGAAATTAAGAAGAAACAAAATATTTTCATTTAGCAAGTGCTCTGTAAAAGCATTTAATGAAATATAAGGTGAAACCACTTGAGTCAAAATGCATAAATGCAAAGCATTTTCTACCAGTACATTCAGACATCAACATTTCTTTAGTTGAGTGTTATTACTGACAATGTGCCATTCAATTTGAAGTTATATGTGAAACTGTATTGTACAAATATGCATTATAAGATTCAGAAATAAATAATAAATGAAATAATCAATAACCTACACTAATATACAGTCATTTCTCACAGAATATCTGTATCACCTAGATAATAAACCACATGTCAATTATATCATTCAAGAGTTAAGTTCGAAATTCTGAATTGGTTTACATTTGAAAAATTAACCAAGGTATTGTCGATGTGCCAACTATGTGTGATGATTCATAAAATTTTAGAAATTATCAACTGAAAATAATAAAAACACTCATGCAAAATTTAAGGTGAAGGGGAAACATTAATGGAGAACAACATCTCATGAAGTTGAAATGATTAAAAGCAGAAAAATCAGACAGGAGGATCCCTTGGAAACATGTGGGTAATAAGAAAGTTATGAATGTTGAAACCATAGGTTTTCTAGTGATTCTCAAGTGTTACACATGCATACAGTATCCCCCTTTTCCACTTTCAATATAAATGAAGAGTTTTGCAAAGAACTCAAAGTTACATTACCTTGATAAAGGCAACATTTGGCATTTTCAGATCCAATGTGCATAGTGAAGTCTATTTTTTTTTGTAGCCATTGCAGTATGTGTTTTCAAGAGCCTTTCAATCTTTTGCAAATTCCTCCTCTCACTGATTTCCCCCTTTTATTCATAGCAACTATGAAGGTGAAGTTGCCTTTGATTTTTATTTTTTGCAATAGTCAACTCAGACACATGTCCATTAAAAAAAACTTCACCCAGTTCTAAAGCTCTCCACATACCTGGAATAACTTCTTCGTCCACCACCACTGCGGCCTCCGCCTCCTGAGCGCCGCCGGCAGTCTCGAGCAAAATGGCCGCTCTCCCCACACTCGTAGCACCTGCTGTCTCCCCTGCCTGGCGGGCCACGGCTTCCCCTGAAGCCACCTCCACCACCACCACCTCCTCCACCTCCACGGAACCCTCGCCGTCTCTCCCCGCTGGACAGCTCCACACGGGCTCTCTGTCCACAGATGGGGCTAGGGAGGAAATTACAAACAATAAGCTCTTGACTTCTAGTTTAAACACTAATCTAGTTTAGCTTGCTTTTATCCTGAATTACAGTTGTATTTGGTTTTTAATGAAGAATACATTTCACATAAATTTAGATCATGATCTTGAGAAAAATTATTAATGGAAGCCCATGTGAAGTCGCAAGTAAGGGTCTTATTCATATTATATTGTAAACCTGTGCTTCTTGGCGTAAGTCCGTACAATGTGAATATGATGATTCTTCCATACTTACGTGGAATCTAAATCTTTGACAGCATCTGAAGCATCTCTGGGGTCCTCAAACTCCACGAAAGCGAAACCAGGGGGATTCCTTGCGATCCACACGCTCTTGAGATGTCCATAGCTCCTGAAGGTCTCTTCCAGGTCAGATTTGTTGGCACCTTCTCCAAGATTGCCCACGTATACTTTGCATCCCCTATCTGAGGATGACCTACCACCCCCTCCTCCGTATCTTGACATCCTACTTGTGTTTGGTGATAGCTGCAAAAATACACAAAAGAAGAGCAAGTTATTACATGATCTCCATAAGAGTGTGGCATATCATAAAGCTGAATAGATACTATGTACCTTTGACATTTTTTAAAGTTGTTTGAAAAGTCTAGTTTGAAAGGATATTCAATTAAATTGGGTAATGATATTGAAAGTTCAAAAACATGAAAAAAGGACTTCAAGTGCTTTAGTACTAATTTTATTTAAGCAAACAATCAATAAAGAATCTACAAAATTCAATGAGTTGATGTATTGAGCACGAGTTCGTCAACATTTTTGGAATGTGTCATGCCATGAACTTTGAACAGTCACAGAGACAGAGTAACGACTACTATTTTGTCACACTCGCGACAAATGTACATCTCCTGGCCAATTGGATAGTACTTAGTAGTGTTATATTTGTGAGCAGCCAATTACAATCAAGAAATCTCATCACATTTACTTTCCCCGTGAGTTTCTTCCGAAGTATGCATGGTGCACACCCATCAATAATGGTTGTGCATCTATATTGATTGCTACTCGTTTGTTTATGTGCGATAAAATCTCTCTTAATAGCTAGGACAGGACAGTGCTCTCTTAAAAATCATCATAAATCCTCTTAAGTCAAACTATCATTCATGCACTAATAACTAAATTGCATACATTTGCATAGAGTTGGGACAAAACAAAGCTAAACTTTCTAAAGAATCTAGGCCAGGCCAGGGTGGATTTATGAGATGAGGAAAGTTTGGTGAGATTCCAGAATGCTAGTCATGCTAGTTCGAAATCCTAGAGTTGGGGTAAAATACCTCTTAAGTGAGCCTGGGGTTTCAGAATACCACCTCAGGCCCAGAAACATGCATGCAGTGGCATGGCAGCGCTGCTTGTTGTCGTTCATTTGTAATCTATCCACATCACGGAATGCCACAGCATTCATGCATATTGTGAATTTCATTGTAACACCACGCCCGCATTCACCCATTTACAATATTGGCGTGTGTATTTGCACAATCAATCACCGACAAAAACGTGTTTCATCACATTAAACATGATTGTGTATTAGTAATATTATACATAAAACCGTACACTAAGGATATATCTTAATAACGAAATAGGTAACATCGCACCACAATCAACACTTACGTGATATATGAGGAAGTTAGGTGTCTTTCAGTTTATTGCCTATTCCTGGGCTCAGAAAATGTCGTCGTGCAATTGCAATATGCGGCTGGGCTTAGCTAGCTAGCTGGCGAGGGTTCGCAAAAATAATAAAGCGCAAGCTAGAAACAGCAAGTACGCATGCGTGAAGGGTATTGCTTCGCCCAACATGATTGTCGCCAAAAAATATTTCGTCGTTACATGATTGGTAATATTATGCAGAAAGTATGACTTGTGAAAGAGAAATATGATAATGAAGGAGATGAACTACAGTGCTCAGTGTCTCACAACTCACACATTATGACTCTTAATAATAAATTAGGTATACCCATAGAGCTATATAGCTCATACCATAGATAAGTACAGTGAAAATGAAGCTTTATTGTAAAGAGATAGTTCGCCCTGAAGATAGGTTGGTTTTAATAACATAAAAACATGAAAGAAACATGCTTAGTGAAGGTTTGACGAAAATCCGTCAAAGGATAAAAAAAGTTATGATATTTTGAAATTTTAATCCGTGGCGTGCGAGGTGCTTTCCCATATGTTGTGTGCAGTATAATTCCATAGATTTTTCAGTTTTTGACAACTGAATGTATTTCTACTTATGTATCAAATGCACTGGTAACAAAGGATGCATATCATTTTCAGATAATGCACTTTTTCTTTAAAAGTGTAAACAACATTATGGGAGAGCACCTCGCGCGTGACGTCACTAAATCAAGACACTAAAATATCATATCACCCCCCCCCTCTCTCTCTCTCTCTCTCTCTCTCTCTCTCTCTCTCTCTCTCTGTCGGCCCCTCCCCTTCTAGCTCTCCCTTTTATCTTTTATGCCTGCTCTTTCCAATGAAAATGAGAGACAAAGTACATCTTTGTCAATGCATTATGTTTACGCATACTTTAGTTCTTGGCTCGTATATTCAGAGCGGTGGTTTAACTTAATACTCTAGTAATGGGCGCCAAATAAACAACAAGAAACGTTGTTATTGATGCAAGGCATTCATTTTTAATCAATGTGGAGTTTGTCCAATGATGACAATCATCCACTGCTGTGATTCTGTGATGAGAATCAATGTAATTTATTTTGCGCCCCATAAAGTAAGTCTACGTTTAGTGCACGATCTAAGTTAAACAACCGTTGAGCCTACAGGCACATGTCAATGTATCGATGTTTTGGCATTAAACCGTATTTTAATTTATATTCTAGCCTAAGCATGACTTTTCCCAGCCCACCATACATGATAATGTGACATTCATACTAATCACTCTTCTGTATCCTTTCATACTGATTATACTTTTTTGCTCCCATCAGTGGCCCAATTTCGCAAACCGATAGCCTAAATTCGTTTTAGAACTCGATCACGCTGAAGAATATATGTTTCTTTTGACCCGTCTCCGCAAAATAGTTCTATCCATCAAACTTCCGTCAATATACCTGCAATCAAGAGATTGTCCCATCTATTAATATAAATCAGCAACGTAATTTTCCACAACGAATCTAAAGAATCGAAAAGAGAACATCCTTCGAGTGATGTTGAATGCGTGATAGAGAGTATTGGTAAAACTCGTTAACTTACTAATACCAGATAGAGAGATAAGATCTCTATAATATTAGTGCTAGAGGGTGTACCACAATGATTTGGTTCTTGAATGACTTGATATGATTGAAAAGTAACGCTCTTGGCTGCTTGTATGACAGCTAGTTTTCTTTAAGCTTGTTACACTTTAGATTGCTTTTATTACTGACTCTTCTCCCGCTGCATTGCACGGGCCGCGGCAGGCTGCTTTCTGAAATTGCACGTGACGCAGTTGTGAATAATGCTTAACCTTTTTTTGCGCCATTGGGGCATTTTACACTGGTAATACACACCATTACTATAGAGAAGTATTGCGTCTGGCAGGAAATAAGTAAACATTTCCGTGACAGTAGGCAGGAAGGTGGGAGAAGCTTTGAGCAGATTACAATCGAAAAGCCGGAAAGCAAAGATTCATAGCTATTCTTGTATCGGATATCAGTTTATTTGAATTCACTTCAACACAAATTCTTCTTGATTATACATGTATGTCATTGCCTTCTTGAACGAGCAAAAGTATTTTCAGAACACAATAATTTGATGTGCGTCTCTCGTCAGAATTATGAAAATGAGCATAATGATAAATGCGTATTGTCCTGTTCAGAGGAAGGGGAAGGATAATGCGAGATAGTAAAGCGACAGATCATTGGGTGGAGGGTAGCAGGCCGGTTGGGGGCCGGGGGTGCATGGGGGGGGGGGGGGGGGCGCTCCCATGGTAGGAGTATTTTGTATATGCGATCTGTAAAAGTGTTCCTGTTGTATAACAGTAGCATTAACATGACACCAAATATATTTTAACATCTTAAATAATTGGGACGGTCGTTTAGTATAATACTTTTTTTTCTGTTTCACTTCTGTCTCACCGATATTTGATGTCGGCTCGAAAGGTGTCAAGCAATTCAAATGAACGCACATCATCAAGCTTTTATTTTTTTTTACCATGTTTACGTAAATGCAACATAGGAAAGTCTTCATAAAAAATGGATTGGTCATAACAGATTCGTCTAACTTGTTTTACACGTGAGGCAATTTAAATAATTTGTCTCCTTTTAAACCTGAACATGTCCTCCCGTTGACCAAATCATGAGTTAGGCCTACTCACATAACAACCACCTGCCCATCTCATGTTCGTTTTGGGGTTACACAATACACCTTCACCTGTCAAAAAGGAAAACGCAATATGATTTAATGTTCCTATCATTAAGCATGTTGATTTTCTTGCGATATCTGATATTGTACATTATCATTTTTTTAACCATACTACTGTAAAGTATGCGTGTGTGTGTGTGTGTGTGTGTGTGTGTGTGTGTGTGTATGTGTGTGTGTGTGTGTGAGTGAGTGAGAGAGAGAGAGAGAGAGAGAGAGAGAGAGAGAGAGAGAGAGAAGGGGGGGATGCGATTGGTTAGGCTATGATCAGAGCTACGATATAGCTCTATGGTTATGAGTACTTGATGGAATTACAATGAAACTAATACTGAGAAACAAAAAGGGGGTGTGCGTGTCATGTGTGTGTGTGTGTGTGTGCGTGTGTGTGTGTGGGGTGTGTGTGTGTGTGTGTGTGTGTGTGTGTGTGTGTGTGTGTGTGTGTGTGTGTGTGTGTGTGTGTGTGTGTGTGTGTGTGTGTGTGTGTGTGTGTGTACGTATGTGTAACCATCCTCACACCACAGTTGAACAACAATTGCCCTCATGATACCAATTTGTTTCGCTAATAGGCCTATTATTTTCATGATGCGATATCTTCATACACACGTTATTGTACGTACGCCAGCGTAGCTGGCGGTCGTTTGTTTGGTCTGCACCAGAAGTTGGTCCCAGTTCGTCAAGGCAGATCGTTTTCATTATCCATGCATGCTGGGCCTGGGATGAGGATCGCGTTATCGAGACACCGCAGTGCCGTGCATACGGCACACTGGTACGGTTGATGCATGCCTCGCCGGTGGAGTATAGCTGGTGGTTTATCGGAACTTTATAGGCGAACGCACCCTTCTTGTACTTCTTGGAGTAAATCTTTATTTAATACCTGGTAAGTTACACGATTTTGTAGACATTTATATGATTGAATGCTTCTGTTGATGTAATGTCAGTGTGTATGATAAACTTGATAACAGCTCATAGGTTCGGCATAAGTTAGAACTTAAAACGTAGGAGCAGAAATGTGTCCTCATCAAGACCAGATTTCCTCAAAAGTTTGTCGTCTAAACAACATGAAGTTCGTGTGAACGTACACGTCGCCTCGCTCGCCCTCAGCTCCTAGGCCCGGTCCGGCGAGAGCTCCGGGCTGCAGATATAGCGTTCCGCAGATGTGGAGTTCTCCTAGACTCTAGAGTACTGTCTGAGCTCGACTATTGATTTGAAAAGGGATCTGGAAGAAACGGAGGATGTGTGTTCATCTGCTTCAGACATTCTTGGAAAGTTGAATACACTTACCCCATGCAAGAGAGGCCATCATGCGTGCCTGTTTGAATTGATTGATTGCCTGGAATTGTTTGCCCGGAATTGCACTTGACTGTCAAGTGTTAACATTAACAAATTTCTAAAGGTCTACAAGTATAAACATGTTCATATAGATCTTAAACTTAAGTTTGAAAAGGGGCCATGTAACAGTAATTGTCAAGATGCCTTGGTAGTAGCCTTGGTAGTAGTGGTTTCAAAATTAGAATCATACTGTGTTTGCAATCTGAATGATCTGTGTCACTGTTATTTTGTTAGAGTTTGACATGATATTATACATTTTATATAATACAGTGAAAAATGTGCAATGACAATGTCACCTGTATGAAGATCCTTTGTGTATGGCCTATGACAATCAGAACAACTATCACATTGTAATACTTGTAACTGTTTGTTTTATTAGCCATTATGGGAGACGACAGATCTAGGTCTACAGAAAAATTAAGTCTTCTCTTATTCAATAACTTTTGACTAAAACATGTTATTTTCCCCCAAAACAGACAAATTGAAGAGCAGATCTGTGAAATAAATTTTAGGCATTGGAGGTTTCACCCTAGTACCTTTAATTGGGAAAACGTGTGATTTTACAGATGCAGTACTACAAATGTATTGCATCTACGTATGTAAAGCACCTTTTATGCCACGTCCAGAACACAACATCTACCATTAATGTAGTATCGTGTAGGGTATTCTTTCTTAAACATATTCTATGATAACGCCACAGCTTGAAAGAAAATCTTCTTTAACCTTTGTTCTTGCCAGATTTTACCTTTTTTGCCAAAATATTTCTTTATTAAATGATGAACAAAAACTTTAAATCAAATATACTACTAGTACAGTATCTTTTGAACAGGTGGTTCCTCATATGTTCAGCCTATTGCTCAACTGGACAATAAGACTGGTGTAAAGAAAAGCATCATATATTGCTTTATGGTGGTAATGGAGAAAGGGGGTGGGGGGGGGGGGGGGGAGTGCAAAGCTCAAACATGATGTGGCAACTTACTTGAGAACATGTGTACCAGAAGTTGATTTTATTCCATGTATTGCAATCAACTTTCAGTTGTTACCATATTGACTGTTTAAAAGGAAGAAGTCTAAATCCAAACATTGCAGGATGCATAGCCTGGTTGTTGGTTATTATCAGTCCAAGGTCTAGTATGGGTTCTGTTCTCATGCTTACTTCTCAGACAGAATGGAATGGGAATGAGAATAATTAATCTTGTCAAAACAAAACTATTTGGACCCAAATGTATGTGCCTGTACCAGTGAAAAAAATACAGGGAGCCTCAGGGCGATTTCGCCCCCGAAATCCTTGAAAGAGCCCTGGCAAATGTTAAAAGAGCCCCCAAAATTATTATGTAGACTAAGCCTGAGTCATATCGATTTTTTCAGAAACCGGTGTTCGATGGCTTTGCGCCGATCGAACATCGATGCATCGATACATGACGTCACCCAGCCACTGCCAAGAGCCAATTTATGAATGAAAATATAGTAAGCATACGCAGTGCAATCCTTCCATTTTCCCACATAGTATTCCACCAAAACAAGCGTGCAATTCTCTATCACCTCGTACCAAAATCGACCTAGAATTTCACTTTCCTATATTTTATATGAATTATGATAGGTATTCTCGGAGAATCTATTTTCTCACCGATACTGCACATGTAAGCGAATTTCGATTACTTCTTGTTTTTCCGTCAAAATCTTACAAATTAGCGTCAATATGGCATCGTATACATGTATGTAGGTTGGAATCTGTAGAGTCTATTGCAACGGGCAGAAGGTCAATCAGCTTCCGGGTTGCGATTTTTTTTCCCGTAACCCTAATGCGTCGAAAAATCGCTTCCGGGTTTCGGACAACGTGACCGGATATCGTTATCACTATTTTGGCGACCACATGGTTATGACGTGATCTACGCGATGCACCAATCAGTGGTCTCCGAATCGCTGTACGGAGACGCTCTATTAGTCTGTACGTCGGCAGCGTGTATGCAAATGAGCCTTACGCACGATTGCCACTGTATTTCCGGGTTTTCACAACACACGATGCTATCCGTTGTACAAAGTCTATGGACAATTGTTTGTTG
This sequence comes from Arbacia lixula, assembly GCA_963669155.1. Classification (NCBI taxonomy): domain Eukaryota; kingdom Metazoa; phylum Echinodermata; class Echinoidea; order Arbacioida; family Arbaciidae; genus Arbacia; species Arbacia lixula. Next base: position 55,285,035 of record OZ022576.1, on the reverse strand, counting down.
TGGCGTTGCGCTGTATATAGTAGTGAACGAATCAAATCCAAGTAGTATGTAGTAGCTGCTTGATCATCGAGCGACCTGTTCATATTCTTGATGCGTTAACTGCAAAACTCACAAAAGAGAGTAGGAACCAAGTAAGCAAATTAAAATTGTGAAAATATGAAGATAAATTGTGTATAACAGGACTATCAAACAAAAGATTTTGTGTTTTCTAGTCAATGTGGTAATTTCGTCGATGCATCGAATTCATCAAAACGAAATCGGAGTTCGACTTCTTCGATCGAACACCGGCTTAATAATCGATTCGACTCAGGCCTAATCTAGACACAATGTACAATTGTAGTCAAATGGCCAAAGGGGACCCCCCTCCCCCCCCCCCCCCCAAAAAAAAAGGATTTATTTTTTCCCTGACATGTAATGTACATGGATTGAAAATGTCTGTGAGCCTGGAAGTCAGGCTAGAATGAGTAGAATCCCTTTCCAGTATTGAAATGATTATTCCATCACTGACAAACTTTCAGATCAGAATTAATTCTGTCACATAGATTTCGCTGTACTTTCATTCAAATTATCAGAGTCCGAGTTATTGCTGTCTATAAGAAGCACATTTACTGACAGCCTGTGTAAGCAATTTCAGAGGGTACTTCTTTACTGTGATTTGTGAAAATATTGTATTTGCATCTTTCAAATGATATTTAAAACATGAAAGGATAAAAAACAGTCATGACTGGAAATTATTTTGCACTGATAAATTATCATGTAAAAGTTCAGTGTATGGTAGAGAAAGAGAAAGAAAGGTACACTGTACAGTATGTATATGTTCACATAGGAGATTGGAATGGAAAGAATTAGAAAGATAAATTTTACATTGCAATCTCCCTTTTTATAACCCCAAACCCCTTCCCTTAGGTGAACAAATTTGAAAATGCTGTGCATGTACAGTGAGATAATGCCCTTGTAACAAGAAAAAGGTTATTTTGCTTGCTTCAAAGGATAGAAGGCGGCAGTGTTATGTGTGTAAATATCCCCCAGAATGGGAATTGTTTTTCCTTGTAAGGGATATTGTCAACCTGATCCTACTCCAAACATGTTTTATAATGTAGCTATTATTTTGAGGACCTTATATCGGGGCCAGAAAGAAAGGGTTTGTGAGAGGGGGAAGCGAATTTAATATATGTGATATGGGGCTTGAGTTGAGGCAAAATCAATCAAAAAAAGCCCCAGAAAAACACAGGATTTCTTAGAAAAATTGTTTTGTAAAGACAATAATTTGCAGAACATTAATTACATTTCATCTGCTTGCTTTGCAAATTTTGCGAATTGGGTGTTAAACCCCAAAATTAGCAATTCCTCAGGAAAAGTGAGAGGGTAATTAATGCTATACTTTGAATTGGATGCATTGTGTGTAATAGTATTTGTTGACATTATTTGTAAGCAGGACTAGCACATTCCCCACTTTACATGTTACTACTAGTATGTGCACTTATGTGCATGTGTAAAATTACGTGTATGCACATGTACATGCACAGAAAGAGAAAGAGGAGGATAAAAAGAGCAAACAAAGGAGAGAGAGAGAGAGAAAGAGAGAGAGAGAGAGAGAGAGAGAGAGAGAGAGAGAGATATTTTAAAGAGACAGTCAAAGACATATGGACACAGAGAGATAAGAGCTATAAAGTGATGCAAGAAAGCCAACATATCTGTCCTGTAAGGCCCACAACCCTCTTTTTCTCACAGGCCTGGCTGTGCCCATTTATTAGGTCACCTGGTGGGGTGAGGGGTCATATTTTCTACACTTGCTATATGCTCTCTGGCTGTTTTCTTAGGGTCTCATCTCTCAATGCCAAGCAAACCTTCATTGCCATGCTCAGGGATGTAGTCTTGGTCCACAAGCCCCAAAGACGGTGAATCAAGGGACATTGGGTACATTTACTGTACATTGCCAGCCAAATTCTACTGCTTCATACACGTGTGTGTCTCTGTTTTTCTCTCTTTCTTTTATGTGGTAATGGCAAGGTGGGGGTTGAGGTGGTGGTGGTGGTGATGGTGAATGACACATTGATATCCCTCCCTCCCAATTAACAAAATACAATATTGTATACTTACCTTGAGCTCTGGCTTGGAATAAGCCCAGAAAAACAGGTGCCAAGGGGTAAGGGGTGAGTATACTGTATTGGCATAACTCTGTGTACCAGACAGAGGTATGGCAAAGCATAGAAAATTACCCTTGTAGTAAATATCAGCAAGATATTTCTGCCCATTTAACAATAAATTTACTAGGATTGCGCTTGAAAATGTCAGTCCTGAAAGCAATATAAGCCTTCTCAAAAGAAAGAAAAAAAAAGACAATAAAATCAAGAGGTAGCCCTACAAGTTATTGAAAGCAAGAGCAAAGAATCTCAGAAAATCAAAATAATTTATCCTCTGATTGGAACTTGTCAACTTTTGAAATAACTTTTGAAAAATACAATAGAACTTCAACTTCATCAATCGAGTATCATATTTCTTGATTAAAAAGATAAAATAAAGGGGAATAATTAAATTTTGAATGGAGTGCTGATGGTGGGCTATCAAAAGTTCTTCTAATGAAAGTTTGTACATGTAAGGCTAGTACATGACAGGGCTCATTTTCTTAAAATTTCCCCCAGTCATTAGTATTAGAAATATGGTACAATTGTACACATGTACATGTATGTGGCACTTGCCATGAATGTGAACATAGTTTGAATGGATAGACTACATTCCCTGGGAGATGATGTATGTTTTTTGAAAGAGCCACAGAGAGAAGGTCCTGGGATATTTTGTTCCTCTCTCCAAGCTCATTCTGTCCCATGTTTTCTCTTTTTTTCCCTGTTGGTCTCCTTGTGGTAGCACCTGCCTGTTAACTGGTGGTGCTAGTGCGGAGCCCAGCACGGTGCCGCTACAGTCATGGGAATGGTATTTACAAAAGGCAGTGGCTGAAGGTGCCCCAGGCAAAACACAATTTGAACCCATTATTGCTGAATTTGAACCTGAAGAAGTGAGAACTAACTGACATCTACCAACCTGAGAAGTGATATTTCATTGGTAGAAGCAGGCTTCTCGTCTTTCCTGCTAGTATGCAACCTGTTAGTATGGGTTAACCCTCATTTTGATGCTGAATGTATTAACTGCCAACAATATTATTAAAGGTATATGCTTATTTATATATTCATAGGTTGACTTCTCCCTTTGAAAGTTAATTCTGACATTGTTGTTTACATTGTGTCAAAATGAAATTAATAATGGAAATATGGGTGATGATTCTGACATACTATGTACAATGTTTTTCTGAATAGAACTTAACAAGTTTCGATATTATAATTTATCTTATGACTCAATTTGTCACATGAGCAACACATTTAACAAATTGGACTTTTTTTTAAAAACTTAAAACACATCATTGAAAATTGAAGGAAAAGTTGGTAGTGCATGGCAGATGCTGTGCATATGCTGTGCATATGCTGTGCATATGCTGTGCTGTGCTGTGCATATACACTCCAGCTCAAAGGAATTGGCATAGGGAAAGGGAGCTGTAGTGTAGTCATTTCTTAAAATTTGACTGTGATATTCATCTTGAAATTCAGGTGGTCTGATATTATCTTTACTTAACCAATTCTTGTTAATGTCACCTTAAATCTACTACCAGTAAATTAAAGAAATGGTGATGTGAGACATAACTTTACAAAGTTTCAACACAAGCTTTTATCTAACACTGTTTTTTTTTCACCTTATGGATTTACGTAATAAAAGGTGTTTGTGTAATTTAATTTGAATACCTTTCTTCTTGACGACTACGCATACATGCATCTTCAGAGATTTACAGGCATACTTTCAAGACTCAGTCAAGCAACTCTGATCTGATTACGTATCTGCAAGGGCATCTGTTCTGAAAACTGGATTGAGGCACATTACTTACCCATAGCTTCTGTGCAATTGACTGTTTACTCTGGGACATGGCATTCCATGGTAACCCACCCCAATTTAGCTGAATGTTTGCCCACAAAGAGTGTTTTGTCAGGGTGGCGGAGTATGTGCGATTCCCCTGCAAGGCACCAGGTGTGTGAAGGATGGGAGGCGGGCGGGTAATTCGATCAGGACGAAACTCGAGACTACTGTGCTCATAACATTGACACCCTTGTACTGCACATGCAGTACAATGTATGAAGTATATTACATTGGAGAGTCTTTTTACCCCTTTACTTTGATTCATGTTAAAACCTACGGCCACATTTTAAAATGGGGTGAATGGGCTCGAGGAAGACTGCGGTTATTGTACCGGAAACACCAACATGATGTTCACATTATTTATCATTTAAGACCAATTTGCTTATTGAATGTACCACAGATAAAAATCTTTTTAGAAAATGTATTATGGTATATCATAGTCCATAAATGGCTATTTTCCTTTCTTCCTCATATTGTTTTCTTTCTCAAAGTCATTGTAAATTAAGATTGCTAATTATACACTGCTGTACGTATCTGCAATTGGGCATCTGTACGCTGTACTATACATGTATATAACAATGTAGATCACTTTAACCACTTTATATTTTCACACATACCAATGTCAGAGTTTGCTGTCGAAAGCAAGTGCCTAATGAGGTGTTGCCCCATTTCGTTTAGGAGTGTGTTTGGTAATGCCAACATTGCAGTCCATGTGCTATCACTCGGCCCTGGTTTCTGTTTAGATGCATTGCCCACACTCCACAGGCATACTGTACACTACAGCTCAAAGGAATTAGCACGGGTGAAGGGAAGGGGAAGAAAGGGAACGAACTGCAGTTACAAACTGCGGTATATTTTGTCCAGTTCAGCATAAAACATGATGCTTAATTAAAACTGCGGCTCCTTCCCTTTCCGTTTACCAGTGCCAATTCCTTTGAGCTGCAGTGTATGTAAGTCTATCAAATCTCAAATGCAGGGGAAAGAAGTGGTCAAATTTATTATTACTTGTCGGGCATCGCTCAAGAAGAGTTGTGGTTGAAAGAACGCAAGTTGCATAGGATCATATACAAATTACAGCGTCGCGTTCAAAGAGTTGTGGTTTGGAGTTGAACTTGATATTAAGTGCAACTCTTTGTGCAACGGAATACTGATTAAATGCAGTTACATCTAATTTCAAGGAGTTGCATTTAATTTTGAGACTTGCATTTTAAGCATGACTTTTCATGCAAGACGGCCCAGAACCCATGATGAGAGCAGAATGGATCTGCCATGATTGCGGTTCCTGTCATCTTCACCTCTACTACCCCTTACCTTTAAATTCATTTGACAAAGTGCCCAGTCTTTCGTACATAACTACTGTCTGCTAGCTCAGACGTCAATCCTTCTTCCCCCATCTTTCCCAACCCTTCTCTCCGCTCTATTCACAGCTGGCATTGGAGCATGGAAATCGTAGACAATCATATTTGATTTTGTTGTGAACTGGATCTGTGCTCTTTTATTCAGTGCCTTTTGTCCCACTCCAACTAACCAGAGAGCATAGAAGTGATTGTGTGCACAAACTAAGGGCACATCGATTGTCTGTTGAAAGAACTGTTGTAATCTTTTATTCTAACTTATCACTTCTTGCTCTAGCATGTGTTTACCTACGTGTGCATTACTTCCTGTGTATGAGACACTTAATATGCCATGGTCTTAATTACAGAACTGTCTAGACTCATCAGTGTTCATGGTTTGAATAGTGTTTACTTTGCATTTGGGCATTTAGGCATTAGTGGTAGAAACAACTGACACGTCAAAGCAATTGACATTTGCAAAGAAGTGCTTGCTTCATTTTTAGCAGAAAAAAAAAGAATGCCATTGCCTTCAATTATGAATGTCGGAAATTGCACGGTCACAGCATGACATTCAAATCCTTGTATTGAAAAGATCAAAATCACACAATTTCATTCTTTTACTTTGGCCCTGCACTTTCATTTTCACTCTTACACTCACTCACAAAGTTTTAAATGTTTCTTCAAATGTGGTACTTGCATTTGTTCATTTTTTCTTACTGGTAGGTATTACTTGTAATAAGATTGCAGTCACAGAACATAGTATGTACTTGCTTGGTTAAGGTTTATGAAAAGCACAAATCCCCAGGGCCCAGGCCACCCCTTTAAGATACAATTGGCTCTCATTCAAGGTCTTTGAGGTGCGAGATACCAGTACATACAGGTGAATAGAATATCACTGGTCATAGAAGTGGTACCACCATACAATGTCACATACAGTAGAGCCTGAGATCAACGTCACAGCTGATTGCAATCAAATGCAATCAGCTCCATACATTGACTGCAGTCTGACTGCAAATGATTGCAATCAGCTGTGACGTTGATCTCAGGCCCAACTGTACAGTGATACAGTCTTCTTTTAGCATACAGGTTTGGGGTGCGTGGAGTGAGACCAGAGAACCACAGTGCAGTGTGGCCATTGAGTTTGTTCAGCCTGTGTACCTTTGTGGTTTCATTGTGAGCTTGCGATCTCTTTGGCAAGTTTTAAAACGAACTGACCTGACTGTACATGTATGGACACTGCTATACCATGGTGAGATGTATGATGTGGTTTCTGCAGTGCTTGAGTTGTGGTGCATGCCCTGCAATTTTAAATCTGCTTTCAGTTTATTTACCAACCTGTTTTATTGAACATAATTTGATTTAACACAGACTTAATCAATGTCACAGTCACATAGAAGTGAAAATTAGAGAGCCGGCCAAATCTAGTGAGAGAGTTCTGTGCGTATGTGGCTCTGCACTGTGAAGATTTGCAGTGGAAGAAAACTTACAGCAAGTTTTCCTGTTTTCTTCCTCTTCTTCCAGTCCTTTTCGTCTGGCCAGGAGAGGTTGTGGTCGCTTTCAACATATTGGACTATAAAGGAGATATTTGTGGTGATGTGAATGGATGAAGGCCAGAATTGAATGCGTTCTCAGGACTCCACACTACTATTGGTAAGTTGAAAATCTGTACATTTTATTACTAATCCTATTCTCTATCTGGTATTTTTTTTCATTTTCCAACCATTGGTTGATAAAGGGAAAAGGTCTGTCAGACTGTTCTATGTACTATTTCATTTCATACAAATCATAGATGTCCAAAATCAGGAGGACTGAGGTTGTCCTTCAAATGGTCATGGACAGTTTTAGAGAACTTTGATGAGAATGCTACATAACCCTGTATGTGCGATTGGTGCAGTTCTGTGCATGTATTGCACACACATCTTGTAGATCACCATTTGTTCTGTAATATACAGGATTAATTAATATTGACAGGTTCACAGATTTTGTAAAAACAATTTTTCTTCAGTCAGGAAAAATGTCCAGTGGTGGTGTTCTGAAAGAATTTGAGTTCAGAACTGTCTTGGCTAAGTCAAAATGTAATTCTGAGAACTGACTTCAGTCTTGAAGGGGAAGTTCACCCTGAAATGATTTTGGTTTCAATAAAAAGAGACAAATGAAAGAAACATATGAGTGAAGGTTTGATGAAAATCAGTCAAAGGAAAAGAAAGTTATTTGATTTTAAAGTTTTGATTTTGTGATGCTACATGTGAGGTGCTCTCCCATATGTTGTGTACAATTCTTTTCGAAAATGTGCATTTTCTCACAAAGATCTCACTTGTGCGTTTGATACATTATTAGAAATATATTTTTACACACATACATACGAAAAAATATCATTCCATCACCAAAAACAGAAAAAAAGGCAATTTATTGACTTATTTTGTACACAACATATGGGAGAGCACCTCGCACGTGAAGTCGCAAAATAAAAACTTTAAAATCAAATAACCTTTTTTTCCTTTGACCGATTTTCGTCAAACCTTCACTCATATTTTTCTTTCATTTGTTTCTTTTTATTGAACCCAAAACAATATCAGGGTGAAGTTCCCCTTTAAACTATGTCGATAGGCCAGTTACAGGTGTGGATAATACAGAACTTGGTAAAAAGTCAAAACTTAGTTAGTGTGCAGTATACCACCCCAGGAGGTGTGAACTTGGAACCAGCATCATCCCAAGGATTCCCTAGATATAAATATTTGTTGTAAGATGTGAGTCACAAATCTTCTGAGACTGGTGGGTCAAGTAACAAAGAGCATCTTACCCATCATGTGGCCTGGCTCCCAGCCTGTTTGACATTTCTAATCTAAATCATCAAACAAGTGCACATTTTGAATCTATAACCCCGTTCATACACCAAATATCTGCAAAATAAGTGTAACATTTGCAGCAATTTTGCTGATGCATTACCGATAGCTGCGTATATGAATGGGAATCACTCAGGGATGTGGAGAGAGTCCAGTTATCCAAAACACCGCAATATGTCTTTTTCAGTGTTTTTTGGAGGCTCTGTGGAATCTTGCTTTCCGATGTGCAGCAGTAATAATAGAGGTATCATTATTATCATTATTATGGTATATGAACAGGGCTTTTAACTGGCAAGTCTAATTCTATTGTTCCCCTGGTGTGATTTGTCAAGATGAGGTAAATTAAGAGTATGATTAAGCTTCTGCCACTCAGACATGTTTATTGTACAGTTGGAATAATAAGTTCCTAACAACCTAGAAGCAAGCAGCTAGACTGTTTGTTCATGATGCTCGGAAATTGTTTTCCGCTTTTACTCCTTGCCCTTCTCTCTCACTTCTTTATTACCCTCCCAGAATCAGTTATGGGAAACGTGTTGCATATCCCCATGAAGTGCATTCCGACATTCAATGTTGCTTCCCACATTCCGCAGTAGCCTAGAGTTGAGACTGTGGATTTAGGTCTGATTACTTCCCACACACTGATGCATCTACAACTAAGTCTGGATGTATAGACTAAGCAGTAATCATCCTACTCTGTCATTCTTCCCTGTGAGAGAGAATGAAGGCTAGTCTGTTTGCCCAGACTGTAGTTGTTCTTACACCATGAACTGTAGAACAGGGGAAAAAAATACATGGGGGCTAGGCGTGAATCCCCCCGAAATGCTTAAAAGAGCCCTGGAAAATGTTAGAAGAGCCCCCCAAATTCCCATAGACACAATGTAAAATTGTAGTCAAACAGCCAATGTGCTCAAAAAGAAGCCCCCGAAAATTCTGAATTAATATTTTCCCTGCTGTAGAAGAATGAGGAAGCCCATGGTCTTGAACAGAGACTAGGCCCAAATATCAGCTGACTGAGCAGTCTGGATTTGTCTACATTCACATGTAGGTCACATTTCATGTCAGCTGTTGTTTTGCCTGCTCGGATAGCAAAAGATCCGCTTGTATACCTCAGTATTTCTACCGGTATTCATATTACTTGTTTGTGAGACAATGTGTCATTGTGTGTTTTGGGTATTCTGTGCACATTCTTTATATTAATCAATAGTGTCATCTCATAAGCTTGACTTCCTATATATATATATATATATTTTTTTTTTTTTTTATAAAACATAATATACAAGTATTTCATAACTTGATTCATATACCCCCTTCTATCACACTGGTAGCCATACAGAATGATAAAAATACATTTATTGAATATTACTCCAAAACAGAAAGTAAACTAAGCATTTCTGCACAACTCATAATACAGTAAGAGCTTGTTCAGAAGCATGGTATAGATTACCTCAGTTGTGATGTTGATACTTTTTGTCTGGATTAAAGGACAGGCAACTGGGAGATACTGTAACGTGCGCGATTCTGTAAGGCCTATTCAATTGTAGCTCTTTCAATCGTTACTCGTGACGCGAAGGCCGAAGTCAGAGGCTACACATTCGGAAAATAATTATTCGCAGCCTGCGCTAGCGCTGTCACTGGATGCGTGCGTGCTGGACTGCTCACCGAGCTAGACGAAGCATCACACCGAACATCTAGCCTAGCTCGCTAGCCTGCCGCACGGGCCGGGGGCGAATTGCTCGCGAATACATGAATTACCAGTGGCTGGCCAGTTTAATCAATATTTTATGTCAAATTATGAACAATACCAGACACTTCAGTGAATCATGATATCAATTTCAATTGTCTGATGGAAGATAAAAAGAATCCCAATGCTGAATGCATGTTCTAAGCAGGAAGGGAATCTGTGAGCTTGTGGGAAAAATTGTCAATGATGCACACCAGAAGGGTGAACCACTTAAATCTTGATGGGTGCCCACTTGATGAGTCTGTTTTTGTAGAATTACCATGTGATCACATGATGGGGCTTCAAAAGTTCACCTGAAATACAGTGAAGTGATTGCAATGGGAAACTTACATTTTCTGTGACAGCAAAAAGGTAACATGATTCTCTACATTTCTAAAAATACATTTAGAAACAATAGGCACTTACTGAGAAATCCAGGCAACGGAGCCTATGGCCCTATGTAATACAATACCCGTCACTTCCTGTTTTTGGTGAGAGGAGAGTGAATGATTACAGTCAAAACAAGCCGCTAGCAACCACAGACCTCATCCTCAATCATTAGCCCCATTCATATACCATATACTGCTTTTATTACTGATGCACATCGGTAAGCAAGTTTCCAGCGAGCCGCAAAAGCACCGTTCATATACACCCCCAAAAGCCGTAATGTTGCGGTGTTTTGGACAGCTGGACTCTCTCCAAACCAATGGTGACATGCTCCGCTCAGCCATACGAGCGGTAGGATTAGCGACCAACAGGCCAGAGCGCGATGCTAAAGGCGCAACATTTACGCCTATTTTGCGGACGCAGTTTATAGGATTCGCTTATCGCAATATTGCAGTATTATTACTAGGTCTCGATCCGCGAAAAAGCCGCAAAATAAGCGCAAAAAAGGAGGAAGCAAATACCGCATTATTTGAGCGATTCCCGTTCATATACGCAGCTATCGGTAATGCATCGGCAAAATTGCCGCAAATGTTGCGCCTTTTTCGCGGATAGGCGGTGTATATGAACGGGGTTATAGAGACATTGGTGGATTCAGTATTCCTGCTTGTGTTTTAGTAACCAAGTATTATCGAGATGTGCACTAGCCTAGGTACTAGGCTGTGGGGTGCATGGACACAACCCAGTCTGTTAACAACTATGTCTGGTAACACAGACTATGCCCCAATCCCATCTTCACTCCTGGAAGCCAGAGGAGCCACGACACAATTAGGATGTAGTCTTTTTTTTACCAGACTTAGTTGTTAACAGACTGGGTTTTGTCCTTGCAACTCACAGCCTAGTACGAGGCTACACTGTAAATGTGCACCCATTTTTAAGACCATAAGATGGATGTTTGTGTAGGACTATAATTTATACTATCAATATGACGTACTGCCACTGATCTCCGTTAGTGGGGAGATCAGTGGGTACTGCATACAGTGTATTGAATTAATTGTTCCTGTGATGAAGAGAGCAGGGGAGTTCCAAACAATTAAACAAACTTGGTAATATCCTCAAATAAACAAATCTCTAAGTGACTATGTCATTAGCAGTTGTACATGTACATATTTTAAGGTCAATTTCTACAGTTGAAATCTGTAAAGGCGCGTCTTCATTAGCCCGATGTGGGCAAAATAGCGAGCTTGTTCTGATCGGGTTAGCTCGCCAGATCATGAACTAGCTAGCTAGCCAGATCAGGCGAAATAGCTCGCTATTTGGTTGAGAAAATTTCCCAAGAAATCTTGGGCTAGATGGAATTAGCTCAGGGTGCCTTCATTAGCCTGAAAATTTCTCGATCCCGGCATGCATCAGCGCCCACGAGGCATTGTTTACGTAATAGGCTTTTACACGTGCATAAATGCTAGCTCACAACCGAAGCCATGCTGCCGTGGCCTATTCCTGTCGCACACTGCTGGTATGTGCGAAACTCAGGATAATTTATGCTACCCGAGCTCGAGCTTATGTATCCCCAGTTTCGAGCTAATGAAGATGCGATTGCAACTTCAGGCTAGTTCCCCGGATCAGCAAAATAGCTTGCTATTTCGTCTGATCGGGCTAATGAAGATGCACCTTAAGCTTCAAAGCAATTTGATGGTAATGTAGATGTGTAAATTACATTGTTCTGGTACTTCAGTGAAACTAGAAGTGATTTGAGAGTTTTAGAGAAAATGCATGCAAGTTCTTATTTTTCTGATTATGTCTGACTTTAAGACTTGCCTGAGTGGACTGCTGATACAGTAGCAGTATCCTGGAGGCAGCCTCATATCTTAGTAATCATATTAACTCCTCAGGGTAATTAGACATTAGGGATAGCGGAAATCCACCATCATGGACAGACCCTAGACAGGCTCTCTCTCTGTCATCTTTGTCTGTGTTCTTCCTCTCTGGTTCATTTGTGTTGTTGACCTAGATAAAGTTACATCTTACTCCTTTGTGAAATTGCCTGTTGCTCTGTTAATTTATTTCTAGTAAAGGGTTGGGTTAAATAAATCTAAAAATGTTATTTTTTCTTATTCATAGGTACTCCAAATTTCTGTAAAACATTGCACAAACCATACTGATGGCAGGTAGGTCTGGTTTGTGAAAGATTAAACTTCACAGTCATGTAGGATTTATATAATGCTTGGAGAATCAATTTGTTTGTAGTTGTGTCTCATGCTCAGCTTTTCAATTCAAATACATTTGTTCCCTTCTGTAATGGGTTGGGAGGGGAGTGGGGGTGATGTCTTAGCCCAATATGGGTGTCATGTGCATGGTAATCCTATAAATGAAATGAGAAAAATTTAATCGGTTAATATATGAAAGAAAAAGACACTGACATAGAAATAGGATTAATAATGAATTCAAAAATGTATTCTACATACATGAGACATTATTCCTTTCATACAGCCTGTCTACGGTATTGATTAAAATCACTTAGTTTCTTTTCAAACATTGAGACAATTTACAAATCCTGCTAACCCTGCATTTGTACAGCTGTGAAGGTTGTAGACTATCAAAAATAGATTATCTCTAATTTCATCAATATTTCAGAATGCTTTGCATCAACAGTTGTGTGTATTATAAATAAAATAGTTTTCAAGGAGAGCCTTTAAATCTTCTATTGAGATGGGGCCTTTGTTTCAATAGCATGACATGAAAATTGTTACATTTATCTATTAGATATGAAGGTCTTTTACATGATTTTGGTGATCCATATACAACGTATGAAGCTCTGGAGATGAGCTTACATGTACTTTTCAGAATCTTGACTGTAACTTAATTGGCCCTTTGCAATTCTGGAGACTGCATTCTGCTAGAAATAGGTTGAAGTTCTGATGAAGTTTTCAGGGTTGAATATGACCCTGGCTTTGATTCATCGTCCTGAGTGGAACAAATTACACCCAGTTCATCTGGACCCATCTGTCAGTCTGTGCTTGTCTCTGGGACCATTTAACATTTCCATCAGACCCTCAGAGATGACACAGATACCAGAAATGGAAAGTGCCTTTCTCTTGAATTCTTTGAGGTCCTTCCTGAAAGTGCAGTGTCTCCGTGCATGATTCATTTGGATTTTAGACCCGGGGCCACGTTCATGAAGCTATACTAAGCCAAGCTCTGGTGGTATATCATACAGGCATTATGTCCAAGATTGTGAGCTCTTCGAGCTGTCTGTAAGGCTTGACAACATACACAAGACGCATACAGATGATACTGCAGTTTCAATAACTTACAGATACTGGTTTTTAAATGAACACTCAACACTCATACAAAGCTTCCAGTCATAGCCTGAGAAAGGAAAAACAGTTTAGAAAGCTTTCAAGAAGCTAACAAATTCTGTCTTGTCTTTTGGTAAAATACCCTCATGCTGAAGAAAGAAAAGAAAGAAATACCACACAAAGATACAATTACACAGGAATAAATACTGCATGTGATCAGATGACTAACACAAAAATATCACAGACTTGTCGTTTGGTCTACATAAGGACTTGTGAGACAAAATAATATATCAGAAGTATTTGAATGTAAAATATGCAGGAACTTTGGCAAGTACCCAACAGCTGGAATAGGTATCACAGGATAAATATTGGGAATTTTCTCTCGGAAATTTGATTAGCATTAACTTCACGATTCCTTCTGCAAATGCTCTGTATATATTCCAACACATTGTTTATCTTGGATTTGAAATTTATCCTCAATATCACTTTGACAAATTATCATTGATGTTTTTAAATCTTCCTCTGTAGGTATGTCTGTTCATGACTGTTTCTGTACTGTATTGATTCTAGTGGCTTTTGATTCATGGAAACGGCCCCAAAATGGCTGGTAAAGATATCAGCATACTTGTAAACACGAGGGCAGATTTGTACCATACTGGGGGTAATTCTTGGCATGGGAACCAGCTCTGCGTGTCACCTTTGTTCCGTGCCACAGCGTGATTGTGTGTTGGAGTTCTGGGGAGCTGAAAGGTCAGGCAGACAGAGTTTGTGGGCAAAATACAACAGCGGGTTATATGGGTCATCATATTTCTATAAGGGTCAGATTGGTTTGTAGCCCTACAGCTAGGATATGATTAAACTCTATTGCACTTTACATGTACACAGTAACTCACATGCCAGCATGCTCATGCATATATTGTGAAAATAAACTACTGATCGTCTGCGGGCTCAGACTTCATACATCCATTTTCTGACAACAAGCATCTGGAAGAAAAGACTAGTTCCTTAAAGGGATAGTTCACTATAAAGTTGGTTTCAATAAATGCAGACATATGAATGAAAAGTGGAGGTTTGATGAAAGGAGGAGTAACAAAGATGTGACATCACATGCGAGGTGCTCTCCCATATGTTGTGTACAATATTACTGGTGTGTACTTTTGAAAATGTCAATTCTCTCAAAAAGATATGCACGATTTTACCTGTGCATTTCATACATGATTAGAAACATGTTTTTACACACAAACCTCTGGAAAAAATATTCCTTCTTAAACAGAAAAAAAGGCGAATTATGTTATAATGATAGAGACAAAATATGGGAGAGCATCTCGCACGTGATGTCACAAAACCACATTTTCACAAGATCATAACTTTCTTAAATGGCAGATTTTCATCCTACTATTATGTTTCTTTCATGTGTCTGCTTTTATTGAAACCAGCGTAATTTCAGGGTGGACTATCAATTCGAAGAGAGATCTGAAAAAATAAAAACAACAGTTTAGAATTGACAAGAACTTCGGAGGCTTGGTGTGTTGCACCAGGGAGTTATATAGAAATATACATCTCTGTGGTTGAACTGGTTGTAACAACCAACTTGAGTTCACCTTTTCATTCAATTAAGCCATATTACCTCAATTACTATTAGGTGCATGGAGTTGGCTGGGGGAAGTGTGGATTAAGTTGTGCTTAAAGGGATAGTTCTCATATCAAAAGTTTCATACATAGGAGAATAGCAGGGTTATATTATGAGAATACAATAGATTGCTCATAATTTGGCCTTCCAATCTGTAAGTTTCTTTAACTGATTACTCCCCACACATGAAAGAAACCGTGAAACATCATTATCGATTATCCTGTAGAGGTCGGTAATTGAAGATTCCAGTTGATATTTGATAGCACATGAATTACACTACAGCGTGAAATACACACTACGACTGATCTCTTCCTGATCACCGCAGTATAATATTAACATGTACATGTACATAGGTGTCCAGGTATATTGAGCTCCTAGATACAATTTTTTTTAATACAATTCTAAGAACAGTGCACATTGGACTCTTTATGATGTACATTGTAGTTGGCATCATGTGGTTCACTTGCTTGTACAATAGGGAATTGATTGCAACCCTATCCAACCTACCCCCTTCTCATCATGAAATCTTGCATCTTAACTTAACATGAAACCTTACAACTGGAGGCTATGTACCATTGAACTGTATTAATAGGGAGATGATCCCTTATAACTCTAGGCTGTATACCATTGAACTGTATTAATAGGGAGATGATCCCTTACAACTCTAGGCTATGTACCATTGAACTGTATTAATAGGGAGATGATCCCTTACAACTCTAGGCAATGTACCATTGAACTGTATTAATTAAAGGAAGTTGTAGGTCTTGAGCAGTCTGTATACATGTATGGGGAGTTTCACTCCCTCCATTCTCCTTGCTGTCATTATGTTTTGTACAGACTTCCACTCCACAAGCCCTCTCTATGGACATTGCTCATAGACAGGATTATCCCCAACTAGGTAATCCTATTGTTGTAATCCTCTATAGTGCAGGCAGAAAGTGCTTCTGAAAGGATTCTGCTCTTTACATTTCGGTCTATTCGTATGCAAATCTTATAAGTGGACATGTCTTGTTTGGGTGTTTGAAATGAGGTCATTGACCTTTGCCTGCTCTTCTTCAGTGTGCAGTTAGCCTACTTCCAGACCTTTGGACATGTCAAACCAATTTTACTAGGTTTCATGTTAAACCTAAACTATCAAGTAATATAGGTCTAGTATGGGCAAGACTAATTATCCGCTCCCAATCACGAGAAGAGCTAGAGAATGATTAGTCTACTGCAGTCAGACTTGTTTTATTGTATCCTTTGAATTAGAAATGCCAAATAGACTGAAAGCAAGGCTAATGTGAATTAACTCTTGATGTATTGTTTGAATTGGATTATAATTAATGGATTATGGATGGCACACTATGTATTGTTACATTGGTTTCCCTTAGGATTTTGATGACATAACTTTAGGATCATACGTAGTTCCTAGCACTACATGTATCACCTCTTCCCTAATTTCCAACTTCATGGATATATTCCTGTCTTTAAAATATCCCATCCAGGATCAATACACAGTATAGTTCATATCCAATGAATGACCTTGAATATTTCTACACAACATATTATACAAATTCTTTGAATTTATTATGATGATGATTCACGTAAATATTGATCAAGTCTCCCAGGCCTTTGTTTGACAGATGTAGGGTAGTGTGGGGTACGATGTGACCAACCTTTAATCGATTGCTAAATGTCCACAATTTTCCAATGTATACAGTAGTAGGTTCATGGGAGAAGATCCAGGTACAGTATGTATCCTATGATATCTGTCAAGGAAAGGTATGAAATAACATGTGCATGCAAATTTCAGTAGTAGTAGAACGTAGAAGTATTAGAATACTTCGTTAACAATACCTGCAGAATGGCAGCTTGAAGGCTGTATTACATTGTGAATTTATATAACAATCGCAATTTACCAGGGTAAAAGACTCAAGTAAACACAATGAGAAGGTATGAAAAGAAATGCTGAACCATGGAGCTATTCCCTGCTAATAGTTCCATGGCTGAGCGATTAGCATTCTTAGTTTCCTGTATTCTTTCTCTTTTCTGTCTCTGAGCTTGTCTGGAGAGGGTGACATTATTATGATCCCCTGTCTCAGCCCCCATGGGGCTATGACATGGTAGTCTGCAGACACAAAGTCTTGAGCCACTTACACATTACATACATGTCTGTGACAGCGGAAAAATAAATTATTCAAAATTTCTGGGGGCTCCTTTTTGAGCACAATGGACGATTTGGCTACAATTTTACATTGTTTCTATGGGAGTTTAGGGGGCTCTTTTAACATTTTCCAGGGGACTTAAATCGCCCCGAGCCCCTGTGTAGATTTATCCCTGGTCTGTGAGATAGACTAGCATGAAACTCACCAGTTGTATCCAGCCGAACTACTTCTCTTGTAGTCTCATGATTCAGACTCTTCTTTATACATAATGGAACTGATATGGTATTTTAGCTGATGAGATGTCTCCTGATGCAGACACTCCTTGGAAATCCCGCTATGTCTCACTTTAAAGGGGATATACTGTACTGGGAAGACAAAAATGCCTTTAAAAGGTGATCATGAGCAATTTTCTTGCCAATGGTCTTAAATTCATATATTGTCCATTTTAGAAACTTGCTGAAAGTTATTTGCCCTCAAATGATCCACATTTGGAGTAATTAATGATTATTAGTGAAATCTTTAAAATGTTCGGGCCGAACATTATGAGAATTTGTGATTTAATCACTAATAACTCCAAATGTGGAACATTTAAGGGCAAATCACTTTCAGCAAGTTTCTAAAATGGACAATACATGAATTTAAGACTATTGGCAAGAAAATTGCTCACGATCACCTTTTGTAGGTTTTTTGTCTTCCCAGTACAGTATATTCCCTTTAATACATAGTTCATACAACATGAGCTTGCTTGGACTGCAGCATGAGCATTTCTCACCTCTAATCTAGAGGAGATGGACTGGCTGGGGATTGAAATCGTAGCTTGGAATGTAATTTGATTTAGATGGCGAACTTCTGTGTACTTTCTAAATGAAATCAGGGAGGCTTTCCAACAGACTGCGTAACACAGACTTATTTTGTTGCTTCAAGGGAGGTATTATTGGAGAGAAGTGAAGGGGCAAGGATTAAAACAAAACTTTAAAGCAAGAGAGATCAACAAGGAGAAAAGGAAGAGAGATGTACATGAAAAAGGGAAGAAGAAAAGAAAAGAAATATATGAAAGAGAAAGAGGGAGAGTTAAAAGTGAGAGAGAGAGAGAGAGAGAGAGAGAGAGAGAGAGAGAGAGAAGGAAAGAGGAACAAAGACATGAAGAGATGGGAAGAGAGAGAGACATATAGACAGTCAGACAGACAAATACATTTGTACATACGGGGAGTGGAAGTAACAGACAGGCAGAGAAAGAGAGAGAGAGAGGGAGGGAGAGAGATACAGACATACATGTACATGCTACAAACTGACAAGCAAACAGACAGACAGAGAGGTAAAATCTAGAGAGAGACAAACAGACATACATAAATACAGAGACCCTGACAAACAGGTGGAGAAAAAGAAAGGAGAGAGAGAGAGAGAGAGAGAGAGAGAGGGAGAGAGAGAGAGAGACAGAGACAGAGAGACAGAGAGAGAGAGAGACAGAGAGAGAGAGAGAGACAGAGAGAGGGAGGGAGGGGGAGAGGGAGAGACATCAGTCAGAAAGCTGTATTGCAGAGAAGAGATATGAGGGGGATGGGTGGGAAATATGGGTTCAGAGAGTTCATCTTGAAAGTGTAAATATGAAGCTTATGTTCCATGGCGTCAAGTACTTAACATATTGTCTATGTTTGATAAACATGAGTCATCCATTGTAATGATTTTGCATTTTGCGTACTATGTATATCTGATTAATCTCATAATCACATGATTCTGTCTTCTGGCTCCATCGTTAAGTAACATGATTGACAGACAGACAACGATTTGTGTAATATACCAATCTGCATCACATTTCTTCTTAACATACATATCCCCTGATGAATGACAAGTCTCAATTTTCATATCAGCGTACCTGGATCATAGTGTTCAGTTGTTGTGATGAGCAAGTTGGCTAATCAATGTCCAGTGCAATTTGATATCATTTAATACATACCGGTATGTTGCTAGATCAATTTTTTAGTTTTTCAGAGGGCAAAAGGCAAGAAAATGTCTTAACTCTTTACGTGCCACGTGTGGGTTTATTCACAAGTATCATCCACGTTTCCCATAGAGCAGCAGTTAACCTGGCACACATAGGGTTAATGTTCAATGCTGACAGTTACATCCAGGCTTGATTACTGCCAATTTGCAAAACGAGTAAAATGACGATTTAATGACTTCTGGCATGAGTTCTTGCTTTTATTGTTGCTAAATTTCTAAATGGAGTTAGGCAGATTTCTTGGATGAGAAATAGCAGGCTTTATGCCAACTTCAGACCTGTCCAAATGGTCCTCGCTTCCCAGGTGTACAGTAGATACTGCAGTGCACAGACAGTGCTGTAACATTACCACACTTGAGGGTAGATCAACTTTTTATAAAGTCTGATATCCTGATAAATTTTGTACATAGCAAAATTTGTCTTTTGTGTGGCTCTGTATCCAATCTATGAGTTGACACCTATTGCAGCTCTGCATGATTCGTAGCTTTTACAGTACATGTAGCACAGCCACCAGTGCAGTATGTCATGTGGAATGTGAACAGCAGTGCTCAGCCTTCAATCTGAACTATTGTCCCCACCCCATGCAAACCTGCAAGGAAAGAGGAACAAAGCCACACAATTCAGCCACCAGAAGAAGAGACCACTCCAAGCAGGTCGCAGTGTGGGCTGCGAGGAAGAGGAACGGAGAATGAGGTATGCCACAGCAGAAATTAGGGGCAAACTTTTGGGACATTTTCAATGGCGTATACATGTGGGATTCTCTCTTTGCGCGGCACGGTAGGACCTCCAGGAGTTGTTAAGTGTCGTTGGTTCGGGTTGAATGGTGGTTTTGTGTCAAGTGACATAAGCCTATTTGTGGAGCCATTGTGCATCTGCTTTGGTATTTGGTGAGTTTGTTTACAGTAATATATGCGCTGTAGCCTGTAATGTAGTCAAAATGTAAATGTAGCCCAATGATGAAGTAACATGGCAGAAATTAGATTATTTAAAGTTTTGTGCAGTTTTTGTGAAGTTTTGTTAGTGTAATACCTGCTTGGCTTTGCTTATGGTAATTTTTAGAGTTTGTATTTATTTACACCTTTGGAATCTTATTTTTGTTGTGATTGCGCACTGTGAGGCTTGGTACAATTCTTCGTAAATTCTTCATATTTCACTAGGTCTCTTCTGTTCTTCACATTCTGTTATTATTGTTGCATAGCGGGGACTAAATTGGGCTGACTCTCATGTCAGGTTTTCACTGATTCAGGCCAAGCTTCATGTATCTTGATATCGTGATAACTTGATAAGTTACAGTACCGGTACATATGTTCATGAGATGCACATGTATGTTCTTGTATCTTCACATTCACTGCTCTTTACACTAAGCATGTGGTATGCTACAGTATGTATTGGTTTACTCTGGTCTTCATCATGAGCTCTGTTAGAGGTTGAATGGTGTAATTATCTGAATCTCTAGATTTCATATTCATACTGTTTATTAAATATTTTATGCAGGTCAAAGTCCAACTGTTGGCACATTATGGCTAAAATATTTGTAAAAGAAAGTAGAGTAGTGGGTGAAAGGGTGGTAGTTGAGAGTTTTGTGCCTGTTATGGTGATGAATTAAACACACATAAATGAAGGATACCTGTCATAACCACTTTGTGAGGGCGATACTTGATGGGGATATTGTCTGGGGTTCATGATTAGGGCATTAACATTCATAGACATCACCTTGAGTTTAGTTAATGATAACTGATGGAAGGTACTAAAAAAGCCTGAACTTTGTGTAGGTTTAATGCAATTTGCACACTGGCACCAGAAAGGTGGGTCTGTAACAGAGCAAGGTTGCAAAAAGTGTTCTTTGCACTGATTGGGATAAATTCCCAGATCAGAAATGAACACTGGTATTTTTCATCTGCACTTGAGACTCTAATAATGTATGTTCTATGTTTTGTTATTTAATTCCATGTTGTATTTGAAATAATGATGTTTTGATGTTTGATTAGCAAACATGATTTTAAAAATAGAGCTTGGTATTCAATAGTTTCTGAACAGTTCTGTAAGCCTCTTAACTTCATAAATAAGATTGACAGAAATCATTCCTTCCTATAAAAAGTTCAAGTACATGTAGAACTTCTACATATGTAGCACTGCACAGACAAAGAAAGGTCTTGAAAAGGTCTTGGATCGAGTCTATTCCATCATGTAACCCAAAGCTGTTGAGTTGAAAGGCAAGTCATCATTTCTAAGGCAACCAGGGGCTAAAGTTCATTGCAACACACCTTCTTCCATCGCTACACCATGTGTACTGTATGTAGGCCTACATGTCTGGTATGTAATGTATGGAATGGTGGTTATTCAGGACAAAAATAGAAAAATACAAGCATTAAATTCAATTCAAGGAACTTCCATTTCCTTCTGAGAAGTTGAACCAGGAGAGCCAAACATGTATGACTCATCCAAGTGTATGAAATACAGTATGTAAGTTGTTTCATGTTGCTCCTATGATGTAGTTTGTGGAACTGGGGGTTGAAAGGTGATGTCAGAATTTTGCTTTTCCAGCAGAAATCCATCATCAGTCATACCCATTGTGATCAATCAGTGCAGTGTACAGGTGCATATATGATGTGAATAACATGACTTTCACTTACATTGCACATTATTATGTTAACCTTTCATATTATATCATGATGTGAGAAACATTACTTTCACTTACATTGCACATTATTATGTTAACCTTTCATATAATATCATGATGTGAGAAACGTTACTTTCTTTTACATTGCACATTATTATGTCAACCTTTCATATTATATCAGGACCATGTCTTATAAAGAGAGGCAGATGATTTTTATCAATCGCGTGTCCGATCCACTCTCTCTAATGTACAGAGTAACATATAATATCATTATCAAAAGTAAGCCTAGTTGGGATCCATCAATATTCTTATCAATCTAATTGTGAAAATAGTGAACAAGTGTGGTAGAGTTTTTTGCTATTTTTGCCTGCTGATTTCAATAAAGGAAGAAATGTAAATGTCTTGAGTCCAAAAACTATGATTAAATTCTTCTTTATGATACTTGTACGTCCATCATACTTATCATGCAGGGAGAGGTTCCAGCTAAGATCCTAGAGAAAAGAGGAAGTACTATGTAAATTGGATGATCAAACTAGAGTTGAGACTTGGTAATGTTGACTTTGTATCTCAGTTTCTGGGAAAAGCACCATTGGTCTCTGGAGCTATGATTGGTATTTTTTTTAAATTTTAAGCTACAGTTTACAATATATTTCAGGGCATTGATGAAATTTTAAAGCTTTACAGATGATTTATCCCGTTAAGAGCTTCCCCCCAAATAACGAAAGAGCCCCTCTGCAAAATGATTTTCACTGATAGGGTATAATGCAAAACAAAGTTCAAGATAAACACATCAGGCTTGGGAGGTAGCCCTCAAAAGTGATTCTCATGTTGCAATGTATCATT
This sequence comes from Arbacia lixula, assembly GCA_963669155.1. NCBI lineage: Eukaryota > Metazoa > Echinodermata > Echinoidea > Arbacioida > Arbaciidae > Arbacia > Arbacia lixula. The sequence goes on along the minus strand of OZ022576.1, from coordinate 55,262,256 downwards.
TATGAGTTCAGTGTTAGTCTGTACTTTAGCACCAGTTGAGAGAATTGCTGTATGACTAAGTTGGGGGCAGGGGGGGGGGGGGGGGTGGGGGCAGTGTGGTGTTAGGTCAATATTGACTCCCATCTCTTGATGTAATCTAGGTGATGAATGACTGTACCTAGTGCTTCCCTCAACCTCTGCTATGCTAGTACAGGCTCTTCCCATGAAGAACAAATCTGCTTCCTGGTATTGCAACCTGGTTTTGTGAGACATATCTTCAGGACTTTTTCTGAATGATTAGTTCAACATTTATAGCGCTACATTAAAGATGAGGCATATTCAATGCCAGTTCATTAATAAGTAGATTTCACAAGAAAATGCAATGATTACAAATACTGCAATATCTGTACATATTGTACCATTGTTATTGTGGATATATTGTAGATGCAGACTGATTGATTATGTTTTATTCAGATTTATAACAGGAATGCATGTATGAACTCTATGAACTTAAAGTATTGGAATGTCAATATAAAGCTGCCACAAAAGTGATCGACTCTCTGCAAATATTCTGAATACTGTGATACACAAGGCATGTTTCAATCTGTGGTGTACAAAGTCTATGTTTGTTTGGACTAGATGTTCGCTTTATAGACCAGGCCCCATGCTTTGAGTTTGATGATCAGGGTACCATGGGTTAGTGTCATCTATGGTTAAAACAGGGATGGGTGAGACAGATGCCATTCAAGTTCAAGTGATTCTCATTATCTCTTGATCCTCTGGGACCATTGTTTTGATGTATTGTTCACTATGTCAAGGCTCTTTCACTTTGATCTGGTTTGTTCCACTCCCTATTCCTTTCTGTTGCATGGCAAAGTGTGAACAATCATTGAAAATAACTAATCGATATGTCGCGGATTTGTTACAGAATGCATTATTGATGTGGTGTGACATAATAATGTTTTTTTTTTTAGTTACGTTCTAAATCTGGAGTTGTAGTGTTGCTGTCCAGTGAGATTACCATGCACTATGACCATACATGTATAGTATTATGTCATTATGTTTAACCATGGACCTACTCGTTAGTAGGTCCATGGTTTAACATTTGATATGTCTACACAAAAGAGTAATGATTTTGTCAATGTTTCTTTGTGTTTACAACTGTCATTTTTCAAAGGAAAGGAAATACTTTGATATGCCTTCTTTTATACTATATGTATCCTATTTGCTCTCATTTTCAGAATTTTCAATGCAAGTTTGTGATGTGTAGTATTCTGTTCCTGTATCTATTTTGACTGAATATCCAAGAAATATTAACATCCACTTGGGCTACTAATGCACTCTTGTGTACATTAGTAATATTTGTTTGGACATCACATATGTGTGTCCTTTCAGGCAGGATTATGAAAATCTCCAATGTGATGTACATATAATGTGATATATTCCTTTCTTCATCTGTGACCAGATGACCATCCAGCCATTGTCATCATGATTGTCCGGGGCTAGGCCCTGAGCTAGGCCCAGACAGGAGGCTAGATCTGGCACACAAGCAAACAAGCAAACAACCAAGTCACCATGGCAATGGCTTGCTTCCGCCCCTCTCTTCATCTCTATCTCCCATGCGCCTGCCTCATCCTCTTCTTCATTGCTGCCCTCAATGTGTAAGTCAGCATGTTTACCATCCATCACCATTTCCCTGTATTCATGGCCTGGCAACCAGGTGTTCAGTCGTTTTTCAAATGCAAACTTTTCAATAAAGGCATTTTGCTGCAATTTCTTCTGCGAGTCTGAGAAAAGAAGAGAATAGTGAAGTGACTAGTCTTACGAGTATCAAGCTCTATTCTCAGTTTTGTTTATACAGTAGATTATACATTCATTGCAATTACAGATCATATCTCCCTTTTGAAGATGAAATAAAAACACTTCATCAGCCAAACATACTGTATAAACTATACATGATGAAGGCTCAACTTGTGAAATAGGAAACTTGATAGTGACACAGAATTTATATCCAGTGTGGAAAAGATATCCCTTTGTAGTTTGCGTCTGATGCTCAGTTTCTTTTTCAATTACCTAGTGGATTTTAAGTTTTCCATTTACAGTGTATGTATCATTCCAATTTGGTACATTATCAAATGGAAGTTCACATCATAAATCTTTGGTATCACAAAGTTGACAGGAAATGGCCCTGACGACAGCATTGATCAGATTGAGTTGCTTAGATTGTGTTTTGAAAAAATAACTTAGTCAGTGCAAGGTCTACAGATACTAGGCTTTATTGTTAGATGATTATGACCCAACACAAATGTTAAGGATTAATAAATTATAAGTCACTCATTAGTATTTTTATGGTAGTTCTTAAACAATATTTCTTTCAATTTACTGATATTAATTCAACTTGATATTTCAGTCCTGGAAATGGAAAACCCACCTTTAACAGGGAGATAAGAATGTGTGTTTTGGATTCTGAAAGTCAAGATCTCTGCCCTTGCCTTGCCTCCAGTGCTATCTTGATAGTGTGTTGAGCTGTTTTCTTTCTCAGATTCAGGAAATCTTCATGTACAGAAGTCTGTCCAGCATAGATTGTCACAAAGCTTACAAGGTTGCCAGCCAGGATTTCAAGGAATCAATTTGCATTTCATTGACACTGTTGATGTCATTGGTGTTCAAGATCAATGGAACATTTACTAATACCTAAGTACAAAATATGTCATTCATTTCAAAGGAGGGCTTGAAAATGAGAAGGAGATAGTTATGTTAAGAAGTGATATGTCTATCTGGATTTCTAATGGGCCCAATGTGAATAATAAACACTATAGATACAGCATGAATGCATTGTATAGACATATTATCATATTTTGCTTGAAGACGTGTGTTTATGTTTGTTATGTTTTGTTTGCTGAATGTTTTTACCCACCCCAAAAAGGTAGAAAGCAATGCTAATTGATTTATCAATTATATATTTGTTCAAAACAATAAATAAATAATGTGTTTGGATATCATTTCAAGAGCTCTCTTCCTGAAGAGTGAGAACCAGTGATACCAATATGTGCATCCACTTTGTTCTGTGTTTGTTGTTGCAGTGTGAATGGGGACAGCATGCAGTGCCACAGCATCGTACCAGCAGGCCTCAGGTGCAGGTGGCCAGATGAGAGTAAGAAATGACCCCAGGATTAGATGCTTGCTATTTAGCTCCTCCTTAAAGGGATAGTTCACCATGATGTTAAGTCAGTTTCAATAAAGCAGAAATTTGAAAGAAATACAGAAGTGCAGGTTTGACAAAAAACTGTCAAAGCATAAGAAAGTTATGATCCTTTGAGATTTCAATTTTGTGACGTCACGAGCGAGGTGCTCTCTCAAATGTTGTGTACCGTATGATTCCATCAATTGTTCTTTGTCTGTTTTTGATGAGGGAATATTTATTTGATAGGGGCTACTGCACCCCTATATGCATATTGGAAAACACCAACTCCCTGCAATTCTTAAAGCTCTCTGCTAACATATAAGAGATTACAGGAATGTGAAGGTACCCCCCCCCTCCCATTCCTCTCTCATCTCCCCTCTCTCTCTCCTTTTCCATTTCCCCTTTCATGTTTCTTTTTTGTTACTTTGCTTGTGCAGACTTGGAGTGCCACTGCATCCCGCATGCAGAGTGTGCCCAGGGATCCCATGCCTGCAGGTGTCTACCTGGCTACACAGGGCCTAACTGTGACCGGTCCTGCCCCTACGATGACAATGGTGTCTGCCTAAGCCAGTGCATCGCCAGCCCCTACTGCTACCCCCTCAGCTCCTGCCGGCAGGACCCAGATGTGTGCCTCTGCAAGGATGGGTTCACAGGCAAGGACTGCAACCTATGCGATCACACCATCCTGCCCAACTGCACGCTGTGCCCCTACCAGACGTGTGAGAACAACGGTAAATGTGACCTGGTGACCCAGCGGTGTGCATGTGAGGATGGTTACCAGGGGGGGTACTGTTCCTTGTGCTACCCCTCCCTGCACCCTAATGGGTGTGGCAACCACTGCGACCACTCCTGTGTCAACTCCTACTGCGACACCCATACCGGCGACTGCTCCTGCCCGCATGGGTTCGACGCGGTCGCAAATTGTAGCTTCTGCGATCCGAGGAGAGTTGCGGACCACTGCCAGCGGTTCTGCCATACCATCTGCCGAGCGGGGAGTCTGTGCAACGTGGAGCAGGAGCGCTGCATGTGCAAGGACGGCTATGTAGGGGATGACTGCCGCCTGTGTGACCCACGCACGCACCCGACTCGCTGCATAAACCACTGTCCGTCAGAGTGCCAGAACAATGGCTACTGCGACGTCCTCACAAATACTTGCTTGTGCCAGCCGGGGTATGAGGTGACGTATAACTGTGAGCTTTGTCGGCCCTCTCTGCACAGCGAGGCGTGTGTGAACCACTGTGATCCAATCTGCAGGAATGGAGGGGATTGCATGTCCAACCAAGGGCTATGTATGTGCCCCATTGGCTACCTGTTACATGACTGCAGCTTGTGTATCCCCAGCCTCCAGGCCAGGAACTGCACTGACCACTGCCCGCTGTGTCAGCACAATGCCACGTGTGACACGCTGTTACATCAATGTGTCTGTAAGGCGGGTTGGCATGGTGATAGCTGCTCCGAGGTGTGCCCACCTGGTACTTACGGCGTGGGTTGTGGGCCCTGTGATTGTGGAGCCCACTCCTGCGACCCGTTCACCGGTGTATGCATCGTCACCACCACAACGCCAGCACCAACCACCACCATCTTCATCCCTACCACCACACCATCCATGTCTACCGCAGCGGAGACCACAGCAACAACGCTACCAGCCACGACGCCCTCCCAGTCTACATCCCCCACCACCGATGTGACCAGTGCAGTGACCGCTGGGCCGGTCAATGTTGTGGAACTGTCTTCCACAGAGAGGCAAGATGGCTTGACCACCAGTGCAGGCGCTGCCCCGATACTCACCCAACAAAGCCCACGTAAGCAATGACACACACCAATCTTCTGTACGGTGATAGATTATTTTCCATGCAAAGTTTAATGAGAAATCCTCCATCAGTGATGTGAATTGCATGTCATCCTTCTCATGTCATATGACTTTCTTTTGAAACTTAATATACTTATTTTGATTACCAAACATGCAGTGGTTCTGTTCAAACATTACATTGGCATGAATGTCTGTGCAATGCTGTCATATGGTGTAACCAGGGACCCCGGGAGAAATAGCGCTTGGCACACTGACTGGGCTATCCTAGATAAAAGGGATTCAATCAGTTTGATGCTATCTTTGTACATCTTGTGTATCAGTCACATTTACCTCTTTGTTCTTGTAAATACAACTGATTGCTTCATTACGTTTGTTCTCAGGGGAAATCTCCAGCCTCGCTCCAGGTCTCGTCTTAGAGAAGAGCCACCAGAACTTCTCCTCCACCTACGTCATCGTCATCGTCATCAGTGCCGTCATCCTTATCATCCTCCTTCTACTACTCATCTTTTATCTGATGTATGATCGCAAGAAGAGAAAGTAAGTGGATTTTTCAGATGGAGGTTTTTTTTAAAGATGTTCTCTACAGGCAGGCAAAGCTGAAATTTTGTTATTAAGAAAGATCTTTGCAGACAGCTGATATTTGGATAACTGTTTGTTGTCTGTTGTGTATGGATGCAGAGATTTGTATGATGCAGATAACACAGATGAGGCAATAGCATATATGTTGTTATCATGACCAGGGCCAGTCCTGTTGCACAAAACTTACCATTGATGGTAACTGTGCTACCAATGGCAACTTCTATCGACACCTTCAATCTGATTGGCTGTTGAGCGATGTTATTGGGGTAGTTACCATTGATGGTAGAGTTACCATCAAGAGTAAGTATTTTGCAACGGGGTCCAAGGCTTGAGCTGTAATGTTGTTTTGATTTTGTGTAGTTTTATTTGATTTATTTTAAAGTATGGTGACAAAACTTAAAAGTAGTGTTAAATAAAGAAATATATGATATTTTCCTCACTGATCAGCTCTTTGCTGTTCTTTTGAAGATTAAGTACATTGAGGGGGTGTTTTTTTTTCAATGTTAGAAGGACTAATATGACACAATTAATTCAAGCTTGAGCCTCTGTCCAGTACTTAGGCCACAAATTAAAATGTGTTGTAACATATTGTAGAAAACTGCATTTTAGTTTGCATGGAAAAATGTTGTGAAAGCATTTGAATCAGTCGTTGATGCCAGGAGCATTGTTCAAAACGATGACTGACTCATATGATCTAGCTGGAGATGATAGTATGACCTCTTTGTATCATGAGCGCCTCTAAGAACCAAACCAGACCCCCTGCCCTTATTCGGCTTCTTTCCAATAACCTTCCAGATACTGGTACAAGGTCAGTACCCAGCTTGGGAGCATGTTCCTTATTAGCCTCAAGACCCACTTTCAATGATGACTCATAGCCAAGACATCAAAGATGCCCCCCCCCCCCCCTCTTCCTTCTGTCTTTCTCCTAACAACTAGTATAATCTAAATGCTGACTGTAAGCCAGATTCTCAAACGGAAATTGTTTTGTAGACACAATTGGATCCATAGGATTTCCTCCTGTCTTCTATTTTTTTTTCCTATACAGGTGACATAAATGCTCACTTTGCATGGATGTCAACCTGACAAGGAAAATGCTATTCACTGTTAAACATTTTGCACAGTGATGTTGTAGCCATCATCCCAGAATCATGTCCACCCTCCTTTTGTAATTCAATGTTTTCTTCTTCATTTTTATTTTTCCTCTTCTAATCTCCAAAGATATTCTGAGCACAGGTAATATGTCCCAACTTCCACAAGGCATTTCTTTTCCAATGAACGTATTCCCAATGATCTTACACATAGAGCACAAAATTATTATAAACCTATTCTAAGTTCTTTGTGCCTTCTAATTCATGACATCACCTCATCCAGAGTGTGATCAAGCACCCATGCCCAGAATGTGAGTTTAGATGCAGAGCTAATTAAATTTCCACCAGAGGGCAATATGCTGGTGATATTGTTTTGGAAGTCATTTTGCGATTTGACTTCCTTCCTTGTCACGCGGCATCAACGAGCTGTCATCTTGAGTGCCAACTTCCACTCTCACTTTCTCTCACCCTCTCTTTGGCCCCCCCCCATCTATCTCTCTCTCCCTCCCATTATTGTTCCTCTCTCTTTTCTCCTTCTCTTTCTCTCTATCCCACTTTTCTTTTTTTCTTTGCCCCCTCTGTTTGTCTCTCTGTGTCTCACTTTATCTCTTTCTCTCCACTCTTCTACTTCTGCTCTCTCTCTTTCTCTCTCTCTTTGTCCCCTCTCCCTTTGTTGCTGCTTTCTCTCTCTCTTTCTCTCTCTCTCTCTCTATTTCTCTCTCTCTTTGTCCCCTCTCCATTTGTTGCTGCTTTCTCTCTCTCGCTCTCTCTCGCTCTCTCTCGCTCTCTCTCTCTTTCTCTCTCTCTCTCTCTCTCTCTCTCTCTCTCTCTCTCTTTCTCTCTCTCTCTTCCCATCCTTCCTCTTTCTCTTTGTGCATCCCATGTGTACAAGGATCTATTTCCAATATGTCCAGGATGAATTTGTTATAGATTGGGCACTCTATAAGTGCTTCTCCCAGCTTTCAGGGCAGGTTCATCGCTGAGTTCATCCATGAAATGACAATTCTTATTAGGTTTATGAAAGATAGTTTGACAGGCTATTGATTCAGGTTTTAAAGAGCTGCCAACCATTATGACATGTTTTTTTAAACTTGAGAATGTACATTGTAAATGGGGATTATCAAATATCTTTGACTTTTTTTCTTTAAATACGATTTTTAAAATCTTATGGTTTAAACTCTAAAATTGGCATTGGCATTGGTGTGATATTCCCTCACAAAATACCATTATCTCTGTTCAAATGCTTTGTAACTCTTTAAAGTACATTTTGTTTGTGTTAGGGTAGGGGTCTTTGGTTAAATGTCATGTGCATGCCACTCAAGTACCTCATGGAGGTGAAGATGAGTCCGTGGGAAAAGTGGTCAGTCAATGTAGAGAGAGGAAGGATGCCCATGGTCATAGATAAGTAGAGGCTCACAATAACTGGCAACAAATGGTGAAGGTAGTCAGGCTTTTGTCCAAACACTAGAATAAAACAATTAAGAGTGATTAAACGTGTTTAGTTCTTAACGCTTACATATGTTCGTCCTTTATATTTGCAATGTAAGTGGATTCATTCATAACTTCAAAAGTGTTACTGGTAAGAACAAAACACATTTATTCAAGGTTGTGATTGAAAATCCACTTATATTGAAAATATAAAGGATGAACATTTTAAAGAAAATATTTTTTAAACCATGATTTTCATTTTTACAGAATGGAAGTACTTGAAAGAAAGAATATAAGGCCAACTCATGTTTTTGAGAATCACAACATGGCTAATGAATACCACTCTGAAAGAGAAAAAGGAAAAGTTGAGGAAATGCTTTACTTTTGATTGTCCAAGTGTGTAGTGGCTGTATGTCATACTATGATGAATATGACTGCATTCTGGTCTGATAGGATGCCCAATATGCAGCTTTTTCATTAGAAAAACAAAAACATTTCAGAGGTGCATGGAGGAACAAAGAAAAAGAGTGAAAATGGGGAAGAGGAAAAGGATGATGGAGGGAGAGGGTAGAGGAATTTAGAGAGACAAAGAGAGAGAGAGAGAGAGAGAGAGAGAGAGAGAGAGAGAAGGGATGTATATATTGTTGGAGTGACAGAGTGTCCCATTTGCAAAAGTCATGAAGCTCGGCAGGAAACAGCAGTATACCCTAACAATAACATGTATGAAATCTCACAGTCTTAAACATTTTTAGGAAAAGTGAAGAACATTTGAGGTGCAGTAAGCATAGTCTGCATTCATAATGGTATTGTCCCTTAATGATATCTAAGAACAGAGTGAATTCCTAATAAGGCAAATTATACAAGTGAATTTTGGCTTGCATGTACAGGAGTACAAGTCCATTGTCTGTGGCGAAGAATGGAGCATGTACATGTTGCACTAGCAGTAGCGCTCATTATCTGCAAACTGTTTCTGAAGCCAAAAGTTCATGGTTCTTCAGCTGTGGGTCAAAAACTGAGAGGGATTTATCAGGACCAGTGGAGGAAGGTCCAGACGACCACATCAATTCAAGATTGGGTTTCCTGTTACATCTGCAGTGATGAGTGAAACTTCTCGTCTGGTAGGGAGGGAAGGAGGGGGAGGGGTGTTGGGAGAGAGAGAAGGTTGGAGAGAGAGAGAGAGAGAGAGAGAGAGAGAGAGAGAGAGAGAGAGAGAGAGAGAGAGAGAGAGAGAGGAGGGGGGGGGGGGGTTAATATTGAACCTGGTACAGTAAGTACATTTACATAAAAAGAAAAACACTAATAATTTCATGTAGCAGGCACTTCCAGTGATATTCATCAATGTTAAGCTTTAATGCTTCACAATAATGTCCAAGTTGTGCTCTGTGTCCAATGTTACAGTACGTAATACATCAGAAGGTGGACTGTACTATATCTGAAGAAGTAACAGTGTGATTTATAGTCAGTAAATGTACTGGGATGACCTGCAGTACATGTTACTCTGTGATGGTACTTGAAGAGATGAGAGATGAACTTGTCCTTATTACCCATAATGTGCTATCAATCATACTTTCCTTGCTGAAGAGGCCCATTTAATTTATGATTAAATTATCTTGGGAGTCATGAGTTATCACACAGCTGCCAAAATGTAATTTTACATGGAAGATTTCTTAGTAGATATGTCTCATACATGTTATGTACATGTAGATTATCAACTGATAAAATGATTAATCCTTCCTCAGTGTCATGCTCTCTCTCTGGCTTAGAGAGCTGATTCTGTTAACCAAAATCTTAAACCAGGAATAGCTTGCTGTATGTCTCAATCAACAACTATTGGGTGATTAATTTTATGTGTTTCCTCTTGTTTAAAAAATATTGATGAAGAATAGGGAGCTGTTTAATAAAGAGGCATTTTAAGAGGTCATAGAAAAAGAAAAAGGGATTTGAGGAAGAAACGGAAGAACAGGATGAAAAGGAAAAATAAGATAAAAGAAAGAAGAGAAGGATATTAAGAAGAGGAAAAAGGAAAGGAATTGTAGCAAGAGAAGGTGGGAAACAAAAAGAAAAAGAAGCAGAAAAAAGGAGGAGAAACAGAAAAAATGAAGAAGAGAAAAACATGTTTTTTATTATTAAACTAGTTACCATGACAACATTTGTCCCTCTAAACTTAACATTTAAAGAACAGTAACATGAAGTTATGAATGATCATGTGACATCCGATTCTGCTTGACCTGCCGAGCTGTCAGAGCACAAGGAGGCAGTAATTTGCTTTCTGAGCAGAAACAGGTCAGAAACAGGTCAGAATATGTTGCTATCAGTGACTGGGATAGACCTGTCAAAATATGAAAGCTGTACTAGCCCCTGGCATTTATCCCCCTTAGTAGTAAGTCCACTGAGGCATTGCCAAAGGGGCGGTGAAAGATGAGAATGCTGATTTGATCATAGAAACCCTTATTGATGTGTAACTTGTGAAAATATAGATATTTCTTGCTGCTGAAATGATGACATTTGAAAATGATATCTCTGGTATACATGTAAGTGAGAGGGTTTGTTCACTATATACCCTGTATCTGTTTAGTTTTCTGTTCATTAAATGTACATGTAAAGTGTCCCCCCAATATAAAGAGATACTTTAAGTATAGAAAGCTTTATATATATGAAGGTTATTTTCAGTGATACGTTTTAAAAACTATGTATACTATTAAAAGAAAAACCCCCACACAATTTGACCACTTGATGTACATGTAGATACAGGAAATAGTGCAGTAGATTAAACCAGATATTTTCATTACCGGTATTTGTTTACCATAATGATTCCTGTTGTCCTATATTTGATTTACTTACATGTATATCGACTGTATTGGTATACTTCTTTTATTTTGAGAGAGTTTGTTTGGCGCTGTGTATCTCCTTAGCAGCAGCGCTTGACAGAATTATGAATCACCTGACTCAGCTTCTTGACAAATCACAAACAAACACATTCCTCTCTCTGCTCTATAGGTGTGTATGTATTAGCCAGATCTGACAAAATAGCGAGCATTACCTTGATCTGGTTAATGGAGAGGCAAATAGCTAGCTATTTCATGATTTGGCTCGCTATCGCAATCGAGAAAGTTTTTATTACATGGAGTATCATTGGCCATTTTATCAATGCAGATTCATTGTACTCTTTTTTTCTAGTCACAAAAGAATGCTTTACAAAGATGTTCTCTTTGATCCCATGTTTGTTGCTGCTGATTCTCTGGTTAATTTTTGCCTGAATTTGACGTATAAACAAAATACCGGTAGGATACACAGAAGAATTGTGGGAAATATCCTTGCCCCAGATGCTTGCATAGTTGTACCATGTAATACTTCCAATTCATCGACTGTATAAAGGTTTAATCAAGGAATATTGTTACAATGAAGTAAAAGGGCTCTCAACATGATATCAAGTTGCAGTACAAAAGTCTCGATATCACACTGTTCAGCATCATATTGTGTAAAATAGTTGCTGGAAACTTAAGTATTTTATAAGATATTTTCCTTTCAGACAAGTAACATGAGAAACGTGACCAGCCGCGCCCAAACTAGTATTTTCATCAAGAAAAGTATCAAATTTTGTATTCACTTATGCCTATTAACTACATAACAAGCACTTTGTGACAAAATTAAGGGTTCTTCAGCGAAACCTGCAATATATAGGATTATGCATAACTTATTGAAAACTCCAGGTGGACGTGACGCAATCACGTATGCCTCTTATTGTTAAGAACAGCTGCCAGTCATAAATATTGAGTGGTGGTATCAAACCTCATTCATAGGGATGGATATCCATTTTTTTAAACCTCCTTGGTCTCTATAATTATGTCAGTGTTGTTTCATCAAGCAAAATCATACCGTGTGATCTGCTTCAAATGTGAAACTACAAAAGCAAATTGTCAGTTAAGGTAAAATAATGTTTGAGGCTGCTTGTATTTAAGGCCATTGTAAGATATTGGGGAAGTGTCATGACATTACATGCAAACTATTAACCCTATTAGTGTGCAGTTGTCTTATTTTGCCCCCAATAATATGCACTTATCGCATAGAGCAATATCACTTAAATCTGGCAAAGAGTTTCATCTTAACCTGTTGCTCATGGTTAGATTTTCTGGCGTAGTGAACTCTGATCCAGTTACCTGTAGGATGTCAAAAATGGTAGTGTAATAACCAAAGGGGTGTGGCTTAAATGCTCCATAAGGAATATTAAGTTTATTCATAGCCTTTCGTCTATTGTCCATACAGCACATTTTGCGGGAGTCATGCTGATTAGTACATGTATCTGAGTTGGAGAAAGCCAGTCACCAGTATGCCAGCTCAGTAAACAATAGGTTAACTTCTAAACAGTAGCTCAAAGGGGGTATACATTGCCCCCTATTACAATAACTTGCCAAAAGTTAACACAGACATCAGTCGCAATTTCTTGTTGGCTTTCCTGCAAGCCCGGGGCTCAGACATAGATCTAACCGTGATACGTCACCTGATCAGAGCGAAGGGGGTGTGGTGAAGATGGAGGAATTTCTGCTCATCTGTCAGCGCATGCTCCCATCCAGATTGTGAGTGGGAGAAAATTGTTTGAGCGTGTTCGTCGTTCATCTTGCCCCGTATGTCAGTGGAAGGAGTTTGTGACAGGCAAACCCCGGTCTCGAGACCACAGCGATCGACCGAGAGACATCGTAATCAGATAAACATGGATGTGAAGGGTGGAATGTATTCCCTGTAAATAAACGAGAAGGAAAGAGAAAGAGAAAGTTGGATGTACAGAAGAGCAGAGGTATGTGAATGTGTGTCGAATGAGGGTTGGGGTGAGAGTGTAGAAATGGTGTTTGAGCCAAGTTACAGAAGGAGATATGGTATGTCAGATACCTGATATTTCTTGATGATTTACAACTAAATTTTAAGTAATGATGTACAAGCATTTGCAGATCAAATCTTGGAATGTTCTGCAGTACTCTTAACTTCTGGGTGCACTCCAGAAGGTGGAGCAGGCTATGCATGGTATCGTCTAAGCGTTGAGAGTGTCATACGAAAAATGAAGATTAAATCATTCTTACAAAACACATAGATTTAGAGCTTCTCTTTCATGATATTTGGGATATTGCTTATACCTAGTAAACAAACAATTGTCTGTTAATAGTTGTTTGATATATATATTTTTTTCATTTCTTTTTTTCCCTTTTCTCTTCTAGACGCCAACTACCAGAGACGATGCCAGAAGAAGTTCCTCTCAACAACATTGTTACCAATAATCTCGAGACAGGGAGATCAAGTAAGATCCATAAGCATGATGTCACATAAATGTGGAGGCATTACTATTTAAAGGATCCCTGTACCCAACATTGCAGTATAGTGTGTTTGTTTTTTTATTAAAGAATAAGAAATTCCTTAACAGGAGAATAAATCTTTAAAAATGAATTGATTGAATAGATGTAAGAATAATGAGAGGAGCAGATTAGATTTTTTTAATGGAATATGACATAAAGAAAGTATTTTTTCAAAATTGCAATTAGTATCACTGAAAACTTTCATGGCAACTTGTTTGTCTCAAAAGGCCCAGGTGGTCTGGGAATATTACCATCATATTTAATGCCGCATTCTATCCTTACTACTACTACATGTAGATATGTGTCTACATTTTTTGCAAAATTGAAAATACCCTAGAAAGCCCTTTTACTGAAATATTCTACACTTGTTCTGAATTTTTAAAGGGATGGACTAGTACTGACTGAAGTGTGTCATTGCACTTTCCCTCTGGCCTACAAGTTTCATTGCCATAAATTTGAAATGAGAATTGATGGATGTAGTTGAAAGTCTCAGACTTTTCTCTGCTATGTTTGTATGCAATTGGCCAGGATAATTGGGCAGAATCCCATTAGTGAACTCTGAGTAGGATAATGTAATAGAAAGTGGGCTTTGTGAAGGATGAGAGGATGTAAAGGATGGAGAGATATGCCATGGGCAAGACCTCAAGAGGGTAGAGGCAGGGAAAAAAGAAAGGAAAGAAAATATTGTAATGTTATTTCAGTTGTGATCACATCAAAATTCAATTTTCAAAGATCAATGTTCATAGTTCAATATGGAAAGTTCAGTGTTCAAATTTCAATTCAAGTTCAAAGTTCTACACAAATTGTTTTCAATATATAGAATATAAACCCCTCAAAAAAGTTCTGCAAATCAAGTTTGAGGGATCATATATCTTAAGTTGCTTCATTATTGTTCACAAATGTGTTATCATAACTATTTATCTTTGCAATGATGTACCATTTGTAATGCTTACACAATCAAGGAATGTGCAGACCTTCTGAATATGCAGCAAGGTAGAAAATAAAAAGTTGCAAAATTCTGTGTTTTCTGTGTATTTTGCACATGAAATGAGTTTGAATGATGTTGATGAACATTGTTGCCATGTTGACACTATTCAAAACACATTGCATCATCAAAAGAAATGGAGCTTTTTCTGTTGAAACCAATGCACTTTGCAATATTTCATTTGTGACTTTGCCCCATATTCGGGAATACTGCACATTCCATGATTATATAATCATAGTGAATGGCACATCAGTGTGAAGAGAGAAAACCAAGCTTTCTAATAATACCCAAGTCACATACGATGGTGAAGCAACAAACGATATATTACTCATGAAACTTGAGTTGCAGAGTGGTATAGATGACAGTCAGATAACCAAATCCTCTAATTCCATTGACTTGTCTTCTCTCTGCAGGTAACCTGTACATTGATGGCATGCTACCAGTGCTGCGTGGTGAGCAGCCGATAGACGGCCTGCCTGAGCCAGGTTGCTGCAACCGTACCTCTCTCACTCAGGAGCAGGTCCAACGTCTCAGCCGCATCTCAGGAGACATGGCCTTCTTCACTAAGATCCCCAACGTGGTGGCTGAGAAGAACCCCAACCTCTTCAAGAACGCCCCGGGGGAGAACAACAAGTTTGGTTTGGGGGTGGGCGAGGGGGGCAAGCCCATCAACTGTCAGGCAGGGGCAACTTGTGGTGGGGAGGGGGTGGATGACATCGAGAAGGAGAAAGAGAAGTTGTGGAAGGATGAGAAGGCCGCACTGGCTGCCGGGGACGCGGATGAACTCTTAGGAGCATGTGGGGGGGAGCAGCTGAAGGGAGAGCCGCACTACACCTCCACGCCCAAGAAGCCTGGTGACCGGGACAGCCGCGTCTACGAAGAGGTGATCCTAACGCAGCGTGACCCGACGGAGATCCGCAACCCCCGGATGAGCGGGGAGTACTACCTACTGGAGCCCAACTCAAACTGGTCGGGACCCCACCCTAGCGACAGTGACAATACCCAGACGCCCCCAGAGGATCATGGGAGCCGTGATTCCAACCCGAGGAGAAGCGCAGACAGCGGCATCGAGCAGGCGGCCACTACGCTAGCGTCACCCCACTACGAGCAGCTGGAGAGGCCCGCAGACTTTGTGCAGCCGCGCTCGCCCCCGCAGTCACGGACTGATAAGAGCGACGATGAACGCGATTCCGGAGTGTACGCCCATCTGTCGCGAGGGCCGACGGCCAAGGGCTATAACAGACTTGAGTTTAGTCCAAGGAGGCAGAGGAAGCCGACCGATGTAGACCTGTTCAGTGACAATCACTACGGACGCTTGAATGCTGATGGCAATGACAATGATAGCATGAGTGATTGATGAAGACAGAGTCCTGCTCCGTTTACCCATTGTCTACCAGGGAGTCATGTAGTATGAAGCCACCTCTCAGCCCTTGTATACAAACGCTTTTAATACCACATCAACCTTGTACATTTATGTCACCTATTCACTCCTTTTCAGTCGCTATATATTTCGTAATTACACCTCAATACCTGAGAATTATACAAATTGAAATTTGACAACAGAAATCAAATGTAACGTTTACTTTTGATCATTATTTAACAGCGGCTGATTATTGCATTGTAATGAAAAACAGGAAGTTTTTTGCTTCTTTAAATGACGGTATGAGCCAATCATACTTTTACATAGAAGACAAAACCCATTTCACATTGAATTTGTATTTAATATATAGTTCCCTTAGGTCATCACGGAAGGCCCATACAATTTCCGCATACTATATAAGATATATGTCTTTGTACCACTTGAAGGCCAAACGGTGTTCCATTTTTAAACGACCAAAGAAGACCCAAAGTAAACATGATTTTGACCATTTGCAACTGTGTTCTATTTATGACAAAAATGATTATGGTGGGGAAAGATTATGATTATAGAACCTTCCTTACCATACCTGCAACTGAAGTCTTGAGGATTTGTTATGCAAATGATAATGACAAGCACGAGTCAAGCTTCTAGTCAAAGTGCTTGTTGCAGCTGCAGTTTTAGGAACCATCAGAATGGTTCTACCATATGTGCTGTAAATCCATGAAGCTGCTGTCCTTTTTATACTGTATTATTTTTGTAGACCAATCTAGCTTTAAAAAGCATACCGGTATTCCATTTAAAAGTACTTTCTGTGTTGCCCAAGCTATAATTCCATTTCATGTATGATGAATTTGTGTTGAGATATTTTCATTAGTTTATGTGACAATTTAATTTGACGGATGTACAATATACAATGTGAAATCCTATTTTATGTTTAATGAGCATATGAAATAGCATAAAACTGCAAAGAGACATATGTTTCTTAATCACAAAGGAAACTATAAAATAGTTTTCATCAGTACCTTGTGTTGTAATCTTTACCTTCATGTATTGTCTTTGAATTGGTGTAGGTTGATGAATATTAACATTTCATGTAGAACCTTAAATTTCACTCTGATGATGATCTTGATAATTAAAAAATATGGAAGTATTGCATTGATTCTAAATAAGACCCCCTCTATTATCAATTCTTGTAAGTGACGTGGTAGTTAATGAAAGTTGACTATCTACAGAAAGATCAATTTATATTTCCTACTAATTTCAGTGTACTTTCTCATTGTATCATGTTTGTAATCTGACGGCTAAAAGGTTTGAGGTTTTAATAAGTTCCTGCAATGTAAGTATGGTAAGCGTCAAGCTGGCGTCCATTTTCTCAAATATTTGTTTTGACTTGGCTCTTCTGTAGAGTCTGAAGCCACGGACAGGAGCCTTGATGGTGAGAGGTATTTTAAGTCCTGTATTGTTGACTGTATGTGTTTGGATTCTAACGTTACAGATAGTTGTGTGTGAAAAGAGATGATATGTATGTACATAGACATCATTCCTTCCCCCATATCAGTTGAGTCCACATATTGCATCCAATAATGGTACATGCATACGGCCCCTCCCCATGATGAAAAGCCATGAAGACCATGACTGAGATACGCTGTAAGAATCAGATTCTATTTGAAAGTTTACAACCAACAGTAGTACATTTTTAGTTTACATCAAATTTGATATGTGTTGTAACTGTGATTGAGTAGTGTGGTATTGTCTGAAATTTGTCAGAAGTGACATTAAATCATAAGTGTTTTTTTTTTCATAGATATGAGTACATTTTTGCTCCATGGATGATAAATTGTGCATAGTATTACATTTTGTTTACATCAAATACATACAGGTATCTGTTATCTGTGTTGGAATGGGGTACAGGTGTGAGAAGGTAAAGACAAAGAACAAAACTTGAGAGCAACAAGCTCAAGCAATGTTGGTGAGTGGAGTAAGGTACTGGTGCGATAAGTTGATTCATAAGCAAAGAATTTATTGTACATGGTATTTCATTTTGTTAGCAAACACATACCAATTGTTTGATTGTGTTGGAATGGAATAAAGGTTTGTTAGGTCAAGTCAACAGCCATGAAGAACACTGAGAGCAACAGGGTAGAGATAAGAGGCGGATAGAATGTAAGATATGTATGGGATTAGCTCAACCAAGTGATGCTGCAGACAAACTGGTACTATACTCTCATGTTTTAAGTTATACATGAGGAAGATGTAAGAACTATGTCATTCATTTGGGTCATACATGTGCATAGATAGTTAACTTTATATTCCACACACTAACAATGTTGCTATATGATTGGTCAAGAGTTGATCACATGATAAAGCGTAGTTTTGCCCATCTGGTCATCTGAGAAGAAAAGTTCGTTACACTTTAGGTGATAGTACTTTTTGGTTTCGCTGATCTCTTCACTCCTCACAGTCGTATCGCGTGATCAATATTTTTAGTACGCGCAAAATAAAAGTGCGCTACACTCGGACTATCAATTGACTACTAACGCGTTCTAACACGCGTCCTAATGTGCATCCTAAGGCATGTTCCCAATGGCAGCGGCTTAGTGTTATGTACAGAAGTAAACATTACTTTTTTATGTCAAATTGTCATTTTTGGTATAGATAGTTGGTTTCAAATGTGGAATATAAAGCAAACAATCAACTTATGGTTTCAGGCAATGAGACGAACTATCACTTCCTCAGCGATCTGAATGTATACGCTATCTTACCTCAGCTGCGCTTCGGAAAGATAGCTACATCCAGATCGCCTCGGAAGTGATAGTTCGTCCCATCACCCTGACCAACGTTGATTATTTGCTTACTATGTGTCACCAATGATACACACAGGTCCTATCGAGCAGGATTTTATCTGCCACAGGGAGGGTTAAAGGTGCTCTATTTTCACATGATTGTGCCATTCTCATTGGGCTTAAAAAATTGTGAAGTTAGAAAAACCGCGAAGTTAAGGTGAAAGTTGCCTAGATAGCAACCGTACCAAAAGCCGAATGGTCCTTTTGTCCCTGTCCCCGAACTTCACGATTTTTTTAGCCAAATGAGAATTGCACTAATGGCTCATCTTAAATAGATACTGGTACTGATATGGTAGGAGAGTGTGTTCTCAGATTTGTAAAGCTCTTTTTTCAAAAGCACCCTCCTTTTCAGCTTGAAGCCTCTGAATGCCCTTGTCCAGATGCAACAACTCCCCTTTTGTTAAACCAACTCTGTTTTAATACTCTAGTCCAGCTCTGTGAACCTTTGTCTAGTCCTGGTAGTGATACAAAGACGGGCCAAGACTTATCCTGGAACCGCTAATCCAAATCTCCCTCTTTTGTTTAGCCAGTAGGATATCCAAGCATGCAATTAAGAAAGTTAGATGGGACATGGCTATTTTCAATGAGGGTGCTTTGACGGGACATGGTAGTTTGGTCCGCTTTGAGTACCCAATTTGAGGCTATTTTGAGGCACTTGATTGTAGCAAAGTTTTCTTTGTTTGGTGGAACTATGAAGTGTGACAAAAGGGCACCAATGCCAAAAAGGGGCACACATATTCTGGTTATATTAAAGGGCATCCAAGGCCTGGCATTTGATGTCCTTGAATTAATGTAAGGCCTGTAATTCTTAGATATCTCCTATACTGAAAAAGTCAGCTGGTTATGAGTAAATGTACCAGACTACTGAAGTGCCTTTCTTCTGAAATCAGGTGGGCATTGGTTATTTAAAAAAAGCTCCACCTATGTCTCGTCTAGGGCATGGTTGTATCTGTTCTTAATATTTGCCAAGGTGTAAAAATGATATGGCACTAAACCTATGTCACAGTGCAGGTTGTTCATGTAATAAGACATCTAAATAAATGAAGAATACAAGGTAAATGCCAGTAATATGCCAACAGTATATGCTGATAAATGTCCTGTCAAATTACTTTGTTTGAGCAGTGAGCATTACAACTCTGTGGAACAAACCTTGTTATCAACATGGCTCAGTTTTTCTCTAAGCCATCACGATTCCTTTCATAATCATAACTTCTGGAATTGATGACATCTCACATGGATTATTTACTACTGTTGCTGTCTCCAGCACCGTCACTAATAAGTCATTGTTGTTACCATTATCACTACCATCACCATCTTCATCCCCATCACCATCACCGTCATTATCATCACCACAACCGCCTTCACCACAACCATCATAGAAATCATCTCCAACATCATTGTCATCCATGGCATTGAGGTCCCCCTTAAACTGTACAATGGATTTGTAATGTTATAATGTGCATTATTCTATGAATAGGTGAACACATGTATATGGTTATGGGATCAGTAAAACTCTGATCATGTTGGTATTTTGTTGATTTTTGTTATGATAACCAGATATATATATAAATCTTAGTGATAAATCTGCGTAGTTGTACGAGAAGATTTGTTTTTAATGTCTTGCAGCATTATATTTAACTAAGCAGGGGTTGTTAGTTTTACTTTGTATTATGATTTGCTTCCAAATCTTGAAACTGGTGCTTCAAACAAGTAAAGCCATTTTAGAGTAGGCGCTTTATGTAAATATTTTGTTGCAGTTCAAATTATTTTTACTGTATTATAATAGGTGCTAGTTAGCACCACTTGTTACTTGAAAGTATACAACATATGCGCTGTTACAAAAAGAGTGGGAAAATCTCAATGGCTATGGTTGAAACTTCTCTAGATGTTTATTTTACTGAAATTTTGTAGAACCACTACCATATTTAAACAAACATTTACCAGTAGTCACAATATGATCTAAATACTTTAAGGATAAAAAGATTATTCTATATCATAATGGAAGTATATGAAAGGCGTGGCTTCCGTATTGGCCATCTGTGTTATGAGTCTTTTTTCCTCTAACTTGTATTATGTCTTATATTTGATGTATAGTGTATGTCACAAAGACAGATGTGCATTTCATTTCTATTAATGAATTTCACCTTGCCCTGGTCACTATTCATTCAGCATTCGTTTTATAGACAAACTGACCAATCTCTTCAATATATGTACTTAAATCAGCAACGCTTGATCATTTAGACTGTGTATTACATATAATTATTCCATATTCAATTTCTGGTAAAAGCTTATCGATCAAATACTTCACAAAGTATGAAATTATTTGAATTGAAGTTCTTATATTTCTTTGTCTGTAAAGATGAAATGTTCATTACATTTTGAGAATTAAATGATGAAAAACAAAAAAAAAAAGGGTTGTGCTTTATATTTTTTGTATTTCTGTGTTTAAACTGGTTTTTATAGCATTATATACCATAGTTTACAAATCTATACTTCAGGTATGCACACCGTTCCAGTTTAGGATACATGTATTCCACAATCCCTGAGGGATTTTCTAGTATCAAGACTTGAAGATTATGCGTAAGAATCACACATCAATAGAGCCACCAACACTGACACAAAGCAGGAAACGTGAATGTATACCAAGAAAATGCATCTAGGTAGCAAAATAGAGTTTATCCAAATATAATTATCTCAAAAGAGTACAAATCACCATCCAAATCTGTATCATAAATTCATATTATATACATTTCACAGGCATAAACAAAAATGGATTATTGCATTTACAACAAAGACAATATTGGCACTGCCCTGTAACACCTTATTTGTTAAAGTCTCCCATTTAACACTTATTTATACATGTAAGTATATTGTATGCCACCCTGGTATTTAAAATGAAGTAGAGTAAGGCAATTAACATTAAAGGAAAATAGGTGGTTCACTTAGTACCTTCATTCATGTGTACATACTCCAAGTTTTTCTAAACTTTTGTATTTCATCCACCACCATATCTTCACCCCACCAAAAAAAAAATCACTATCAACCAATCATTTGAAAAAAAGGAAAGAATATTGAATGATGAAATTATCATAATCGTAAAATACATGTCTGTAATAAAATATGTCAGATCAAACTGTCAGTAACTAGATTATCATTGAAGATATTTTAGTTCTATTCCAGGGTAAGGTCGTCAAAACTCAGCATTTTTCACATTAATTTAATACAAACATGAAAGCAATACCCTTTTTTAACTGGAGACTAAAAAGGAACAATCAAGAAATTTCAAGATGACGTAACTTAGATCAAATGCAATCATTGTCAAGACGATAGAGTTGTTAAAATATCACTTTTGTCAATGTGTTCTTTCCATAAAAAAATGCTCTAAAAAGACACAAGTTACATGCAAGAAAAATAGCACATACATCATACACCAATAATTGATTTATTTCAGGACTTAACACAGGAGAAGTGAATCATGTTGCATCCAATCAAATTTGCACAAATTCATAAAGCCACAGCTCTCATAGTGCTAAGGCTTCATCTTTTGTGCAACATTAAAAATACATGTTTCATTCCTGTATATGTCGATTTACTGGTACTGGTAATCTAGGTCACGTGCCATATAAGGAAACGCCTTCCCATGATGCACTGGGCAGCCACAAACGGATTTTATTTGCAGTCATGACCACTTTGGTCTGGTGTACTAGTGTATGAGACCGGAAGCAGACATGACTATGAACAACAAATGTGTTGCATTATGGGACTGTCCATGATACGCTGTACGGAGAATAGACATTTACCACCAAGCCTCACATACACAAATACTACATCTGAAAGTCTGTCTGCCGTAACTTGCTATTAGTGAAAAAATCACTTTGATCAAATCGATCTATGGCACATGTATGTTATTGCAGAGGCAAATCTGAATCTGAACCACAGTTACATCACAACATGTAAACAGAAAACAAATGCAAAGTACCATACAAATAAAATATTACTTACTTTGTTAGCTTCTAAAATGTATGCAGCCACATGCAGTTCAGTTAATTCACTAGAGAATTAGACATATAGCCTATACAATTGGAGTTTTACTTCACCTGAAATGGCATTTAATGACATGTTTTAAATTTCAGACAGACTTTCTCATAACTTTTTTTTTGAGGCAGCATTTATACATGTGTGTTTTCACTAAACATGAATTAAGGCAGTGACAGGTGAGCACTGTGAATCATCACACACAGTTACAAGAAATGCGTAGGCCTAGTAGTGGACTTTTAATCCCATTTAAACAGGTTAAGCCAGGCCAGAAGAGCTGCTACCTCCCAAGTTTTGTGCTGAATACTGCAATAACTTAAAGTTGCGTAACTTGCACAAGAGTCTCTGTGCTCGACTGCAGTCTAGCATAATATGTTGGTAGACTTTTTTTGTTTACAACCCGTAATCATAAAAGTTACTGTTAGTATATCGTTTTTACGTGATCTCACCCTACATATCCATACATGCTGTAAGGTATCTACTGCATGGAACAGGTGTTAAAATGTATGTCTGCACAACTGAAACATAAATTTAGAGGAGATACCTCACAAAACAATATTTTTCGGAATGGAGCAATAAAAAACAGAGAATTGATGAATAATGAAGATATGTAGTTATAAAATACAGAATCACACTATGCCCGGTAGAAGCCACTTCAAGTGGCTTGACTTGGATCTGTTGATGCGAGCCCGCTAAGAGACCCATTTTATATTGACTGCTGATATCCGCACCATCACTGTGTCCCCAAGAATTCTTTTTTTGTGCGTTACGATCACCGTTACGGTGTCCCCGAGGTTAATTCTTGTGCTACGGACACCGTCACAGAGCCCCCAAGGAGAGATCTTCTTTTTTTTTTCTACACCGCCGCAGTGCTGCACACGGCACCAAGTAGTGTTTGTTACGCAAGATTTGATTGGTCGGGATGTAAGTGCAGCTTTGGATCGAGATCTATTATACTGGCCCTGTGTACATACATGTACGTGGATTGACAAGAATATGCAGCACACATAAGTCAGTTCATGGATCTCTTGTAATGACTGTTTCCTTTGCATAGCAAAAAATGGCCTTAAAGACAGCCCGTCCCTTTTTCAGATCATCACAAATCCATCGAAACATTGGCAAAACATAGAGAGAAGTGTTAGCAAGCTGTATATTCATAATTTGAAACTGATACGTTGTTATAAAATTGAAATAATGCACATAAACAACGTCTGATTAATAGTCTTTACCTCAGGCTCTTAGCAGTTTGTGTTGAAATATCTGCTTTATTGATTAATCTGTTTATTAAATTATAAAACACATGAAAAAAATTGTTCTATAGAAGGGATCATCTCCAAAGTTTGGTAATTACTCATAAAATTAGGATTTCACACATGCATAATAACCACATAGATACTGTTACAAAGACCAATACTTTTTTTGTAGTACGAAAAAAGTTGGTTTGAAATTTAACGGCTGAAATTTTTACATATACAGAAAGCTTCAACATGCTATATTCTTAGAAATGGTCTTGAATCACACTTTCTTCAATTTACGATCATGATAGACGATTTCAAATTTTAAGCTTGCAAAAGGGACGGACAATCTTTAAAGGCATACTTTCTCAATCAATGTGTAAGGGAGTTGTATGGTGTCATCCAACCTGTTATTGTGGTATACTTTGTGACCCAGGAGACTGAAACCCTTGCATTTTCATCTGCTTTGCACACCAAACATTTAGTTACCCCTCTCCTAAAGTCATAAAGAATCCACTGCCACATGCCGATAGGTGTGAGCACGTGGGTGCACACGGGGTATGATGCAGCGTGATAACTCCATGCACCTAGTGCGGTATGAACATTTGGTCACGAGAAGGCCACGACTTAATTCATAAACTCACATACTATTTCGCTCCTTCTGCATTTTATAACATTAGGAGAGGCTTAACATAAGGTTGGCTGTGCAAAGTAGACGATAATGCATACTTACAGTGGAAAATTGCTATTTTTCAGATGCCTTTTCGCCATTTCATATCTCACCTTCGCGAGCATCGCAGTGGAACAGCATGATTGTGTGCGTGAGTGAATGTGTGCCTCTAGCCTGGCTGACAGGCTGTTGGATATTTCTCATTCCAATTGAAAATAAGAGTCTAGCACTCGAAGACTAGTCACTGTATCATTCTCCTCTTCATAGTCCGTCCCTTTCTCTTGGGGTAAGCTGGAGAAGAAATCGAGAATGAATAGTCTTCTGCAGCCAGACATCTTCATCAAATAGGTTGGTTTAGAAAAGTCCAACAGTCTGGAAACTAGGCTAGTATGCACCAATGCCCACAGTACAGGACCACATGACCCACAGTACAGGACCACATGACCCACAGTACAGGACCACATGACCCACAGTACAGTATTTCTGATTGGCTGATTGTCTCCAAGGCACCGCGAGGGTGCCGATATCCACCTCCTTTTATATTTGGCCTACTTCCTGCTCTCTATGAGCAGTCCAAGCTTCATCAGGGATGAGATGGTACCAAATAGACCGATCCATCGGTCAGGCAGCTTGCCAGACCACAGGAAGCCAGCGGGCATCCAGTTGACCGCATTACACAAGTCACAGGCATCTGCCATGATGCTCACAGCTATCAGTGTCTGCTGCCGGGCTAGCTCCCGGGCTTCTACCAGTCTTCCATCCTGGGAACTAATGACATAAACACAAGTCCGGGTGTCAGTAACTCTTTTACAAGAGATTGAGGCATTTGTGCACAATTGCTACAAACAAAGCGCATAGAACAGTAAAAGTGGTACATACAGGGCTAGAGACCGACTATTGCAATCTGAATACACAAAGATCTTAAAGAGAAATGTTTTGAAATACATCTGAGTAATATGTGAATTGAAACAAATTCAGAGCAGTCTATGCCAAATTAAGCCCCCCCCCCCCCCCCCCCCCCCACACACACACACTTACTTTTTCCTTTAAAAAAGGTGATGTGATAACTTGAGAGAATGCTATGCAAATGCATGTCCTTGTGCTATGCAGTTGGTATTAATCATAGTTGGGAGGGGGGGGGGGGGGTTAGAAATGGAAGATGGAAGCGTAACTGAAACGTGATTGTGCCGTATCTTGCACCACTCTGTGCCACACAGTATCGTCCTTATGTCTGTGTGAAGTTCAGAGGTCAAAGTACACAACCAGCTATCATATCATTATGGATATATCCAGCTTACTATCAGAATTCTAGGATCAAAAGAAAAGGACACCCTATATACATTTCCACCAATATCCACCTGAAAAATTAGATGATGTTTAGTATGATTAGTATGATGGATATCAAGCATTTCTCCAAAATACATTACATCAGCAATTCACCATCATTTTCAGTCATTTCTGAATATTGTCTGATTCTATAATTTTGTAAATCAGCTAGCCTTGCAACGCTCACTTGAGAAAAGTAAAAGATTTACTACCGGTATAAACTGTACTACACATCACCAATAAAAGCCAATTGTACAATTGAAGATGAACAATTACCATATTTACTCTCCCAGCACCAAGCAATGATAGTTCCATATCCATTACAACATACCTATTGCCTGAGGAACTTTGAAGGTTGGCTAATTCAAGCAACAAAGCAACAGTGCTTCAGCCTCAAATCTTCCCTCATCCAAATTCTTTAGAGCAAAGATTAGTTATAAGCAAGAAGTGGTACCTTTTAGCTTGCTTTATAGCATCTCTTCTCTGTCCTTCAAGTTCAACCAAACTTCCACTTGCTCTGTAAGAAAGATAAGATTCAGAAGAAAAAAAACACAAACAATCAAGTTTTCAGTACATTTTAGTGGATTTGCAAGGCACTTGTGAAGACATAGTTGTTTTTACTACTTAGTCGCATTATTAGACTTTTAGACCTTAACCAATCTTCACATCGTAATGGTTATTTACTTCTCCATGTATTATAAAGCTCTCAAAGTTTGATGACTATATTAATTAATGACAATAATTTTAGCTCCATATATAAAGATGGACTGATCCACAAGAAGGTTGACACTGTACATGAAAACAAATGTACATTTCTCTTGAACTAAAATGTATGGTGTATCACTGAGGTCTGCAGCCCTTAATCATATGCCAAGCCATAGGAGAACGATTCTGTCATCACTGGATCCCAGATTTGGATCAATTTCAAAAAGTGAATTCTTTTGAGATGCTGCATTTCTGGTATCTTGAAATCAAACCAGAACTGGACCCACGGTCATTACAAACAGCACGACGTTGACTACAGGTCCCATAGTCCTTAGCACTACTACCTTACATGTTCCTTCAGGAAAGTTGAGTAAATGTCCAACTTTCCTGAAGGTTCATGTAAGGTAGTAGTGGTAACGACTATGGGACCTGTAGTCAACGTCGTGCTGTTTGTAATGACCCGTTGATTACAGGTCCCATAGTCCTTAGCACTGCTACCTTACCTTCAGGAAAGTTGAGTGAAATGTTGGATGTGTAACAAAACTTCATCAAACAAAGGGTGGATATGCAGACCTTCTGTCTCATCAAAAATAAGAAATAAGCAGGGCTTACTTGAGTATGCCAAGAGTTAGCGATGTCAGCCACGCAGTTATTGATAAGATCCACCATTTTCCGGATGGAATATTGATGATTTTGTTGTCTGCTGCCCATGCGATGTGCTCCAATGGGAAGAAGGCTTGGTCCACAGCATTCTTCACAACACCAAGGACTTGCATGAATGTGGATCGCTCCTTCAATACATTAGACAAAAATAAGCAATGGAAACAATATGACCAAATACAAATCACTTATTCTGTCTGTTCATTTTTTGTAACAATGTAATGAAGATCCTGAAGAACAAAATTAACTTTTAAATTAAAGACCTTCTTGCAGGTCTAAAGAATAAACATGTTGAAAAACCATGGAAAATGGTAGGAAATACTGTATTTATGAACTTCTCCCAATAATAGAAAATGGAAACTGACTTTATGCAGAATCAGAGCAATCGCAAGTCTAAGATCGAGGTTGTGAACGGGTTTTGATCAAAATCTCCTGGTTCTTCTTTTTGTAGCCTAGAGACCAGACACTGCTGTCGATCTGTACCACAATGTATGCATTAAATGCGAGTAATGCCCATTGCCCATTGTATAAATTAAAATTAAAATTAACCCCCCCCCCCCCCCAGCCCAGCAACTCATAGCTGACTGACAAGTTCATGCGCCACCGCAGCACCACCATACCTCAATCCAACGAAGCGACAGTAGATCTCTAGGCCGCTACTTACCCGACGTCCCCAGCCATATGACAGGGTGTACGCCAGCATCGGAAGGTCGTCAAACAGGCGAAGCATAGTTCTGCAAAGACCTAATTGTGCGCTGATGGTCAAGAGTTTCTTCGAATTGGCATTATTTTTTGACAAACCTGATAGCATAAGTGATAAGTATGTTAATGTCCGCATAACTTTTTCCCTTCCACCGTAATCTTGCAGGAACATAGCCGATGCCACCACGAATCTACTTGGGGCAGCCATGTTGACAACTTCGCGCTTGAACTGTCAATATCAGGGCTCCTGGGGCCACCGGCCGGCGCGGCGCCTAGACCGGGCGGGCAGGCATCGTTATAAATGCACGTACTGGAGAGCGAGATAAAGAGGGGCGGGGTCATCATAACAACAACATTCAGTGTGTCTGAGATGGCTGAAAGCAGCATGCAATACAGCCGCGCCTCTTTGTTTTCTCCATTGTATGACATTCCTCACATAACTTTATAAGTGTGTATAAACTTAGGACTAGGTGTTAAAAAATGGCACTTGTTAGAAATAATAACAACTCGAATAGATCGGGCTGCATTTTTTAAAATTCTTTATTCTCTATATTCTTTATTCATTTAACATTAAAACAAATAACATTAACAATTTTCCATGAACAATAAAGACAAGGTATCACCAGAAAGCCGATGGCTTGTGAGGTGTATGACCTTTAACATGTGATTCAATACACATCGAATGTGTAATCTACCATACAAAAAAGTGACAGGCAGTACCAACGTTCAATCAAAATATATGTACGTACTTTAAAAAATATATGAGAGAAACATTGTACAACTATAAAACACTCATAAAGCTGAAGGATGTCAATTATTTCTTAATTTTAAGCATATCTTTATTTTGTCACAAATCAGGACCATTAATAATGCCAATGCATGATGCTCAGGCTTAATAATATTGCAGAAAAAGCCTTGCTGGTCCTTGCATTGACCAGGGTCTATTATATACATGTACTTAGAACAGTTTGTAGCTAAAATAAACATTTTTTAAAAATACATGTTTATGATTAGGGGCTGAACATTTGCCGTGTCGATCATATCCATGATAAATATCCCATAAAAGACGCCTAACTCTACTATATACTCCACCATAATATCTTACAACTAACAATATAGACAAATAATGGAGTAAACGAATATAAAAATCACATAATCAAATTGCACAAAATTAATGAACATATGAGTTGATGCACCCTGTTGTTTGGCCTATGTTTACTTAGTATAATTATTCATTTTAGTTAAAAAAGTATAAAATAACGTTTTGTGCCCTACACATGACCTATAATGTCACATCACTGGGTGCATAGACTGTTCTTGAAGAATGCGTGTTCAAAATATGATTTTTGTAGAGTCAAAATGGAATTTGAATTGATAAAAGGCAAAAAAAGATTTATAAACACGCATCTGTCCATTTAAGATGGTGGGGATGATACAGAACTGAGATGGGGGGGGGGGGGGGGGGGGTTCCTCATGATGTGTGAATGAAATCAGAATGACGGTAAAATAAACATAATTTATATACCCCATCTCCCTCCACGGTGAATATTCTAACAACTGATTTGAGTATAATTTTTTTTTTTAAAAGTGCACTCATATAGACCAATCCCAGTAATGCCTCAAAAGGAGCTTACGCCCATTTCAGAATACCACTCGATGCATGACTCGATCCGTAGGATCTACCAGGGAGGTGTTACGAAGGAGTAGAAACTCGAGCATAATATATTCAAACATCTGTATGGGTTCTAAAGCGTGCTCATGAATGCCAAAAGCATTCCATAATCATGACAATGCTTTGATGTTCCATGTGCCGTGCCGACATTTAGCTGATGTCAACTTGAAAAGAAATTTCTTTAATTTCCCATTTGTCTGTAGACGTTTTGTTTTTGACAAATTTGTTTGCAAACTTTAAGGAAGTTAACGGCAGATAATGACAGATCCTTTACTCTGCTTTTGTTTCGAAAAGTATTGAGGAATCATTAAAAATCGGACATATAAGCTATTTTTATTACTTACAAAATTGGCCATTTTCTTCACTTTCCGACAACTTGTGCATCTGGGGGATTCAACCACTCTCAAAATGATATATTAAGCTGTGTATTATCATTAACGGCGTTTGTGTGTGTTTGCGTGAAACAGAGATATTTCACTTGAAAAACTTGTTTATTTGTGTTTGCTGATACCTGTTATGCTCATGGAAGTATTAACAGAACGGGACAAGCGAAATGAGACTGTAAATTTCTTTTGTCCTCTCCGAGAAGCCGTTGCCACACAATCATATTCATAATTGTTCAAACACCTGAACAGCACCTGTTGAGAACACATAACTTTTCAGCGGCTTGGCACATGGGTTCAAAGGAAGAAAGTTGCTTCATATCCTTTCATAACACATCCCTGGATCTACCACGCTTCTCCACTGACTTCCCCCTTTCTTTCTTTCTTTCCACTGACACCCATTAACCAGGGATGTGTTATGGAAGGATATGAAGCAACTTTCTTTCTTTGAACCCATGTGCCAAGCCGCTGAAAAGTTATGGTGTCCTCAACAGGTGCTGTTCAGGTGTTTGAACAATTATGAACATGATTGTGTGGCATCGGTTTCTCAGAGAGAACCAAAGAAATGTACAGTCTCATTTCGCTTGTCGCGTTCTGTTAATGACATTAATACTTCCGTGAGCACAACAGGTATCAGCAAACACAAATAAACAAGTTTTTCAAGTAAGTATCTCTGCTTCACGCAAACACACACAAACGCCGTTAATGATAACACACAGCTTAATATATCATTTTGAGGGTGGTTGAATCTCCCAAATGCACAAGTTGTTGGAAAGTGAAGAAGTTGGTCAATTTTGTAATTAATACAAATAGCTTACATGTCCGATTTTTAATGATTCCTCAATACTTTTCGAAACAAAAGCAGAGTATTAGGATCTGTCATTATCTGCCGTTAACTTCCTTGTAGTTTGCAAACGAATTTGTCAAAAACAAAACGTCTACAGACAAATGGGAAATTAAAGAAATTTCTTTTCAAGTTGACATCAGCTAAATGTCGGCTCGGCACATGGAACATCAAAGCATTGTCATGATTATGGAATACTTTTGACATTCATGAGCACGCTTTAGAACCCATACAGATGTTTGAATGTATTATGCTCGAGTTTCTACTCCTTCCTATAACACTTCCCTGCATTAACAGCTTACAAGTAATTTAAACTCTTCATGATGGGCTGTCTATCTACACTCATTGAACGTGGTAGTTTGTAAACGCGCGCAAAATCTAAAACTTAAGGAACCCTTTGAACTGTGTTCGCGTAGCAAAAGACCATGTTCACAGGTCTAATGAATATAGTGAGAGCATGTAATGATAAGACCCAATGCAACACTATATCTGAACGGAAATTAAGATCAGGGCCGTCACCAGCTTTTTTCTAGGGGGGGTGCTTTTTTGAAAAAAAAAAATATGGATCTACTAATACTGATAGTATTTCGCCTAGATCTTTTTCAAAAGAGCCCTCAAGTATCCCTACCCCCCCCCCCTCCGGTTTTGTTTTGTTTTGTTTTGTTTTGTTTTGTTTTGTTTTTTTTTTTTTTAATTTTGTTTTTTTTTTGTTCCGAAGGGGGGTGCGTTCGCACCCTCCGCCCCCCCCCCCCCCCCCCCGGCGACGGCCCTGAAGATGCTTATTCATTCTTATTAAACTTCCTTTTTGTTAATTTGCAGATAGCGTAAACCAAAATATATTCGCTCTGCAAAGTGGCTTCATGAATGAATGATAATACAATCTGAATACAAGAACTTAAAAAGGACTCTTAGATAAATACAATCAGATAAAGAAAGATTTGAATATAAAGCACATCAGTGCGCTGCATGAAATCCCCACGTATTGATCGTGTTGATACCTGTCTGCCTGTGGGATCCGATCTTAAAAAAAAAATCAGGCTGTTCTTGTTTAATATTGAACTCTTGTCTCTGCATGGATGTCTCTCGAGAAAGTAATCCACCACAGTGTCTCACCAATAGATCAGACCATGATCGGACAATCCACTGAATAAATACTACTATACTACTGACTGGGATTTTTTGTCATGAGACTGTGTGGGATCACTGGGATGGATGTAAAGACATGCCCGGAACAACAATAGAAGCAGATGCACATGATAGAATGTTCTTTCACTACCATCTCAGAGCTGAAAAGCATATTTGCATAATGTATTGAAATGTGGTCAACTATCTAATGAATTCCCATTTTACTCTGTGAGTATTGCCATTGACCCGAGGTCATTTTCTACCACCAAGAATCTGTTCATGCGCAAACTGCAACTACAAACCCACGCCTGTTGACGTAAGTGGCGAAGTATCAACATGTGAGTATTTCACAGGCCGAGCTGTCCGAGGTCTCATGTAAATTCACAAATTATTCACCCGCAGTGCATTTTGGGATTCCGCGATCCGGCCGAGAAAGCGTCAACGTTGCCAGAACTGGCATAATTATGCTTTCTGGCATAATTTGGACACTTTCAGCATAATCCATTATGCCGGCATAATTTTGGCATAATTCAGCCTTTTTAAGCAAATAATCTGGAATAATAAGAGCTTCTTTAGCATAATTTTGATAGAAAAATATATCATTTTTTCACATTTTGTTTTACATTTTTCACATTTCTACTAATTAATAAACGGCGCCAGCAC
Source organism: Arbacia lixula (assembly GCA_963669155.1). Classification (NCBI taxonomy): domain Eukaryota; kingdom Metazoa; phylum Echinodermata; class Echinoidea; order Arbacioida; family Arbaciidae; genus Arbacia; species Arbacia lixula. Next base: position 55,229,638 of record OZ022576.1, on the reverse strand, counting down.
CGACAGAAGTGCGGGAAATCGTTCAACATGCACACGGCGGTTATATCAGGGAGTTGGGATCGCATGTATGTTTTGTCCGTGCAACTCACAGCCTAGTACAGTACCTAGCTAGTGTCGGTGTATAATACTGTGCGGCCGCTGCGTGCGGCGCGCGGGTGGCTGTACTGCATGGAGTTATGGTCCAAAGTTCTAAACTTTGAGGCTGATTGATCTACATGTGGTAAATAATGAACAATGTTCTTAAATGCTCTCCACTAAATGTATAACATTATGTTATGAAATGCCTAAGGGAGAAGTTGTATATAACAACCAAAGAAAACTCAGGATATATTCTCATATGGGGCTTGTTTTTAAATGTGTGACATATTTTATGCAATTCATATTCGGAAGAAAGGGAATATTGTGACCAAAGAAAATTCTCAGGATGTGTTCTAAGATGGGCCTTCTTTTGTAATGTATGTTTTGTAATAAAACAATACTTGACGTTATACCAAAATCATTATGTTTGTTATCTTAAATGTTGTTAAATTGTGAAATATTATATGCAGTGCCCTAGGAAGAATAAGAAAAGACAACTCAGGATTGTGTTCTCAGTTTGGCCTTAATGTTAGATGTTTTGTACTTGTTTTTTATTACAAAATCACTATGCTACTGATTGGTGTACCTGTAATTTATGGAAATACACCATTGATCTTATTTACATTTTCCACACTCGTTACTGAATTTAAAAGACACATATGCGATAACTTCTTTATTTAAATTCCTTACATCGCACAGTATGCAATGCTTTAGGAAGAAGCTGTATAATAACCCGAAACAACTCTGCATGATTGCGTTCAGATGGGCCTTGTTTTATATTAGCTGCTTGTAATAAAACAATTGCCTTGATTTGGGCCAGAATCCTTGCCTTTTATGCCAAATTCAAAAAAGACAAAACAAAACTTGCCTTTTATTAGTGGTGTGTGTAAGGTGGAAAATTGTTCACTTCTGTCTACAAGCACCAAATTTGGCACAAATTCATATTTGAAACAATATTAGATATAGAAGCATCTCAAAATATTTTCAGGGTTGCGTGGGGGCAGCCCCAAAGTGCCCCAAGGGCCCTAATATGTTATTTTTACTTCTTTTCAAAAACGCATGGCCGGACTTGAAAACAGATTATTAGTAATCAACCTCAGGTAATAAGGACCCTGCCTCGTTAAAGTGTGGGTTCACAAGTGGCAAGGGGCCTGGGGATGGCTCCCCAAACGCCCCCCCCCCCCCTATCATTGGCAATTTTCTCTTATTTTTTAAAGGCTTGTTCTCAATAATAGATAACTGGATGGGAATCATTCTTAGGTAACAGGGAACTTAAGTTGTTAAACTTGGGGTACACTTGTAAGTGGCAAGGGGCCGGGGGGGGGGGTAGCCCCCAAGACTCCCCCAGGGGACATTTCATCAACATTTTTTGTCTGAAAAGTTGTCTTTCTCCGACAGTTACCATAGTAACAGTCAGAGGCTAATGCCTCTTAGGCAATCAAAGCCGAGGATTTCACTGAAATTGTAAGCACTGACTATTTAGTCAGTGCTGACAACTTTCATGAAATGCCCTCCAGGAGGAAACTTTCTCTTATTTTCTAAAAAAAAAAAAAAAAAAAGGTTTTACTCAAGAATAAATAACTGTACTTTAACCACTTGATAGGAATCATCCTTAGGTAATAGGGACCTTAGCTTGTTAAAATAGGGGTACACAAATGGCAAGGGGCCGGGAGGGGATACTTCACCTCCCCCCCCCCCCCAAAAAAAAAAAATGCCTCCAGGGGGGCAACTTTTTTCTGAAGAATAAATACTGATTGGCTTTAAACCAATCCTGATAAATGTGAACTTAAGTTGTTACAATGGTTGAGTGTGTGCGTGTGTGTGTATTGTGTGTGTGTATTGTGTGTGTATGCGTGTGTGTGTATGTGTGTGTATGTGTGTGTATGTGTGTGTGCATGTGTGTGTGTATGTGTGTGTGCGTGTGCGTGTGCGTGCGTACGCGCGCGCGTGTCAACTTAATGTGAACTTAAGTTGTTAAAATGGTTGAGTGTGTGCGTGTGTGTGCATGTGTGTGTATTGTGTGTGTGTGTGTGTGTGTGTGTGTGTGTGTGTGTGTGTGTGTGGGTGCGTGTGTGTGTGTGTGCGTGTGCGTGTGCGTGCGTACGCGCGCGCGTGTTACGTAACGTGAGGGTCCAAACGGGTTCGGCATAATTTTTGGCCATTTAGCATAATTTCGCTGCTCTCCTGGCATAATTTGATTTTTTTCACTGGTCACACTGGAAAGCGTGCATTGTGGAAACGTCGACGCTCCTGCAGAACATATTTTTCTGGAGGTAAGGTATTTTATGTATGTATTTTTATCAATTAAGCTACCATTTGTTACATTTTAAATCCATGTTATCATAGCAGTATTGTACATTGAAGTATCTGAAGTTAAAATATCCAAATGAAGAGTGTATTTATTCGTGGAAATAAAACCCAAACCAAGCCTCTCGATCGTGCTCTTTCAATACGCGGGGTCCATTATCTGCGCACTCACTAGAATGCAGATTCAAATCGCAACGCGTGGCCGAGCAGTGGTGTGACTCCGAAGTCATTTGATTTGCGCTACTTGCTGGAGCTCGCATTCATAATGCACGACTTGGAAAGTCACCACGTATATTACACTAATAGTGTAATGCTTGGGGGTCCATTCAAACCGCACTTACGATTTTAGACGGAAATGATCTAGTTTTCAAAGCCCTTGAAACATGCTCTTGAACTAATATAGACTCAGCTTTGATGCTATATATCTTCAAAATTATGATTCTAAAATATTTAGTGAATACATAGGCCTAATGTAATGAAAGTTGTTTTTTAAGAGTAAAACTTGTCTTGTGGCCAACAACAAAATGGTGTTTTCTTTTGAGAAAAAGTATAAGTTCGACTATTCAGTCTATTGTTCAGACCAAGATCAGCTTGAATATTCTTATTTCACTTGCAATAAATGTTGCATAGCCATAGACATGATAGAATTGTGCTCTTTGAAGAACTGTTTTTAGTGTTGAAGATCACATGACCACAACAATGTCCGGCTAATTTTCTGAAGATTCTGATTAGCCAGGAATCACGATCCAAATCATTTGGATCGTGATTTCTGGATAATCAGAATTTTCAGAAAGTATGTGACATGACATGCTTGTTAAAATTGAACATGGCACATGCAGATCACTTGACTTAGATCTAGCCTTGCAACTGGCCTTTGCCGTGTTGATAAATAAGACAAGTGCGGTGCAACATATTATTGCATTACGAATCTTGATCATGTTCTTTCGAGTGGTATGAAACGTTAAGGGCAAACAAGTAGTCTGACATGCAAACCAAGGTAAAAGGAAGTACAAATGTATGCAAGTATGTATGCGAGTATGAATGAAAATTTGCATTTGTTGAAATATCTTTACAAATTTTTGCCTTTTTCACCCTCTGTTAATCTTGAATTTTATCATCTTATTCATAAATACATGACAATTAGATGAAAACATATGTTTTATGAGATATTCACAAAAATAATGTTTTTTAGTGGCATACAAACCTGACAAATAAACGTTGAGACTAAGCTGCCCTGCTCAGTATGTCAGCTGTTGTGTGTGTGAGCAACCAATTATTTCATTGTTTTACTATTGAAAGGTGTACACTTTTCTCTCTTCTTATTTTGATACTAACAGCTTGAAGTATCTTGTTAGCAATGGCCCGATTCAACCGATCATCACCCGTCCCCCTGGACTGCAAAGTGTATGTGGGCAATCTGCCATCAGGAGCCAGCCGCACAGAGCTTGAAGAAGCCTTCAGTCGCTATGGGCGTGTCAAGAATGTCTGGGTGGCCAGGAATCCCCCAGGTTTTGCGTTTGTCATGTTTGAGGACTCCCGTGATGCTGAGGATGCATGCAAGGAATTGGATGATAGGTAAGTCTAGAGAGCCATTCAGAGCCAAAAATAGTTTTTATTTGCAGGGGTTACATGTACATCAAGCTTGATGTCATGCAAAGAATATATGAACTTTGTTTCCATTGCACCATAAAACTGTGATTTTTTGTCGCAGGTGCCCTTTTGTGCATTGTGGTGTTAAATCGCCCTTGGCCCCTATGTAATATGTTCACTGCTTTGTGCACTTTGATATGAATAATTTGTATTATTCTGTCTGATTCAGTAGCATATACATCCAGATTAATAATGCTTTGTGCTATTATTTGTTAGCTCTCCTTGACCAAGAACTTGGAAGAAATTCTGATTTTTTCTTTGTTCAGGACCGTCTGTGGCGTGCGAGTCCGAGTAGAAATGTCGAGTGGAGAATCCAGAAGATCCCGTGATCGCGGCCCCAGGGGTGGAGGAGGGATGTATGGAGGAAGGGGGCCTAGGGGAGGAGGAATGAGGGAGAATGAGAGGTGCTATGAGTGCGGCCAGAGAGGACACTTTGCCCGGGACTGTAGCAGGAGAGGCAGGTCACCAGGAGGCTACAAGAGCAGGCATTCAAGGTGAGTGTCGGCTGTCTGCCAACAAGATTGGCCACATTTTTTATCTGAAGAGTCTTTATTCACTACATTTTGCTTACTAGCTTAATACTGTTCATACTGGAAGCCCTAATCTGAATTTTTGATAGGCTTTTGAAACTTGAGTATAAAATCACGCTGGCCCTAAGGCATATTTGTGAATACTGCAGTATGATTTATTTGTGTTATGTACATTAAATAATACATATTTTATTGAAAATGCAACCAGTATGCACAGCAGTTGAGCTCTCTTTGAAGGAAAGTAATTTTATACTCCTCTAATTTAAGCTGGATAGGCAATTTTCGTACCCAGCGAATTTTTGCAAAATTTAATTTACATGTTACAAAAATATGCTGAATGTCTGCAGGAAGAAGTACATATTTAATTATCTTATTTCTTGTCTTATTAGGTTTACTTGGTAAAAAGGATAATGCTTTGCCATGTCTGGATGAAGAAGCAACATTATTTAACCTTTTGATATGTGTGTGTAGAACATGGTGTTTAATAAAATGTTCTCGTTGTTCTTTCCCAGAAAAAGGTTATATTCAGAAACGCCTACTATTTACTGGAGCTAATACACAGTTTGTAGTGATTTATACTTCCTAGAACTTAATAACTGTTTTTGTAATTTCTATGAATAATACATGTGATATTACTGGGAGTTTACTGACCATCAAATATTTTTTTGTGTGTACCCTTAAAGATTAGGGCTAAGTATTTATCTAGGTGTAACAAGGGATATGTCTGATAGATAACATGGATATCACATATATTACAAGTTAGCAATAAGAGGATAATGACTTAAAAGTTCAAAATATTGTAGGCCAACTGGTGAAGGGATTGCTAGAATCTTGATAGTCTTCCTATAAAATGAAATATTTGAACACACACCTTCATCCTTAACCTTTCCAGGATTCTCCTTGTCCGATCCACTTGACAACCCACAATGCTTCTGCCTTGATCCCCCTTCATGTGCAAAGCAACAAAGTCGCACCATGCGCTCTCCTTGCATCCATCAGCTCACCAATATCGGCTAGGGTGCATCAGGCCGTCGGTCAGCTATCGTTTCTGCCTGCCCAACCCATCATGGGCTTCGTCTCTTCCCTTATTCTGCACACCTTGGCTCCAAAATATAGATTTAAGAGCTGTCAAAATATGTAGCGGTAATGGTGTATGCTCAGAGCAACCAACTGAGGCATGAATGAACTTGGTCTGGTCAGCTGCCATCAGGGCGTCATAGCCAGGGCACCCCTGTGGGGCCGAAGCCAGCCATGCTTGGGCAAGGTTAAGGGCACCCAAATCACCATCTACACATGGACTTGAATTTGGGTACCCGTAGTCAGCCATATGGCCTGTAAAATAAAGCAAGCAACCAACAACGGCTCAGCTGCCAACCATTCATCAGCCTCTTCATGTAGTTGCATCACCGAGGCTGTGGCTGCAAGGATAGTAAAACGAGCCCCCCTCAGCGCGCCAGCAATCTCTATTTGTCTTCCCTGCACATCTGTAAATGATGGTTCTTTTTCCTCATGTCAACACATACATCAAATTCATCAATGTCATCTTCTTTTGCAGCTTAATACAACACAGGTAGTATTTGGTGAACTCCAATGAATCATAGAATGAAGAAAATATTATTTTCCTTCCTTTTTTTTAGTTGTGATAAGGGTTACCTTGCACACATTAGTACTCATTCATGTAAACTCAATTATTTGTATTTTTTAAAGAATATATAAAACAATATTAACATACTGTTCTCCTTAATAAACAAGGTTTGCAATTACAAATTATTCAGGGGAAGATGTGGGGTTGAAATAGAATCTAACCAATTTGTGTTCAGGTGTGAACATCGTTGTTTAAAGAAAGCAATTTCTTCCTCTTCAATGTTCATATATTGAATTTGGATGTTTCATACAAAGATTTTGTTGAAAATTCTGAGAAAATCGTCCTTTCATTACTCTTCAAAGCGTTAAAATAATATGCACTGTATTAGGACACTGTACAATGTAGGTTATATGCCATAAATAACATTCTTCCAGCAAAATGAATCTGATAGAAATGATTAGTGCATCACACAAATGATAATCCGAAAAAATAACGAAAAACAATATTTTTAGACTTTATTTCAAAATGTGTATCAGTATGGTACTAATGCGTACTAGGACTAAAACAGTGTTGCAATTTGCATGCATTTTTTTTGTTGGCTGTTATTCACAAATAGTACAGTCCGTGAACAGATGTTGAATTTCTCATTTTAAAAAAATTGTGCACAATGCACATTCCTATCTTTGTAGGCAAGATGAAACATATTTTGGAAACATAACATGAGACACATGTACAGGCAGCAATATTGAGTTGACATCAATTATTGAACTTCTAAACTTCAATTGTATTCAGATCTATACAAACATCACAACAAAATAAACCATCTGTACTACACAAATATGCTAACTTTGCATGACTTTTATATCCTGACACAAGGTTAAGATGTAGATGAAGAGCGTGCATGTGGCTTGTGCATTATTTGAAATGACTCTGTCCTATCTTCCTGGCATAGATCCTGGTCCAGGTCCCGGTCTCGCAGCCCCCGTCGCCGAAGCCCAAGGAGCCCTCCAAGGTACAGGAGCAACAGCAGGAGCCGCAGCAGGAGGTAGGACCGAAGCTCCTCTCTCTCTCTGTCTAGCTTTCTGTCTCTTTCTGTGTCTTTCTCTCCCTTTGTCTCTTTCTCTATCTTTCTTTCTCATTCTCTCTCTCTCTTTCCTTTCCTCTGTCTCTTTCTCTCCCTCTCTGTCTTTCTGTTTCTCCCTCTCTGTCTTTCTTTCTCTTTCTCTCTGTCTCTCCTTTCACTGTCTCTTTCTCTCTCTTTCTAGAAAAATAAATGGGCCTTGTTTAAAAACACCTTCATGTGGTGTCCAGACCACCTTTGAATTTTTTTCTTTGGAGCCCTTGGTACATGCATTACGTTGTCTAATAAGTAGTGCATGAACCATCAATACAATTGTTGTTAATATCAGATCAGCGTGTATCACAGAAATGGAAATTAATGTGTGCAATATAGCAAATTGGAAGGAAGATTCAAGTAAAAGGAGGAGCATGTATGCTGCCCTTTCTTTGACTAAAGGGAGCAAGTGACAAATCTTGCCACTCTTGAGTTATTAATGTTTTTAGATTGCACCCAACAATCTGGGAAAAAGATGTTTATCTTGCAGTGAAATATATGCAATCCATCATGATGCGGTGTTGCATTAATCCTGATTAACTGCATTTGGTAAAAAAAAAGTGCCCTTTTATCAATGTTGATTAGTGTGGTACCATCCCATGCACTTTTAATTGGTCATGATGTTACGCTGGATTCAAAACATATTTATGATGTAACATGTATGTAAATGTACTGAGTATGATTTCACTTTTTGTTTATTTTTGCTGTTTCAGCCGATCCCGCTCATAAGCCATGAGGGTACGACCTGATGAAAGCTGAAACCTGCAAAGATGTACTGAAGAGCAAATCGTTCCATAGCGTACATGTACCACGTTATGTATTTTGCTTGTTGAGATGAGTTGTAGGAGAAATTTGCATTGTACATAATTTTAATTCTCAGTCTTGACCCCAGTTGTATGTCACAAAGTCATTATTCTAAATCCTCTCCTAATATTTTAACCATTTTTTTTTTAGACAGATGGATATGGTACTTGACGAATAGAGAGACTGATAAGAGAGAAATCAGAAAACATCAAAACATTCACCATATTTTCAGTTATGTTTCTCAATTGGAATTAAAGTGTTTTTGTTGGAAGTGTTATCAGAGAATTCATCCATATTGAAATGAATATGTTTTTAAAAGTGTGTAATGTCAACAGCAAGATAGTATGTTTAATGATATCAAAATTAATATGTATTACAATGATGTAGTTTACACTAAAGCATATTTTTGCATGAACTTACACAGTAAATATTCAAGGCATGTAGAACACTGAACAATTGGGGTCAGAAGAATGCACTTCACCACTTCTTGGCTAAGAAACCAAAACAAAAGCAAGGCAACGTATGATTTCATGTCATCACACCTATAGTGTTGAAAATGTTCCAACATCTTTGGCGGTAATGATTTTATTGTCTTACTTGATTATTAATTTGCCAAACTTCTGATGATTGTGTGTGTGTGTGTGTGTGTGTTTGTAAGTAAGCCTGTGGGCTATTACCAGCAAGTCAGGAGTACCCGTTTACTTGAATTGAAATGATGTGATTTCTTTCAAGTCTCCCAACACATTTTGATACCAAATTTTTGTCAAACTAGACAATCAAATATCCTTCAAAATGGCTGTTTCTCCATAAATTTAGTTTGTACATATACTGATTGTGAAATTCTATGAAAACTTCCCATCAAAATAGCATTTGGGTTTTAAATGATTTCAATGTTTTGAAACTCTTGTAACAACATGTACCGATATACCGGCACTCACTGTGTCATTTGGAGGGGATTGTCAATGTCATATATACATGTCCCATGTACATGTACAGTGTACTACCAAATTATCCAGTGTACTGTACTCAACTAAACAATTCAGTTCAGTTTTCTGATAGCCATGCTTGTACAGTACATGTGACCTTTAGAATTTCTCTGCTGAAGTGTTTGTTTGCACGCAGCAAAGTTTCATGACAGATAATCAATGAAACTTGGTCTTTGTAAATGATGGAAACACTTGAACATTGACCTCTGGTACATAACAAAATTATTTTGGCCCCGGTTACACCGCGATAACCGTTCTGAGAACGGTCTCAGAACGGTCTCAGAACGGTTACGGAATCTTCACTGGAGTGGTTACACCGCAGTGCACGCGAGCCGAATCATGATCTGGAGAGCACCGGTATCCATGAGCAACGATTAGCCACGCCCGGTCTGTGGTCAAAGGTCAAATCGTATTTCCCGCACGCGCGCTCTCCACGGTGGGGCATTTACGCAGTTTGCATGTTTACTCATGTGCGTCACTTCCTGTGGTGGACCAGTTTCGGAACGCTTGTGTGGTTACACCGCGTTCGAAACGGTCTCAGAACGGTCTCAGACTACCTCTGGAGGTGGTCCGACAAAAACGCTTTCGGAACGCTTTTGGACCACTTTTGGGTCGGCTGTTGTGGTTACACCGAAGGTGAACCGTTCTGAGACCGTTCTCAGAACACTTTTGACTTTCGGTGTAACCGGGGTCTTTGAGACATAATCTGTGAAGTCAAACAAGTTTCATGCATGTACAATGTACCATCACATGAACTTTCCTTATGACTGAGCCAAGATCTGTTTCCACAGAGATTTAAAGTAATGGGCAATTTTAATGTGTGGTGGAGTATTTTTAGTTTTGGCAAATTTGGTTCTTCGCCTGGGTAACTGTTTGATTGTTTCTTTTTAAAATTTCATATTCACCTGTAGTAAATATTTGTACATGGACATATGCAGAAAGCTGGTGTACTTTTACCTCTTCTTGGGACACCAATGCCTCTTCGAAGCTCCATGGAAGTTGTTGAGATGTGTATTATTTTGATTTGAGAAATTGAAGCTTACGGTGGGATAACAAAATTGATTCAAATATGATTAGCTTCAGACATTGTTAGATTTGCTTCATCGCTTTATTTGTGCACAATCTTCTTCCTTCACTTACTCTTTATTTCAAATTGAATTGCCATGAATATGATTTCCTGTTTCCTGTCATTCCCTTATTGTTCCATGCACTGTACTTTGTGCTGAGTATTTTGCGACAGTAGTATGATATTTTGACGCTATAGTACATGTAATAAACTGTTTGTTTCTTAAAGGATTGACTTATTTGTTTTTATTTGTTGTGCAGTGATAAGTGTGAGGTTACTTGTTGCTGATGGTGATTCTTCTTCAGATGACCATGGTGTTTGTGTGTATGTGTCTGTGTTGTACATGTGTGTGCACATGTGATATGTATATGGACATTAAATTGGGGGGGGGTACACATTTTAGGGTTCATGTACGTAAATCACCCTATAACACTGAAGTAGAAAAGGATCGTTGGTACACGTACATGTATTAGTGTGAACCCATACTCTAACTTCATACTCATTACCATGGGAAATATATGTACATGTACACATCATGCATATCAATACACTGTAAGACCCCCTGTGACGAACGGCATAATGTCTGATCAAGGATGTTCATGTATGACGCTATCTCGCTTTATACATCCTTGATCTAACCTACATTCTGTTGTCCTCGACACTGAAGAAAGGATTACAAACAAGATAGAGCCAACGGTTGGGAATTCTCTCTATATATGTGTAGGTATACATGTATTTATATGTCGGATGGGAATTATCTTTAGGTTTAACTCATAATGCGGCACTGAGGCAATGTTGAAGTGGTAATACATGTATAGTGTACAGATCATTCGCACAGGGCATTGTATATCTGCAGAAGAGGCGTTAATGTAGGCGTAGTAATTCAGTGTTGACCATGGCGAATGTGATATGTGAGGTTCTCCATTCTGCTATATGTATTACCATGTATGGGGCGGGTACCATTTGGTGAGAATCAAATAAAAAAGTAAAGCTTTAAGTCTGCCTTTTGTTATGAAACACAAACCGCATACGATTCGCCTCGTTGGTGTAAATTGTGACGTATCGGATACAGCCCACTGAAATGTCACAAATACAACCTTGTACTGTTCGCCACACTCTGTTTTGTCATTCATAGCTTCATGGTTTTATGTTGTGAGTAATTGCAAGTTCAAGTCTACACCACGGTATACTAACAGTCAACTGTCTCATCCCTTTTAAAAGTAGTGTATCCATGTTGGAGACAAAATAAGTTAGCATGAACTACAAGCAAGAAAAAGTTGATATCGAACAAAATGTCTGTACTAGCTGCAAACTACATGTACATGTAGTATAATTATATTGGCACAGAGTATGATTTTTTCTTTTTCCGTAGTCTACGTGTTCAAACGTTTTGGTTATGAATGCATAGTGCGTACGTGGAGTCAGGGACTCGTGTATTTGGTATTTAGTGCATACTTTTATACCGCGTTGGTCATGAAGGGTAGTGCAATATAGCACCATAGGCCTGTACTTAATAAAGTTGTAATTTAACTAAAGCTGTGGAAAATGGTTCATTTTCGGAAAATAAAAGGAAGGCGGCTGTGCACGAGCTCGATCGATCGTGGCCCCCTGCCGTCATGGATTTACATGTACATGTACTAGCAACCCCGCCCCTCACAACCACACACACAAATATGTAGAGAAAGAGAAAGATAAAAGACATACACAATGGAGCTTCCATGTAGATACGTGCATATACCATGGATAAAAGACATACTTTCGTTTCCAAGGGTGTATAAGTATATGACAAAATACAGTCTGAATACAACAACTACGAGTCCCTGAGTCACCTCTATTCACGAGCATGTCGATGCTTGATCGCTCCCCCATTTATGTTTCCTCCTTGCTGGCTGGGCCACGTGTAGTAGTCGTGTAGTACCACGTCTCGATTGGTTAATGATGATGTCATGTTTCAATAGTAACTGTTACTCGCCTCGTTTTCTATCGCGAATCATGAAACACTAATCAATTTTGCCATAGAATAGGCCTATTGGCTACCGCAAATAATACAGTGTAAAAAAAAAAAAAAAAAATCAGCTTGAATTAATTCGGGGGGGGGGGGGGGGGTAGAGAAATGCCTTCATGCTTAGGATGCCCCTTTTTTATTTGGCAGGAGTGTGGGTGCTGTATATTATACGTATGTTTAGGATGTTATTATTCATATTTGTTTGTTTGTGTGTGTAGGTATGATGTGTAAATGAGTGTGCCCGTGTGTGCTTTCGTTCGTGCGCGCGCGTGGTGTGTGTGAAAAGTTCGAGTGAGTAGGGATGAGTCCCCAGGGTGGAGCAAGCGGTCACGCCGAGAAGAGAAACGGGCACTAGAAGTTTCTAGATGAGTATTGATGAATTGCCTAGACCAGCCTGTCCCCCCTTGCCATCCAGAACATTCTGCGAAGAGCAGCCCTGAACAGAAATTATAAACAGGGCATGTAGTTTCACAGGAGGCAGGCATTACTACTCCGCTAATATAAATGATGACACTAGTAGGCTTCCCTGCATTCTCCACATTTGGCTCGTGGAATGAGACCTGTGGTTCGCGACGCTGTTGGGAATCGCCATAAGGATGATGCATCTACCTTTGCAACATGCTACAGTGCTAGTAATTTCTGACCACACTGAATTATAAGAAGATAAATACAGTAGACCAAAATATAGTACATGTAAAGCCAATGTGTTATTATGTTGCCGAGGTTTGATGTGATCTGACTCGCGGCTATCCATGTGACTTTTTAGCAGTAGGTGACGGAATCGCCAGGACAATCCAGGCTAGCCATAACATACAAATCTACCGATGATCGTCGACCTAAAATTGTGACGCGCGTGATAACTTGTAAATGCAGCGTATCTTACCATCCATCTACTAGAAGGCCCCATGTTTCCATGTTTTTTTTTTGTTTATACTCGCCTCTTCCTTCCCGTTTCCTCGAGCTGAACTTTCCACCATGGAGCAGTGAGGGGTTGAGCTGTGTATCCAACCGTCTTCCTGTTGGAGTGCATCCAATATTTTGGCGCGAAACTCAAGCTTTTACATCTGAAGGGCCGACGTGGGATTCATGATTAAAGGTACGGTATGGCTTGAGACTCAGTTGACTCTCCTTCAATGTTTGCTATTGTGGGGCACCTGGGATTGTATGTGATTGGGGGTGGGGGGGGGGGGGTGGCGGGGGTGGAGGGGGGGGGGTAGGAGAGCTTCCTTTAAGAGCGCTCAGGCACGAGCACTTTCTCAAAATCAACTTTCACTGTTTCAAACACTCGCATCGACTTGCCAGATGTCCCCCTGCTCTGAGGTCTGGTAAAAATGCTATCGTGTTGAATCGTATACATTTTTTTTGTTCGTAGCCTTGATCTTTTAAAACACTGGGCACCGTGTTGCACCCTAGCACTTCCATTCATGACACCACCATAATGGGACTGCAGCTTTGGGTGTAACCCAATACTCTAGGCCAAAGTCATTTTGAGTCCCCCAAAAAATTCCTCCCGGGCCTCTCGTATTGTTCATGGCCCGCTCCGTCGCCTTTGCCTTGTCTACTATCAATCACCAACTTTTGCATTGGACGGGTGTGGGGGTGGGGGGGGGGGGGGGGGTCAGATCACCATGGTCAGATAGAGAGAGACATGGAGAGAGAGAGAGAGAGAGAGAGAGAGAGAGAGAGAGAGAGAGAGAGAGACGAGAGAGAACGAGAGAGAGGGAGGGAGGAGGGACAGACTGAGAGCGAAAAAGGGAGAGACAGAGATATTATCTGTTTGCTAACATAATAAACAAACCAATGACGCATGTAGCGCTTATGAGCAGCTAGTGATATCATCATTATGAATCAAGTTTCTTTTTGGAGTTTGCTTCTAAGACCAAAATTAATCTAACTTTCGATTTGAATTATACGTATTTATTCTGAAGAAGAACTTAATGGTTTTACGAGAGAGCAAAATTTGTCTAATAGTTTGAAAGTATTATTTGCCGGGTGTTTTTTTTTTTTTAAGATAAAGTAGGCTTCCGAATTCTGTAATTCTTGCTTTTCTTGAATTTGTTCTCCTCCTCTTTTTTTCTTCTTCTCCTTCTTCTTATAGTATTACAACAGAGGAAGTTATGGCTATCGTTGTTATAATGATGATAATCACGTATATTTGCAGTTACAATACAAATAATAGTAGTAGAATCAGTAGTAGTAGTAGTAGTAGTAGTAGTAGTAGTAGTAGAAGTAGTAGTAGTAGTAGTAGTAATAGTAGTAGTAGTAGTAGTAGTAGTAGTAGTAGTAGTAGTAGTAGTAGTAGTAGTAGTAGTAGTAGTAGTGATATAGTGGTAGCAGGAGTAGTAGTAGTAATAATAATAGTAGTAGCAGTAGTAGTAGTAGTAGTAGTAGTAGTAGTAGTAGTAGTAGTAGTAGTAGTAGAAGAAGAAGTAAACGTAGTAGTAGTAGAAGTAGCAGTAGTAGTAGTGATAAAGTGGTAGTAGAAGTAGTAGTAGTAATAATAGTAGTAGTAGTAGTAGTAGTAGTAGTAGTAGTAGTAGTAGTAGTAGAAGAAGTGAACGTAGTAGTAATAGTAGTAGTAGTAGCAGTAGTAATAATAGTAATAGTAGTAGTAGTAGTAGTAGTAGTAGTAGTAGTAGTAGTAGTAGTAGTAGCAGCAGCAGCAGCAGACCAAGAAGTATAGTACAATTCTTACTAGCATTATTGCTCATATATGGCTCGCGTCCAATATTGACAATCAATCATTACACATGCTCTCTTTCGCCATCTAAACGAGTGTCAATGATCAATAATTATCAGACCTGAAGATAGGCTTATAATAAACAAACTAAGGCCTCGTTATGTTCCAAACAATTGGTCCCGGTGCCCACCTGTAGTTTCTTCTGAACCTGTTGAGGGGCTCATTGAAAATCCCCCGTGGGAAAGTGACATTAGTTTGATTGAATGGTGTATGATGTCTGAAAAAAGACACGATGTTCCTCCATGTATTTATGAATGAAACCAAAGATATATGAGGCGTAATTTGATGAAACATTGTTGTCACGATCAAAATCATAAGATAATGTGTCCCTCTCTTCATGTACTCATGTATGATAATTCTTGTCCTGTGATGTATACTCTATCTTCCTTTGGTTTCGGTCTCTCACCATTTTTATCTCGCTTGATCTATTTTTCATTTATAATTGAGTATTCCCTCCTTATCTATATTTAAACCAACATACTATCTCTCTTTCTCTCTCCTTTTCTCTATCTTAAATCTCTTGTTATTCACATGCATATCAGGCAAAAATATCCTCCTTTTCACTACCAGAAACAATAATACGGTTTATACATTTGCATGGTAGTCAAAACACCACTACATACATGCATCCACAAGCCCAAGCTAAGCTCCGCCCACTTCGCGGGTTACTCATTATTATTGAGTAGCTAAATTTGGCAAAATCCGGCCTTTCCGATTGGTCAGCTATGAAGTAATGTATGAAAACGTTCCTTATTGGTAGATACGCGCAATACTTCATATGCTATTTTGGGCCAAAGATGTCGCAATATATTGCAACGAGACTTTGGCTCAGCACCATTGATACCGAAGTGCTCGTTGGAAGTGGAAGCGAATGGGATAAACTGCGCGGCGTAAAACCCCGCGAATAGGCGACAAGGCGACTTACCGGCGAACAACACCGGTTTCTATCACGTGAAGTGCTAACAAGGTATATATTTTATGACCGAGAAGTCATGATATTCTGGTCTTCAATCCATTTCCATTGAGCTAAAAACTTGGTATAATAATTATCAAGATACGAAATCGCGCAGTTGCGCATACACGGCCATGACGGCCGTACGTACGTAGTGTACACGATCTCCATTCAGAGCCCGCTCATATCTTTTGCTGAAAAAATGGCTGCTCAGGTTGAGGTCGAGGATAGCATATAAGCATATGGCCAGAAGCTCTTATCTCGACAATCAATTATTTGCTTCGTCTTTAAGTTTAATTGTACAAGTACGTTCCCTGTGTTTGGTAGGGCCAGTGTTATTATTTTATAACATTATTTTTCATGTTTGATTATTCTGAATTAACATTGATAATTCATATGTTTCATAAATATGTTCACATGCATATGTATATAAACCATTTTCTCTTTTGTTTTGTGTCTGTTTCAGGGGTCACCATTAACCCCCACGAGATTCCAGAGTTCGGAACCTTTGATTCTACAGTGGCTACGTTTGAAGACGAATCTTTCTTTGAATTACCATGGCACTCTACAAAGACGCAAAGCTATTTCAATCACTCAGTGATGTCGCCAGTCGGAGAAAACCCTGTTGGGGTTCGGGGCCCTTGCCTCGACCCCATCGGGGAGAAGAAGGAGGCTTACGAGGAGACGAAGGGGGCCTTATTAGTGGAGGAGCACCAGTGGGAGGGATCTGCACCACGACCAGGCACCCAGCCGAGTGGCCTATTTAACAGTGAGTACAGTACATTTCTTAATACTTTTGTTAAATCAGTATTTCAATTATTATAAATCTTTTGACTGAGAAAAAAACGAGTTTGAATGAACCATAAATGGTATTTCAAAGCTATGAATGAAGGAAGGCTATTCATCGTGATGGAGGCAAGTCTAACATAATTTGTCATAGGGAATATAAAACAAAAAATCTTTGAAGGAATCATGACTATGCAGGCTTGTGGTTGTGAGTTGATGGAGATCTTGCATGTTATTTTAATGTCATCCACAAGGGAAAGAATATGTTTAACTGAGGGCGCTGTTCATATTTCCAGTGGACATGGACCTGACCTCAGGACTAAGCGCAGCAGAAAGTGAGTTTGATGGTACCAAGCTGTTTGTGGACCCAGCTGTGACCAGCACCGTTGATTTCTCAGAGCTCTTTCCTGACCTCACTGACCTCCTCATCCCCACCACTCCTGAGGAGGAGGCAACCTCCCCACTCAACGTGGGGGACGAAGTATACGACGCTGCGGCTGTCACTTCGGTTGCCGGCATGGTGAAGGAGGAACATACCAGGCGAGGGCAGCTTCCTTCGACCTCATCTTACTCAGCTTCAGGCAGTGAGATGAGCGACTACGAGGAGGGGCTAAGCCCGGCTGAGGTGGACGTCACGTTGGAGAAGTTCTTCAACACGTTCACCGACCTCAATGAGCTTCTGGAAGTCACGGTAAGCTCACATTCCTTTTACTGCCCCTCCCCTTTTCCCAAGCTCTTCTCCTTACATGCATTTTCAATAGAGCCAGGTTAAAACACCAAAGGAAACCAAAATACATTAGGTCACAGAAGTAGAAACCAATATGGAACAAACTAGTACAAATGTTGTGAAAACCTTAAGTTTGTCACAAAATCAATCCATTGCTCTCTTGCTTCTCTTATCTCATTGCTAACTTCTGCCAAGGTTTGTTGTTTGAAGGTGAGCCAAGGGTTTCAGTGTATATCTGGGCTATTGCTATGCTCTGATATCTATTGACAGGTCAGTCATTCTTCAGACACAATGGCAAAAAGCAGGGGTGATGCAATCACACTAGAGGACCCTGGGAGTTTGCCTCTAGACCCTTGTCTTGCTCCATTTCCTGGAGTTGAAGACGCAGAAGGGAGATGATGCAAGACGCTGAAACTGTCTTGAGTTGTTCATGTTAGGATCAGGGACTTGAACAGTGGCCCCATAATGAAAACAAGCAATACAATTAAGGTCATGTTTTATTGGTCATTGGATAACAAAAACAGAGAATAAAATGGGAATTGCCTAATTATGTGTTGATCGAGAACCCTAGTTGTCAACATGACATAAAGTTAAAAATAACCCCAAGTTCACAAATTATCCTATAAAGTTTGAAAGGAAATGCCCTCAGATTGAAGAGGATAAAACCTTTTTGACAGCTACCCATTTCCTCTGCATGTACCGGCATGTCAGAAATATGTGGGCGTGGCCTGGGAGAGCTCATGAATATTCATGATTTGCATGCATTGCTAGTGATGGTGCAATACCCAGCAAGTCGTAGCTTGTATACAATGTGAGTGTGTGTGTGGGCAGGGGCATTGAGCATAGTGACTTTTCTATTGACTTTTTTCCTTGTCACCTTGAATTATACCTCGGCCTGCCCGGTGTTTGGCTCCTAGCCCTTATTACCTGCCATATCGAGAAGTCGGTATTGCACAATGTGATGAAATAGTGAAATAAGTGTTGTAAATATTTGGAGTCTCCTCCACATCGGAGTGAAATACTGTTACACAGAAGAGTTTACACCAGAGAGTACTCCAACCTGATGTGTGTGTGTGTTCACTGTGTTCTTCAATCAACGTTATCGAGTTAAACCTGGAAAATCACATTTTGGAATAAACTTTCTCATTCCTAGCTGCTAAGGAGGCTTTATCGTGTTGAATACTTGGAAAAATTGGAATGAAACCCAATACACGGCTATTGTGAATGCCTGTTCTTTTGGAAATCGTTCAGCTATGAAAGTGTCACTTCATATTCTTTGTTTATTCTTTGCAATGGTCAGAATCATAGCATATCGAAAGCTGTTTGCAATGGTAATTATCTATCCACCATGTGATGTGCACTGTCTCCTTATCACATTGTTAGAAGTGTGAGCCGATCTTCATTAGTGATTTTTCACTCCTAAAATAGTTCCCACTTGTTTACTTGGTCCTTATCTCTCCCTTCATCAGCTGTTGATTCTGAAGTTATACAATTGCCCCGTATCTTGTGAGTTGTGATACTTTGGACTCATTGTTTTTTCCTTGTTCTCCTTCTTGTCCATCTTCCAGGCTGGAACTGCTAGTCCTACAGCTACCATAGACTCTGCTGCTGTGCGAAACCTGATTGATGACCCCACGACAACCGATGACAAATCGTCACTAGTGAATCTGCTAACCGTTGATGGTTCTCTTACTCTCACGACAGCCAACGCTACCCAACATGTCAAATGCGAAGATTTTGATGAAGAGGAAGAGCGGGAGGAGGAGACATGCCCGGTAGCAAAGAAGTCGCGAACCGCAGAGAGCCACGCCTCGCAAGCCTCAATGGAGAGGGATCCCAAGCACCGCCAGCGGCGCGTTAAGAATAACCTGGCCTGCAAGCGCGCCAGGCAGAACCGGAAGAAGCGCGAGTCCAACTTGGTCACCACAGCCAAGAACCTGGAGGAGGAGAACGCCCTTCTTAGGGCGAAGATAGAAGAGCTGTCCCACATCGCTGAGATGTCCAGGGCTGCTCTGGTGAACGTCCTGGTCAAGTAAAATGACCAGGAGAGCCATGGTGAATGTCATGGTCAAGTGAACTGTCCAGGCCACTGCGGCTGCAGTGGTCTGTGCTGAAGCTGAGCTCAAAGAAAGAAAACCTTGTGAGAAATGGTAAAACAAGCTGCGTACATGGCTCTTGTTTATGTGTCACTCCAACTACCAGGGGCACAAGGGGGGGGGGGGGGGGGGTATGCAGGGCATTGGGGTTGGTTCTTTTCCTGATATTTTGACTTACATTGAAATATGTTGACATTCTGGCTTCAGCAAACATATTGTTGCCTTTCAAGTTGTCTTTTTTTTAGTTAACATACATTTATTGGATATGATTATCTGAACAATACTAAAGTATATTGTACAACTGAATAATAGTGCAATCATTTGTTTTTATTCCTGGTAGATTTGAAGAGACACATTCAATGCTCATGTACAAGGCTCGGTTTACCATCCACAGGTATGGGATAGTGTCATTTAGAAGCCAGTATGTCTATTTTGGTATCCTGCTGCAGAATTTCCATCGGTTGGAATACTCGGCATGTCGTCTGTGTTTTGCTGCTTTACGTAAAAGTTGGTACAAATTCTAAAGTCTATTCTTTTGTTGTATTTTTATGCTTTTAAGTAAAAAAAAGAACAAAAAAAGAACTAGAAGTGCAGATATCTTACAAATAGGACTTTGTATACATGTGGTGAAAAAGCAATGATAAGATAAGAAAAAAAAAACTTCTGAAGTGAGAATATTATTTTGTATTTCATTAAAAATGATGGTAGTTGTTAAACGCTTAAACTGTGTGTCACTTTGTATGGTATTGGTATATGTGAAATAGATTGAAGTAAGCACACTTGAAAGTCCATTTAAATTGATGGCTTATGATAGCAATGATATACATTCAAACGATTGAGACTGAAGTGACAAGTAGATCCAAACAACACTGCCACATTTGTTTCAAAGTGTTGTTTGGATAAAAAAGTGTGTTTTTATTGTGATATTTCAAGTTCCTTGCAATCTTTCACAGGTTTATGTTGTTAAAGGTACTCCTGCCACGCCTGAGGAGCCAACGCAGGGGGTCTGTTGCCTCTGTTGCAAAGAACAGACTGGTTCTAAGTGAATTGATTGATATTGCGCTGGTTCACTCACGTTTTGAGATTTAAATGGGCTGGAATCTTTGTTACCTGCAGAATAGGTTTCATTTGGTAACATTTAAATAGTGATTCATTGCTATATAGAAATTATGCAAAGTGCAGTGTTTCATAAACAGGAGTTTACTGCCAATTTCCTGAATTCCTTCTGTTGGGAATGGGTTGAGTGGGTGGGGGTGGGGGTGGGGGTGGGGGGTGGGGGTGCAAGGGGTGAGGATGGGTGGGAGCCATTTTGTCTGTGTGTGTGTGTGTGGGGGGGGGGGCGTTAGTACTGCTTTTGTCTGGTGGAAGTGGTAAGTATGACTGAAATCACAAAATACCAAAGTGCTACAATGTTGTTGTTTTTTTACTGATATTTTATTTGGTTTATTGTACATTTCATATCTTATGATGGGAAGGGGAATACATATTTTGGTGAAGATGCTGGGAAACCATTACCTCTTGGGACATGAGTTGAGGTTCACATTTATGTAGCTGTGGGATGTTTCTCAATCACTGATGTATGAAGTTAAGTGAACATGTAGTTGATCTACTGACAGAGCTTCGACCATCCCTGCAGATTACTTCCATTCCAGTAGTGGGTTTTCATTCGAGATACAAGAGGAGGTGTTTTTAATCAAGAAACATCTTTCATGAGTATGCAATAACCACACATATATCAAACATTCACGGCATATGCTTTCTTACCATCTCTTCACAATCATTGTCTTCATCAAAACATGTTTTTACCTATTTTTATTATTGATAAAATTTGTCTTTTATCAATGTAATTCGTTGGTCTCAACTTACCGTCATTTGTAATTTGCACCATTTCTGTCTTTGATACAAACTACATAGGAAGTATCTTTGCAGCTGGAAAACATCCGAGATAGTTATCCCTGAACCTGATAATGTTGTGTGATGAAGTTTTCATATCTTTCATTCTTCATTTCACTTAGGCACATTTTACCAGTCACCAAATCCCGTTTGAAACTAAATTTGTCTAACAATCAATATAATAGTGACAACAAATTTGAATTAAATCTTGAAATCCAAATACTGGTACATGTATTGCATGTATTGTAACTAATTAATGATCGAGATAAGTGAATATCCAAGAGGAAGAACTAATCAATTTGAATTGCATTCAAATGAAATATACTGTGAATCAAATCAATAAACATGTACTTTTCCCTTTAAGTTCCAACACATTAGATATGTGGATGTAACTTCAGATATTTGTAACAACCAAATGTGATTGATGAATTGTTACTTCAAGTTCATATTTTTTGTAATGTATATCTGTTGCTCAGGGAATCATAAACCATGAGTGAAGTCTTTGAATTTACATTAAGTGTCAAAAGAATAAATCATGTTTGTATCATTCTATATCTCTACGCCATGTACGGTGTATTGTTCTCCTTATATGTGTATATTTGTAATCATAAATTCCCGTTTTTATCTTTCAAAGAGAGTAGTGTGTATATTATGACAAATTGTTACACCATGCTAGAGTAATTCGGTATGATTTTGAGAAGGGAAAAAAATATGTATATAAGAATATTTTAGCACAAAATCATCGGAGACAGCTGTGCTTTAAGTATATTTGTCTAGTTTAGTTACTGCTGTGTATATATTCAGTGAATATTTTGATTGATAGGTAATGACAGTTGATTTTTTACGTTCAATGTTCTGTGATTGAACATGTTCCTCATGAGAAAAACAAATGTATTATAAAGAGGAAAAAATAAATCCTGCTGTAAATAGAAACAATGTTGTATTGGTATTCTTTGTGAAAAACCTGACTGGATAATGATGTTCGAGAGATGGGTCTCCTATGAGAATGGTGATAGTGATGCACAGTGACATTCAAAGTGTGAATTGAATGGATAGCAAAGTGGTGTGTATGTATGTTTGTGTGTGCATAGGACATTTTGTGTGTGCGTGTGTGTGCGTGTGTGTGTGCGTGTGTGCGCGCGTGTGTGTGTGCGTGTGTGCGCGCGCCTGTGTGTTTATACATGTACTTACTAAGCAGGAGGGGGGTACGCACAAAACAAATAAAGGAAAAGGGGAACTCTCATTTACCGTGAAAGCAAAGGGTTAAACACACACACACAACACACACACACACACATACACACACACACACACACACACACACACACACACACACACACACACACACACACACACACACACACACACACACACACACACACACACACACACACACAAGTGTATGTTGTATCAAGGGTGACCTCAAACTATGGCAAAATGTTTATACAAGGGCTATCTCTTCCGCCGTCATTGACCCGTGGTTGTCCAACCTTCATTGGGATCAGATGAGATGCACAAAGGTTTGGAGACGGAATGTTAAAAAAATCTCTCTCCCCCCTCCCACCCCCTCCTCTCTTTCTCCCGCACACATCCTCTCTCCCATCTTTAACTCTTTATAGGAGTGTGCGTTTATATGTGTATGTGTATGTGTGTGTGTGTTTGTTTGTGTGTTTGTCTCTGTGTGTGTGTGTGTGTGTGTGTGAGAGAGAGAGAGAGAGAGAGAGAGAGGTGATCCATAAAGTCTTCCGTCCAATCACAGCTCTACGTTCCTCTAAAATAAATGCACTGTGTAGTATATTGAAATATCGGCAGAGTGCAATTTGACTTTTGTATTCACGTAGAGTTACAAAACACAAGAACTATACACAGGGATTGTTCAGCGAGTTATATCAATACACCAGTTCGTAGTTAGCTCTGGAGCAAGTTTAGTCACTATGACCTTTCCCTTTAATTATATTTTGAAGGCTTTTTGCCTTCCCAGTACAGTATATGCCCTTTAAGAACTACAAGGTACCAAATTATTGTCACACACAAAAAAGATGAGCAGAAATTTGAGAGATAACTGTGGAGTCTACCCCTTTCAAACTAGCATGTATTTTCATGTGTCTAAGTAGTTGCAACCAACTCCTTGCTGGATATCGCTCAATCATCATACACTGCTCGATTTCAGCCGATAAAACTGCACGCAATCACCACTTGATGTCCATCGCGCATGCGTTGCTTGTGGTCACTCCATCACAACTTCCTGTACTCCCCTCTACCTTGTACACTGTAGCTTGCTGAGCATGTGGTCATCCAACTCCTCCACTCTCTCATCATCAATGTCCAAACTGCCTTGCGCTAATGTCACTTGTGCTCAGTCCAAGGTACATGTATGTGATGTCCACAATCCATTCTGTGTACATTAAATATGCATCCCATCTGGTATTTTTTATATCTAGCTATCCATAGTATAATTATGCACTGGAGTAGTCTTCAATCCGCCATTTTCCTTACTAGTACTAGTACATGTACATGTGTAAATGGGTAAAATTGTTGTAATACTCATTGCATATGCTTCATTTGGTCTTTACATTGCTCAACATTGAAAAGTGAAAAACAAAGGGACATAATTATTAAGATTATCCTATCCTTTCTTCAATAATTGTTGTTGTTGGGGTCAAACATACATGTACTGTACTCAGTACTGTAGACAATACACCAGTTCGTAGTTAGCTCTGGAGCAAGTTTGGTCACTATGACCTTTCCCTTTTTCATTAGGATTAGCAGTTGATTAATATATCATTTCAAAAGGAGATGTTACGTAATGTGCTTACCCGACATAGCAATTTGCGATATTCAACCTCTAATAAAGGAACCATCTCAAAACAGGTGACAAGAATAGTAGGCTACGGTCTGTGAACAATTGGGAAAGCTTCTATTACATTGTTTATTGTAAACTAATTGTTGTCGTTTGGCCTGCATGTTGTCAAATACGTACCCATGATTGAACACCTTGGTGTTCTTTTATAAATTGGATAACAAGCATATTCTGAAATAACTTATTAATGATGATGCTTATCTCAGTGATTTAAAAACCAACAAGCTGGTTTGGTCACTATGACCTTCATTCTGCTCATGCGCAAATTGTAATTACGAACTGGCTTATTACCTGGCATCACATTGCGTATTTTATTATGGCCATGGTCTATTTCAAGAGAGGGCGCAATTCCACTAATATGAAGGTGATACGACAGAGTGATACGATGGGGAGCTTGTGTTATTCAATATCGAACATGTCGGAAGGGGCGGGTATGATATTGGGCCTATTCCAAGAAGGTTCCCTGTATTTTAGTGACCATTTCATGTTCCTGATTCTGCTGCACATACCTATTTTAACGAAACCAAAAAAAAAAAAAAAAAAAGAATGAAGGAGGATAGAAGGATTACTTAGAGTCTCCCTGGCAGTGGAGCCCACCCACTTAAGTTGTGTCTTTCGCGCGACACCCTCCCACCCCCTTCTCCCCCATTCCACCACCACCACCACCACCACCACACATACGCATGCATTTCCCCATGCAATAGGTGGGAGAGGTTTTTACATGTCATTAACCCATTTACTGCGCCAAAAATAGGTATGCCACAAATGCACTTCAATGTTTGCCAAGATCAAAGTCTATTGCAAAACAATTCTGTCATTTAGGCGAGAAATGATATTTAACAAAAAAAATAGGCGACTTCCTTTCATTTTGTGAAAAAAATGCTAGCACAGTAAGGGCGGAGGGTGTCTTTTTTTTTTGTGTGTGTGTGTGGGGGTGGGGGGGGGGGTGGGGGGGGGGAGGGAGGTGCATTGGACTCAATGTGACTGGTCCTCATGTTAAACAATAAGAGAGATTCTGGAGAGAGCAATAAAGGATGTGAATGAGAGGGGAGGTTGCTTTATGTCCATCCTCGTATAGCCCCCTGTCCACCGCCTTTCTATGAGAAGTGACCTTTGGTCTTTTATGATATTAATTGCACAAGTCATGCAGCTCCCAAAATCAGGAGATAAAAAGTAGACATTATAATCAAATGGTTTTTTCAGGTGATCTCATATCGTGATAATAGTTCTTTTCATCGTGCGGCAGCAGGAAGCAAAGCATCAGAAATGAGAGCACTCTAGATATTGGCGTATAGCCTTAATAACAACACTATAAAGGTATTATGTCTTTTAAACGGCAACCTTCCTATGTTCTAAAGGTTAAACAGACAATAAAAATTTGAGGTTGACATCTCGTTGGGTTTTGAATCCCATGATTGTGTCCGCGAAAATCAGTCATCGATTGCACTTCGCGCACTAAGGGATATTAGGAAATAATAGAAGGAATGAGCGGCATTGAATCGGTTAACGGACGTCTACATTCGGCAGCGAGAGCGATCCAGTCTTGTGATGTGCTGATCGTAACAGCTGGAGCTGGTCTCAGCGTGGATGGCGGCATTCCGGACTACGTGGACATGAAGAAGGCCCATCCGGAGATCGCACACCTTGGCCTGTCCGTCTACGAGATCTCTAACGCAGAGGTCTTCGTGCGGAACCCCCGTTTTGCGTGGGGCGTCTACGGTAAACGCATGGCCGACTATCGCCGGGCGGTCCCACACGAAGGATACGGGATCCTGCTGGCATGGTGCCGCGGGAAGCGGGACTGGTGGGTGTATACGAGTAACATCGACCGCCACTTCGTCCGAGCCGGGTTCCCCGACGAGAGGGTGGTCGAGTGCCATCGCTCCCTGTACGACCTGCAATGTGCTGTACCGTGCTGTGACGAGGTGTGGGATGGGCAGGATACAAAGGTCGACTTCGACAAGTCAACATTGATGGTGACCGACGAGTTCCCGCGATGCCGGCGGTGCGGGGAGGCGGCGCGTCCGTGTACCGTCCTGGCGGTCGACGACCGTTGGCTGGGGTTCTTCACCGAGCAACGAGAACTACGCATGGACAAACAGATCTCTCAGCTTCCATCTGCAAAGACCATCGTCGTGCTCGAAATCGGTTGCGGTGTGCAAATGCCGAAGGTGAGGAAGAAGTCTGAGGAGATCGTCTCTCGATGTAGGAAGAGAGGAAATCGAACCGTGTTCGTCCGAATCAACCCCAACATAGCTCATGCTTCGATACTAATGACGCAGCAATACTCGGCTGATAACTTGTCTATCTGTGAAACTGCTTTGACAGCATTGCAAGCAATTAATAATTTGATATTTCATGTATGACGATGTCTTTCATGATGATATAGAGCAACTAATGAATTATAAGGAAAGCGCAACGATAATTTACTCAACGAACACCCGGCCGATAATGAATCATGAATGAACAGTGGCAAAGAGAGCATTGTCAATCTTTGTGTGTTAATGTGTAACAATAATTCAAGTCTCTTGACAATGGACTGAAGCCACAAATTACGCATAAAAGATATGTTTGTTTTATCCATCTCAGTTATAACCAAAAATTTAATGATATAATCATTTGCTTCTACCAAATATTTTGCCACTTTTTCGAAGCATTATTGTATTTTTTTTTTATTCGGTTCTGTTTTTGTCAACCAACCTTGCGATTAAAAAGATATTCTGAACGTGACATTGCACCTATTTATTTGTATTCCTTAGCAGTTCTGTCAGAATTGTCATGGTAATTCAACGTACACGAGGATAATTATGGACACATTAATAATAAGGAGAAGTGTGTCAACTCAACACTGTGGCTATATACAAGTCATGTAGCCTACGGTGATTTCGTAAAACAAGAAAAAAAAATCAATGTAGGCTATATTACACATAATTTATATAACTACTGTACTCACAAGCAAATATCAAACATGAATGAGCTTGGTCGAGTGCTATTTGCATGGAAACTGTAAGGAACTACAAACTGGTTTCAATGCTCATTGGGCCACCTTTGGGACGAAACGATATACGACGAGGAGGCCGCCGTGTTCTGCCCATAGAGCAAGTTACATTGTGCTGCGCATTTCACAAGCGCCATCGCCAACTTGGCCTGTTATAGCCCTCTACGTTTGATAGAGGTTATTCGATGACCAATTCTGAGCTTATCTGAGAGTCGTACGTCGTACTGAACAAGTTAGAATCATAATTTCACAAATATGGTATTTTCTCGACTAGCTGTAGTTACCAGAAGGTCCTTTGGGACATCGATTGCCAGACAAGGTGCTCATTATGGAGAAGGACCAGGCACTGTGAGTATTATCCAGTGCTTTAAAGATAGAATTAGGAGTTCGACTTCGACCATGTCGACACTCGAATTCCCATGCCATGGCCATAATTTACGCACAACACAGTGCAGTGAATAGTGAATGCATCACAGACATTGGCAATGCAATGCGTGCATGTTTCTCAAAATCTGACCCCCTCAAACAAAATAATTGAAAATAAATGAGTAGGCCCTAGATCTAACGCTTGGAGAACATGACTTTAGAATAGTTCATACTCACTTCCTCAGTAATTTCTCTTTAATTACTTTCTCTTCAGTTCCAAGAAGTCTCTCCACAGACCACACATACACATTTTTCTGACGGTCCGTGAATCCGAAAAGAAATACTGTAAGGTTCATTATTCCGGAGGTTCATTAGTCCGAAGGTTCAAACTAATGAACCTTCGGAAAAAAGAACTATATTTTGTTTTTGGATTAACAAACCTTCGGAACAACGAACTTTATTTTGTTAAAGCATCGTGTTTCATGCTGAACTGGAAAAAATATGCCGCGGTTTGAAACTGCGGCTCCTTCCCTTTCTTTCCTTTCCCTTTCCCTTTGCCAATTCCGTTGAGCTGGAGTGTATTTTATTTCCGGATTAACGAACCTTTGGAATAACTAATGTTTGGAAAAATGCCACAAATGTAGGGACGCCCACAAAATATTAAAACAACTTCAAAATATATGCTTCTTTGCTAATTGATAATCCATAGCAATAATTGATTTTGGCAAAATAACAAGAAAAGTATTTATTTTAAAAACATTTTAGCATTTGAGTCGAAGACGATGCCGCTTTGCTGTACACAAAATTTGCGTAACGCTCTGCCGGTACACACTATCTAATTAGCGTATGTGCATCGCCATTTCTGGAGGATTACTGAATCCGCATGGGATCAGCCAGCCTATTGTTACTTCAGGCAACATGCCTAATTACTTTACTGCGAGCACGCGGTGGGAGCACGGCGGCCGGAGCAGCACTCCCAACACATAATCCGATAATGAGCGGAATGCGCGTCCGCAAGCAACGGTACGGTACTGTGGTCAGCTAGCAGCTACATGTATAGCGCCGAATGATTTGTTTGTCGGTGCAGCTGCCAGCGGCGGCACGGTAGCGTAGGTGCGTCGAGTAATACGGCCGACATCATATACTTTGAACATATGCGTGAAAATATTGGTTGAATTATACATGTTTCAGTGCAATGCTACATTCAGCCACATTAACCTCCTCCCTCACTTTCAGTTATACATGTACTTAGTTAGGTATTCCACACTTATGAAGGAAAAAAATACAAATCAAGCTGAAATATATATATCACAAAGTCAAAGGATGTCAAGTTGTCAACTATTCCATTTGACATTTGATCAATGTTAGTTATGTTATTGTTGGATTGCATAAATGGTCAGCATGAAAGATATACCTGGAGATAGTATGATGCCTCTCGTATTTCCGATGAGAATCCCCTCTCTGTCTTTGTTATGACGGCATCCATTTTCTGAAGCTTTTCCTGTTGGGTCCTGATAGTGTTTTCTAGCTCAGTTATTTTTTCAAAGTTTTCTATCTCTAGGTATTGCACTTTGATTTTCTTTTTCTTCTTTTCCTCCAACTACCTTCTCCTTTTCTCTAGTTCCAGTTGCTGTTCCAGAGATCTGATCTTCCTTTTGTATCGCATTTGTTTTGATGACCTCCTCAGCCACTTGCACTTACTCATCCAGTTCTTTCTACTTTCAACCAATCTTATAATTCTACCTTTCAACCTTTTCTCTTGAACTGCCTTTCCTTTCCTTCGTTCTAACTCCTCTTGTAACTGTGACACTTTCTCTTTAAGGTTCACATTCGACTCCTCTTCAGTTTGAGTATTGCTGTCTGTCTGTTCCACCATGCTTTGCACTGCTATTTCCTGTGTGTTCTTTTGTCTCTGTCTCGTGATTGGTACAGGAAATTATGAATGTAAAAATTCTTGTAATGCGATGTTTCCATGAGGATGATGAAGGACTTTTTTCAGATTATGACATTTGCACTTCAGACGCTTTATTGCTGATTTTAGAGAGCCAAGTTTCCATCCACTTCCATGGATCTCTCGTACCACTTCTGCAAATTCCTCCCAACCATCTGCAGCACCTCCAAGCCTAGGCCTGTTGAAAATTCTGCGGGAGTTTAACGCCCCAAACTCCCCTTCAAGTCTTCAGGGGACACTTTCGCCCTTTTGCAGAAGGGGAAAGCTTCCATCTTGATGAACAAGTATCTGCAAAGACATTATTTTATTAAATCAATATCTGACCTAACAGGTAAGGTAATGTACACACACAGCCCCACAGTTGGAGAAAAATGAGGGGGAAATAAAATATCAAGTCATAAGGATAAGTATTTTTCTTAAACTCCACTCTGTCTTCTCAGATGTTAGGAGAGCAAGACTTACGCAGTATTAGAAAAAGATGATGTTTGTCCAATGGTTAGGAGCAGCTGCTTAAGCATGAGCCAGGTATTGTGTGAGTAGTCTGTGGTCTGGATGAGTCTGGCCAAGTAGATACGGTTAGAACTCATCGTCTTGAATGACATCATGGTTTGATGGGTTAAACAGCTTTTAAAAAAAAATCTGCAACAGAGGAGAAAAACAAGATGAAAGAATCAAATGTAAAATAATGATCATACATGTTATGATCAACATAAGCATGTAAAATCACTTTGTTAATTTGTAATTACGAGAAGTAGGTTAATGGGCTCATACTGGGTATTGACTAGGTAAGAGATTTTTAAGCAAGTCATGATTGTTCAGTTTATTTTGTTCGAGTTCATGAAATTGAATGGCAATTCTGGTGGGAGGGTTAATAACAAGTACAAATTATTTCTTCTGACTGAATGTTTGAAAAAGCAACATAGATACTTTAATAGCCATGATTGGTGAAATGCATTCTAAGATCATCATAATCTAGTGTTTCTCGGGTCCACACTACAGGAGATTGTACAACTTCGGATTTATTGGGGAAAATCTCATTTACTCTCACCTTGAAAAAAAATCGCACAAGATGAAAAACAATAAATACAGATGGGCACATGAATCGTGAGCAACAACATGAATGTGATAACCAGCAATGGTATTATGTATTATGACAGATACACATACAAAAAAAGATACAAAAAATTGGACACGTGTGAGCAATCTTTGATTCCCTTCTTGAATATTTAAGTTGACAGTACTGTGTGGTATTCCTAGACGTCGCAAGCTCCACTGGAGTGGAGTGCAGTTGTACATTGTTGAGAGAAAGATTCCTTTTTTCAGCGTGCAACAGCAGGGCCGGTCTTCGGTGTGAATCTTGGTTTTGGGGATATGGGCCTGATGAAGTCTTGAGTCTTGAGTCTTGAGGTCATGTCTTCAATATGAATTAATGTGGGACCAGGTCAGGTTGAGTAATGCTGAAGGGTAGAGTCATCAGTTCTTATGTAAAACAAAACAGGAAATCTGTAAAATCATAAGAGAAAAGATCAATCAAAATAGATGAAAAATCATATAATAAGTGGTTAATCAAATCAAATCAATCATTACAATTTAGATATGTGAAAATGAGAAATAAAATAAAATAAATTGACATTATATCATTGCACAAAGAAAATCTTTATCCCATTCAATGGCCCTTTTAATTCTGGCATTGCATGAATTTGAAGGACAGCATCAACAATTGTAGACTCTACGACTAGTACTACTAGAAAACAAGGTTGAAGGAATATACTGCACATAGCCATAGGCTAGGGTCTATTTCATGTCTACCACTAAAATCCTCTCAATTCACAATGAAAATCCCTTGACATAACTTAATTTCATTCTAAAATAATTCTGTCATCCCAATATTTTTTATGTTATTTCAATACATGTAACAGTAAAATGCACGAGTGGGGATGGATACACTAAATCAACATTGACATAGCAGCCGACAAGCTACGTTTATAGAATTCAGCGCATGTACATTTCGCGCCGTTGTGCGTGTTGTTTGACTCCCTCCGGAATTTCACCAACACCGCGTATTCATGAATCTGACATGGTCTCATAAAACCCTCGCTCGGCACAACTGTGCCTTTGCAAAACATTCCGAATCAAAAGCCAAATAGAAGCTAAGAAGTTACTCTTGACACTACTGTTATATCAAAATGATTCTCATAACGGAACATTTTCGTTTTCAGTAAATTCACCATGAATAGTGAAGTGGATATTCAAAAACTTACCCCATAAATGCTTCTATCTCGTTTGGTCGTGGCAGCTTTCCAAAAACTGTTGTCGCACGTGTAAGACGAACTTCCGGGGTCGCCGAGCACAAAATCTCAACCCATAACGTTATTTCTATAACATTCTACATAGGTTCGAAAAGAAGAAGGCCGCTACCGGAACAGACACGCATCTCGCAAACTGCGCCCACCATTTTGCCATTCCGTTTTCGCGCTTAATTGCGTAGCGCCATCTAGCGACACATGGGCATCCCTAACAAATGCTAGGATTAACGAACCCTTTTTCGTTATCGGATTAACGAACGTTCGGAACAACGAACCTTATGTCATTTTCGGATCAACGAACCTTATTTTATTTTCGGAATAACAAACCCTCGGAATAATGGCACAGATGCTTGGATTAACGAACTCTTTTTCGTTTTCCGACTAACGAGCATCGAGGTATAGGCATTTTACGTGTTTCGGAATTACGAACTTTCGGAATATCGATCTGTAACAGTCTCAATGAGCGCGGGATAGCTGACAGCTCCCTGCCCATACCTACTACACACACACTGCATGCAAATCAATGTGTGTCGCGAAGTGAAGCAAAATTCTGATTACTAAGATTTTAAGGTTGGAATTTGTTTTCCCCCTAAAGCTTGCATATAATGTTGATTTCATGAGAAATTACCAGCCTACCTGTGTCATTGTAATATCTTGCCCTGTATTGAACACCTTGTCTTTTGAATCCCTGCTGTGTATTTCTGCAGAACATGCCATTCCCAACCAAGAACAAGTGGGCTCTCCTGGGCATAATGGCAGTCTTCTTTGGAACTGGCTTCAGTGCACCATTCATCCTTGTACGACACCAGCTGCTGAAGAAGTAGATGCTTTGATTGTACAGGTGAGTGTTAACACTTCTTATCATCTTAATTTTTTGTTATCTATTATTCAAAGGTATCAACCTTTTTTGCAGACAGTTTAAAATGCTGTGAAACACCGCATGAACCACAAAACATCACATCGACAGTAAACTTGTAAGATGTGAAACATAAATGTGATACACAATTCAAATAGTGCATGTAAAACCTGTCAGGATCACTGGTAGCTTCTATTTCAAATAGAAATGTAATTTTGAGTTTTCAATGAAGAAATGTCATTGTGGACAGCAGTACCGTACTGATCAGTGTATTTAAAAAAGCAGCATGTTTGTTTTCTTAAAAATCACGCCAAAGACTGGGTACAGCTTATACGTGGCGTTAGCAAAAGTCAGGTCTTTCAAACCAGTGAATAACGGGCAGACCGAACGTATCATATGGGACTATGCATTGTGTGACAACATTCAACACAAAAGTAGATTACTTTGATAGGCATCCAGTGTGACACAATGGACGTACCGGTAATAAGATCTCAATCACATCACCAGCATCCGGTACTAAGAAAGCACCAGGAGTAGTATTTGTAAGAGAGTGAGACAACTCAAAGATACCGCTAATAGCACACTCTGTTAAATGGGGGCCGCTATTGTTTCTTTGATCTGCAGCGTCCCCGGGTATAATACATTCTAGCCAACAGACTTTGAGAGCTAAACACTTACGTGTTACAGTCTTGTGTATACCCCCTTTCCGCCGCAGATCAAAGAAACAATGGCGGCCCCCGTTTCACAGAGTGTGCTAGTTTGAGCCGTAGCTTTCTCATTAGCGCTATCTTTGATTTGTCTCGGACAAATACTAGTCCTGGTGCTTTCTTAGTACCGGTAATTATGCTGGTGATGTGATTGAGATCGTATTACTGGTATTACTGGTATCAAGTGTGTCACACTGGATGCATACCCATTGTTGAATGTTGTCACACAATCCAAGCGGTGGTGCTGTGATCCCATTCTGGTGTTTCCAGTTTTTTTTTCCTTCAAATTGCATGACTGCATTTTGGCCTCTGCCCTATTAATTTTCTCATGTCTGAGCATATCTAAGCATTGGTAGGACCTAGTGAAAACATTATGCAGGGGATCAGGACGCTTTAGCCCATGCAATGCAAAAACGAGCCACTGTTAAAACATACAAATTCCCATAGGGTATGATGCAACACATATCAGCCTTGAAATGTAGCACCATAAATACACTTCTTACTTCTTCCTTGGGAGGAACTACTTTGACTATTATAATCTTGGCATTATTGTGGATCAAGTCATTTTCCAATAATCTCTTGTATACATTTACTTGTATTTGTGTTTGCATGTGTGATGCATGCAGTATTTTACCATACATGGAATTCTTTCTCTTCCCCCTTGTTTCTTTTATGCAGAGACCCACTCCTTCGCCAAGATATACATGAACGCAGATGAAGTGGAATGCTTGCGACCTTCACAGACTCTCCAGAATAAACCAAACTCTAAATACAATAAATTGCCATGTGACGAGTTTCAATCATACCTCAACACTATGTTGAGGTCTGTGTTTTAATTCCTTTTTATGATTTAAACCATTGAAAACAATTTGAATTGGTGTTCTGTTGAACTGTATGTTATAAAGAAAAAAGACCCCATATTTTTCATGTGAAAGAGGTAAACATGACGTAGTGGTACTGACAAAAGCACATTTTATTTTTAAAATGTTACAGGGTAGATTGGTATGATAGTGTGCTGACTGATAATGTACTACTTACAGGGTAGATCTGTCATTACTGGTATAGTGTACTCTGCCATCATCGCACAAAAGAAGAGTGGTAAATCCCTCTTCACGTACTATTCCATCATATTTGTCTATTTGCATTATTGTATTGTCATATATATGTGGTGTGTATTTATTTGTGATTGTGAGTTGATCTTCCTCTGTACATTCTAGTTTTTAACTACATGTACTTGAATTGACAATGAGTACTGATTTAAAGTAGGTCAAATATGTATGATTTGTTTGAAGTGACGCTATCCCTTCCATCTACAAAATAATGATGCAGTGTATTCAATAGAATAACAAATAATCATTTCATATTGTCAACATACATCAACACTAAGTAAATTTGTGGAAGCATTTCACATTCATTCTGTAAGTTCATTTTACTTCATTGGCACTCAAATTGTATATGCACCATTATGATTGAAAAGAATTAAAGCCTTTACCGGTAGTTAAAAGTTTGAATCTTGCATATCTAATTTTCTTTCATTTTTTAAAATATCCATCAGGGGAGAGAGGGGTATTATGGTGTATGACTGTATTAAAATGCATAGCTCTTAGTTGTGGCTTGCCAGATGGTCAGGGAGTTATAACAAGCCATTAAAACTCTGGAAGTGTCATTCCTTTTCAGGATTTTAATACATCTACTGGTACATGGATTTGTATTGAGCATAAACACTTGCCCAATTACAAAATGTATGTACATGTTCCTGTATGGATGAAAGCCTAAAGTGGCAACATTTCTTAAAATTGAGGGAAGAGAAGAGAGCGCAAAGGAGATGAGTACAATAGAGAGAATGAATGAAAGACTGGAGAAAGAAAGGATGAAAATGAAAGGAAGATAGAACAGAGGATGAAAATGAAGGTTCAGAGTGAAGACTGAGAAAATAATTTGACAGGATGAGAGAATGATCCGACTCAAAATGGATCAGAAAAAGGCAAAAAGGATAGTCCACCCTGAAATTAAAAAGGTTTCATTAAAAGAAACATGAAAAAACATTAGTGAAGGTTTGATGAAAATTCAAAGGATAAGAAAGTTCTGATATTTTGAATTAATGATTTTGTGATGCCCGGGCGAGGTGCTCTCGCATGTTGTGTACCACTTTTTTTTACAACATTGATTTTCTCAAAAAAATATGCATAATTTTTCATGTGTATTTGATACATCAGTAGAAATGTTTTTACACACAAACTTCTACGAAAAAAAATATTTATCAAAAACAGAAAAAGCAATTTATGCAATCGCACAGCACAAGGCAGAGCACTTCGCACATTACATCACAAATTTCAGATCATAACTTTCTTATCCTTATGACGGATTTTCGTCAAGCCTTCAAAATGTTTCTTTAAAGACAGCCAGTCCCTTTTTCAGATCACCACAAAACCATCGAAACATTGGCAAAACATATAGAGAAGTGTTAGCGAGCTCTATATTCAAAATTTGAAACTGATACGTAGTGTAAAATTCAAATAATGCACGTAAACAACGTCTGATTAATAGTCTTTACCTCAGGCTCTTAGCAGTTTGTGTTGAAATATCTGCTTTATTGATTAATCTGTTTATTAAATTATAAAACGCATTATGAAAGAAATTGTTCTATGGAAGGAATCATCTCCAAAGTTTGGTAGTTACTCATAAAATTAGGAATTCACACACGCATAATAACCACAGGGTAGATACTGGAACAAAGACTAATACTTTCTTCGTACTACGAAAAAAGTCGGTTTGAAATTTAACGGCTGAAATTTTTTACATATACAGAAAGCTTCAACATGCTATATTTTTAGAAATGGGCTTGAATCACACTTTCTTCAATTTACGACTGTGATAGACGATTTCAAATTTTAAGCTTGCAAAAGGGACGGACAATCTTTAATACTTTCCAATTTATTGAAACCAACCTAGCTTTAGGGTGGAATTTCCCTTTAAATGGGGGAAAAGGTTGTGAACCTAAAATCGCCAGTCATATGTAATCTGATGCATAATCTCTGTACATCTTGTGACGCATAATAAGCAATATGCTTGGATGTGATGTATAGCAAATAGCATGTTGGATTAAACAGGAAAGGTGCCTTTAAGCTTTCTTGGAGTGTTCTGTATGTGTGGAATTGTATTGTACATGTGTATTATGATAGGAGCCTAGGAAATGTCTAGCTTCACATGTCAATTAAGGGGGGCACAGAATGTGTACACATAAACCCACATTCACTGCTCATACCCATGCAAACACACACTACATCACATTATGTAGAATCACATCAACTACTCGTAATATGCCCCACCCCCTTCCAAACCCACACACCGATTATCAAACACAGTCACAAAATACCATCATCACTGTACATGTATTCACCTTCACATTTACAATGTTGTCCCCCCTCTTTAACAGACATGCCCACACTGATTACCAAACACACACACATGTATGCACAAACATGAATAACCATTCACACAGTTGCACACCAACTCATAAAACAGCTCAGCCAGAAACTCGCACCCTCTCTCCATTTCGCTTGCTCTTTATCACCTCTCATCCTTCCTGATGGCCTGGGCCATGTTGCATACAGGTCTTCAATTATTGAAACTTACCATCATTGGTGACAGCTTATTCTATTGGCTGTTGCCATGGTAGTTACACTGTAGTAAGTTACAATAATTGAAAACGTATGCAACATAGCCCTGGGAATTTTGTTCAATGCTGGCTGGCTGCAATAACTAAGTTTAACTGAAATAATGTTATCTACTGTACAGCAAAGTTCAAATTTCACTTTGAGAGCTTCTGTATGTCCTTGATCCTATTACAGCACTTAGTGTGCCGCTCAGACTTGTTCAGACATGTTCCACATTTTTTGTTGTTGAAAATGTGACTCATTTCTGTGGCCTGGAGGAGAAAAAATTAGTTTTTTTTTTTTTTTTTATGATTCACGCAAGTTGTACCTATTTGAAAGAGAAACATGAACTTTGCTGTAGCATAAAACAATGAAAATATACACGCAAATCTTTTTTATTTTAGTTTGATATAAAACAAGAGTTTAATCTGGATTTTGAAATGAAATTTTGTACAATCTTTTTCTTTTGCTCATTGAATGAGGCATTTTTTTCTCAGCATATTTTTTTTTCTTGTTTTTCTTTTCTCTTTGTATAATTAATATCTTTTCCTCATTGGACTTTTCCTCATTGGATAAAGAGATTCTTTTTCTTCTTTTTTTTTTATTATTTTCTCTTTTCTTCTTTTATCTGGTAACCACTGGAAAGGAAAGTGCATGATATGATTACAAATATACATTAAGAAGTGATATTCAATTCTTGGTCATAATCTTTTTTACATAACTACCTCCACCACAACTATTCCTTTAAATGAAATTAAGCTGTGTGACTCGTTTTGCCATGGTATTTATATCCCTTCTATACAATAGAAATACAAATGGGATTTTTTTCTTCTTTTCTCAATTGTTGGCATTTGGAATAAACATGAAATGGCATTTGCATATTTTACAAGCCCACACAGTGGATGAACCTATGAGAACAGCGAATACATCAATGCATGACTATTTACACTTGAATACTGTTTATATTATACACAATCATAGAAAAGTTCCTCTAAAAACAAATCATTGAGTTTATATATACAAATGCGGTTGTTATTATTTTTGTTTTGTTACATACTTCACTTTTTCTGGAAGTTACGACTGATTCAGGTCATTGCAATGGAGAAAAATCATTAATATCCTACTTCAAAATGTTGAAATCTGACACATGCAGTACATCTGCAAGTAAAAATAAATGGTCCATTTGAGACACATTCATGTACAACTTTGATAAAACTCCACCAGAGCCTTACAATTGAAGTTGAATTTATAATTCAATAAAGTTCTGCTTTTAGACTATTAACAACATTGATTTCTTAATGCATCGCTCTATAAATTGACATTATTTTACTGCTTTGAAAATTGATAAGCATAAAAATTAACCACCAGTGAAGTATTCATTGGGATTTGTGTTCTTTATGTTATTTCACTGGCACAGCAGAATAAATAATTCAGTATTTGTTCAATTGGATATGTCCAACAATCAGGATAAATATAATCATGAGATGTTTTTTGCAAGGAGGTAGGATTTCTAACATTCAATTTACTTAGTATTTCCTACATCATTTTAGTTGTTTTCTATGACACATATGCTTAAATGAGGATATAGCCACTAACCAAGTTGACATTAGGTGGAGCAGAAAATCAGAGAGATACCAGTGCTAGATGAGCGAGTTTGGGAAAGTACAACATTTTACATAGATTACACAAAGCTTTAGCACTAGCCTTGTAAATCTTATGATGGAAATTCATTCA
This sequence comes from Arbacia lixula, assembly GCA_963669155.1. Taxonomy (NCBI): domain Eukaryota; kingdom Metazoa; phylum Echinodermata; class Echinoidea; order Arbacioida; family Arbaciidae; genus Arbacia; species Arbacia lixula. The sequence goes on along the minus strand of OZ022576.1, from coordinate 55,190,885 downwards.
TCTCTTCCTTTCTTATTAAATGTCTGATATCTCACATTTGTTTATCTGATTTTCCACTTGTTGTTAATATCAACTTGTCAGTAAGCTGTATTTCACTTCAGTAGCAGATGAAGACATGTGCTGCTTTTCCTTTTGAAATGTAGTGCATTGTTTAAACTGTTCATTTTCATTTCGGATTAAAGGCTATCATTCTACAGGCCTCAAAGTTGCATTTAGGTGATTGAAGGGCAGGCATTAGCTACCCACAGAAATAAATTTTTAATGTCCCTTCAATTTCATGTATTTAAACATTAAAGACCAAAATATAAGTGCTCTTAAATTGTTTACCTTGGTGTCCCTTTGTATCTTACATGCACCAACAATAAAAAAAAAAATGCTACCTGTAATCCCTCAAAATAGCGTCAGATGCCAAAAGTCGATCAAAGCCCTCAAATTGCCCTTTTTGTATTCATGATCTTATTATTATCAGCTGCGAGATCATGCTTTATACACTAAAGGTCTATTCTCAGCTTTTAAAAAGAAGCACATATCTTCATCAATATTGTATAAGTGGAAACTGACAACTCTTCTGCTGCATTTCCTGGCATCCCCCTGAATGCTGGAAGAAAGCTGGATAGTTTCTTTAGTTCTACCTGTCCGTGCAGAAGAAACCAGAAGAAACCAGAAGAAACCAGAAGAAACCAGATGAAATGAACCAAGACCAGATTGGAGTGGGCAGAGAGTGGATGAACAACATCAGGATCAGGGCCAGACCAGAATTTGGAGAAAAAAAGAGGGGAAAAACACAATAAGTTTAATGCCAATCTTTCACTCAATATACAAGTAATACCATCTTATATGTGTAGAAAATCTGAACATAAGTGCTAACCGAGGAATTTGCACGTATGTCTCACATACATGCAAACAATCACAATCAATATTTTACATTAGTTATGGACATTAACAGGAAGAAAATGCAATTTAAAAATAGAAATTCTCCACATTATGTATTGGGTAGCAATACACTTTCTTTATGTTTCACTCCTTCTCAAGACATATACAACATGCTTTCCAAAGAGAAAGTGGTAGAGCAAGAGTAAAGTAAGTAATGAAGTACAGGTAGGAATGGTCTCTTACCAAAATTAGAAGACTCAACGACGCTTGCTTTGAAAAGGCCTCTGCCAAAAATCTGGAAAAATAGAACAACAAAAGAGTGTCAGTTTCCATAAAGACATTCTGCAGTGGTTGGGTGCCTTACACAGTACACATTGGACGCCCACCACTGCTGACAATAGTACTGTACTGTGTACTGCATATTATATACCACGGCTGGCATATTTCAGAGTCATCAACATATTTCCTCCTGCGTTGTCCGGGGAAAATATGTCAAAACCTCAGAGACATGCCAACCATGACATGTACATAGTTTTCATATCATGTGAAGCTATGAACATTAACATTGATACCGCATTTTCCTTCCAGATTGCTGGTCCTATTTCCCTTCGCTTCATTACTTTACAGTGTACACATTTACAAACAGTTTAATTTGTCAGTAATTACATGTGAATGAACAAAATACATCATTTATCCGTTCATACAGTGTTACATGAAAGATGGGTTTGAACTTACACCTTTCTGTATCACTGTCACACTGGTTTCCATGAAATGCACTACAACAGAAATGCCTGCATAAACTGTCAAATTGTACATTCAGGAATTAAAGGAGCACTGTGCATTCAGGGAACACTTTGAACAAAACTCCAGAGAGGCGTCTGCACCATTGACATGCAGACATACACCCCCACTCATCTTCCCAGCTGTGGAGCTCTGATTGGTCGACCTTAGCTTCACATTAGGTGAAGGATTCATGCTCATGAGGAATGCTGCAAGGGAACTCTGATTGAAAAGCAAGCTCTTGTAATACTCCAACTCCTCCTCAAGCGCTTCAATAGTCTTTGCTTGTTGGCTATTTTCTTTGCAGAGTTGCTGATTTTCTTCTCTTAACGAAGCATTGTCCATCTTAAGATCTTTCCACTCTTTCTTCTTTTTCAATCTATTTTCCCTTGCAGCAAGAGCATTTTTCTCATTCCTACTGATCGCTTCAGATTCGCCTTTTCCCCTAGCATCCCTCTCATCCTGCTCTATCTGATCAGTTTTTCTCTTAACACCCCTTCTGGGAGTAACAGTCTTTACAACAGTGTTGTTCTTGCCCAGGCTGGATGAATCGCCCGATGCTGGAGCTGCTGGTGGTGATGGTCCAGAGCTGCTCACTCCGGGACGTATTGGATGAGTTGTTGGTCGACGTGCTCTGGCAGATGGTGGATCCTGCTGCGATGGTTGGTAGCTGCTGGTAGACTTCGTTGCTGGATGAGCCTTCTCAACTCTGCCATGGTCAAGGATGACGATCGCTGGGGCTGCAGGAGGTGGTGTTGGTGGTGAAGACGCTCTCTCAAGCAGCTTCAGGACATCGTCAGCCATCTCTGAAGACGGCTGATGTGGAGTGGCAGACCAGCTGCCCACAGACAAAGATTCTGCCCCAGATGATAGCGGCGTCCGGGGCATGCCGTCTGACTCGCAGTCAGATGATGAACTCGATGCCGGACTCAGCGGATTACCCTGTTGCTTCATTTGGGCCGGATACGGGAAGTCAAAGAAGTCATCAAGTGCATCTTGGTCCATTGAATGGACGCCACCACTGGGCACTGATAACGGTGAAGTGACTTCTGATGACAGCAGCGGGTCGATTGCATGGTAATCTTGCAGGCCGTTTTCAGAATACACGGCCAAGATATCCATATCTGAAAGATCATGGAATGCCATTCTGCAGAACGTATCTAGCAGGTTGCAGTACAAAGAACTTTCCTTGTAACCACAAACCAATTGTATGTGATGGTTCTGGTTTCCGTCTGGTCCGGCTATGCCAGGCACAGGAAGGCAAGGCCAAAGAAGCGTGGAGGCATCAGCACTGCATTTGCAGCTATTCTAGCCGTGGTATTTTCTGGCACTATGGTGTATCTTGAACCAGCTGCATCAGGTCGAAGTGGCTATTGAAGACATCTGATCTATCTGTAGATTTTGAGTCCAATCATGAATAAAGGGTCCAATTCATTAGTATCAGTGCATATATGTACAATCTATATTGTACCATACATTTTACCATTTCAATTAGGAAATCCTGTAAATGTGAAAATGTTATAACATACATAAAACAAATACTGAAGTATAGACAATGGTTATCAGTCCCTAAATATCTACCGGTTGGCCATTGTTGCTCTATAGTAATTTTCAATTCTTTTCTCAAACTGCCCACTTATATAATAAAATCTGGGAAGATGTCCTTTTGCACCGAACTACAAGGTACCAAATTATTGTCACACACAAAAAAGATGAGCAGAAATTTGAGAGATAACTGTGGAGTCTACCCCTTTCAAACTAGCATGTATTTTCATGTGTCTAGGCAGTTGCAACCAAATCCTAGCTGGATATCGCTCAATCATCATACACTGCTTGATTTCAGCCGATAAAACTGCACACAATCACCACTTGATGTCCATCGCGCATGCGTTGCTTGTGGTCACTCCAGCACAACTTCCTGTACTCCCCTCTACCTTGTACACTGTAGCTTGCTGAGCATGTGGTCATCCAACTCCTCCACTCTCTCATCATCAATGTGCAAACTGCCTTTCGCTAATGTAACTTGTGCTCAGTCCAAGGTATGTGATGTCCATAATCCATTCTGTGCACATCAAATGTGCATCCCATCTGGAATTTTTTTTATATATCTAGCTTTCCATAGTATAATTATGCACTGCAGTAGTCTTCAATCCACCATTTTCCTTACTAGTACATGTACATGTGTAAATGTGAAAAATTGTTGTAATAGTCATTGTATGCTTCATTTGGTCTTAACATTGCTCAACATTGAAAAGTGAAAAACAAAGGGACATAATTATTAACATTACCCTATACTTTCTTCAATAATTGTTGTTGTTGGAGTCAAACATACATGTACTGTACTCAGTACTGTAGACAATTTTTTGCTGAAATGTACATAAAGACCACTACTCAAGTCTCAAGATCTTCAACACCCATGTACATGTACTAGTTAGTCCCTCAGTCATACTTGCTGGTTTGAAAGGGGTACATATTTAAGAAAATGGGCCTGTCCACAGTAATGGGTACATTTCTGTAACACTTTCTGTAACATTTGCATCTCTTAAATTCCAATTATTTTCATTTTTATCTCTTTAATAAGCCAGCCAATAATAATAAAATATAAAAGAAATGCATTGATTTGCACTTTACAAGGTTTTGTACGCTTCAGAAAATTTGCCCTGTTCAAATTTGCCACAGCACGTTGATAACGGGACAGATGAGTTTGAAATAAACTCATCTGTCCCATTACTACTGTGATATGGAAAATATGTACAGGCTTAGTTTAGAAATACTATAATAGACATTCAGAGCAGGATTTTAGATGAAGTTATTTTGCAGGAAATTCAACACTCAATATTCAATATTTTGGTGATGCAAGGTGGTCATAATTTCAAATGATTCAGTTGTGCCCAAAAAATATCCCTTTACTGTAGACAGACCCACATAGAGCATCCAGATGAAACATATTCATAAATAAAGTCAGTATAAATATGAATTCTAAGTGAAAAATAGAAAAATCAAGCAGATGGGTAAAATTAATGAAAGTGTGAGGAACTTACAAAGACAGTTACAGACATATGCCTAGAATAATTAAAGCACCTCCATATTTTGAAACATTTTTTTCAAGTTCCTAATACAGATGAGGAGCTACATGTAGAAAAGAGCCATACATTCGCTCAAGTCTCATTCACTTCCAAACTTCACACTTTTACAAATTTAAGCCTACAGTGTACCAGATGTATGACTCTTCAGGCACAGGTACAGTATAAGCAAAATACCTGATGAAGTTGGCATGTTACAGTTAAATACATGTTACATGTTATTCACAGAAATAATCACATTTATGAAACTCATTTGCGAGTGCATCCAGTGTCACACAAATCACAATATAAACTCTACTCCAAAATAGTTAACCCTACTAGCGGCTAGCCCTACAGCAAACCCCACACCAAAGATGTGGGGTCTGACTTTGAGCTATTCAAAAATGCATGAACATTTTGTTTGGTAAGCTGTTTAGGAAATAGGCTGGGTAGAAATCATTTTTACCAAGCTAGTATCCTTCAGCCAGTGTGACAGGTTGGTTTTGTAATGCATTGTTCAAGGTTGCTTTCTGTGCAAAATCTGTGATTTAGACAGGCTGTGGTATACTTACGTACTCCAATCTTTGCCAGTTTCAAAATAATTTCATCCCGTCGCTGTCAATATTTTAAAACTACATAATGGCGCCTGATATCGACTGCTGAAGCAATTGTTTTGAACAGGCAAAACCTGTTGTGCGTAAGAATGCCCGATCCGTCTAAATCACTATATTGACACAGAAAGCAACCTCAACAAGACATAAAAAAAATGCCCGTCACACTGGCTAAAGAATTGTACTAACTTGGTAAGTGCATTTTTGTGATTTCTACCCAGCTGTTTTTCCAAACGGCTTACCAAACCAAAAAGTTGATGCATTTTTCAATAGCTTGACGTGGGCCCCACACCGTCCAGACGGGTGGGGCTCCTTGTGGGGCTTGTGCCAGACAAAATGCTGCCATTTGCATGTATTTCTAGTGGAAAAGGATGCACATTTGAACCCACTTTGTTGGTAGCTTTCAGCCGAGTCACCCAAGTAGTCACCACACATCTACACTACAGCTCAAAGGAATTGGCATAGGGAAAGGGAAGAAAGGGAAGGAGCCGCAGTTTTAAACTGCAGTATATTTTGTCCAGTTCAGCATGAAACATGATGCTTTAGCCTAAGTAAAAAGGATCATGTTTCATGCTGAACTGGTCAAAATATACGGCGGTTTAAAACTGCGGCTCCTTCCCTTTCCCTATGCCAATTCCTTTAGGCTGTAGCGTACATCAAAGAATTGAAATCATCACTTTTGAAGTAAATCATAACAACTTTCCAGTCAGGGAAAAGGTGCACTGCAGTCATGCCATGGCAGTCAGATTTTTACATAATTTGTGATGTGAACTGTGGGGAAACTGGGCATTTAATTTGCCATGGGCATGACTACCACCACATAACCACACAGTCAGACTCAGGGCATCAGCATGGTTTTATTAGTTACTAACTTTTAACCTTTTTGTATTCTGTATCTCACTGTAAGTCTGTAATGAAAACAAAATTGTCAGCTACCATGGCTGCCGGCTGCAAAGCAAAGATTAGCATAGAAAAGTACAGTCTGCCTACAGTACAGGCTACAATTAAGTAGTCACAGGTAAATACAAACAAGTAAACAATGTAAATAAGCCTTTGTATTATGCCGGCTGAACAAGATTAGGGAGATCTAAGTTTAGTTGTGTAAGAAGCGACTTTCCTGTACCTTCATCAATCGTGTAGTGCCAATCCTATCGAGCTACACGTCCCGTCCGTGCCAGCGATTACAAGTTCCAAACTAAGATTAGAAATAGCTAAAAAAAACAAGACCATCTTAGTAACTACCGCATTTCTATCATTCAACAACAAACCCAAACACATGCAAAATACCTCTTTAACTAAATCAACTTAATCTTACCTAATTTCGAACATGTCAAGCCCGAAAAACACTAGCACTCTTTCTCCTGCGGCTTCACCAGATCTAAAGAACCGTAGTCATGTGATAAGTAGATCTAGAGGGATTGCAACATCATTTCATTACCCCGTCGGCATATCACGTGATACATGTACTCTAGAAGATACCGGTCCTTGATTGGTTTAGAGTACGAGCCAGTTGTCGAGTAGTGGTATAAACTTGATAGTGATTGGGTGATAATAATAGAAAATGACATCATTAAAAGAGGCAGCTGGATCAAGCCGGATTGTCGACGTTGGTCATACGTCGCGATGACTGGACTGGATTTTCCTGTAGCTAACTACTAGCTAGCGCCGCGATCTGTTCATAAATAGCTCAGCTCTTCATTTTTGTCAACCCAACCCAGGTACACCTTCCAAGCACTGCCAATAATCAACTCCGTTACCGCTTCGTGTACGAAGGCACAGAATGATAGTCGGCCTGGATAAGACAAGGGAGGTACCACTTAGAGGGATACCAGGTGCCCCCCCTCACAACCCGACACAACATAGGCTTGGGTGGGTTGTTGCCCCCCCCCCCCCCCACACACACACACACACACTTTTTGTTTGTCTTGTGTTATACAGCTCATGTCTCTGTCAAATAAATGACATGATCTAAATCATATGAAACTAATTTTAAAAAAAAAGTTGACCATGATCAGAAATATTACGAATTGGTAATAATGAGAACGCCATCACATATCCTACGTCTGTAAAAGGTCGATACCCACCCCCCCCCCCCCCCCCATTTTTCCCCTGGCTTCTTTCAAATCCTGGGCACGCTGGTGGACGAGAATGCCAGTCAAGAAAAGTGGATATAGGCCTACAATGTAGGTTACAAAACATGCATTAAAGAAAAAAAAATAGTATAATTAGATTTTTGTTAGCTATGTGGCATGGATTGGATGCCAGGGATGCCCGGCATTCATTATACAACCGTCGTTCAAAACTTGGCTTAAAAAAAAAATTCCTTAAAATCTCATCGGATGTGTTCATATTTCGCTACATATACCTAACACCATAAAGCTAATTAATAGAGTCCGCTTTTGGGACAATAGGTCATTTATTTTTCATTAATTCTGTCAAACACCTATCCGATATAATATATCTCGAACAAACTTGTGATTGCTTATTTTTCCATATAAAGGTACATGCCTTGGCCGAGCATAGGCCTACTGTGCACTTTGCATCTTCCTAAATGTTTACCTTCTTTTCCAAACAGAATGCCGCCGATCCAGTGTAAGTTAATTGAGTCGCTGCGACTTCAAACTGATTGGTAACTTGGGTCCGCAGAAACAGACTAATATTTCGACGACCCAACAAAATGACATTGAATTATAGGCCGCAAAAAGTCAACACAACTCCTCTAAGACCATAGTTTATATTACTTTATTTTCAGTGACGTTGTTTACTTCTTTTTGATAATACATGTAGTTCATATTTATATAGCACCTGATATGAAACAGTGTCATCTTTAACTGGCGCTTTACTATCCCAGTCATCGGATGTTTTATAACCGATAGTTCACCCTAAAGATAAGTTGGTTTCAATCAAAGCAGAAATATACAAGTTTTGATAAAGGTTTGACAAAAATCCGTCAAAGGATAAGACAATTATGATCTTTTCAAATTTACATATTGTGACGTCATGTGCGAGGTGCTCTCCCATAATGTGTACCGTTTAATTACATAAATTGTTTATGACAACGGAATTATTTATTCTCATACAGGTCTGTGTGTAAAAACGTATTTCTAATGATGGATCAAATGCACAGGTAAAAGGGTGCAATTTTTTTGTGAAAAAAAAATGCGCATTTCGAAAAAATGTACACAACATAATGGAATAAAGCGCCTCGCCACGTGACGTCACAGAATCAAACGTTTAAAACATCGTAACTTTCTTATCCTTTGGCGGATTTTCATCAAACGCTCATTAATATGTTTCTGTCATGCGTCTGCTTTTATTAAAACAAAAACCTACCCAATCCCTGTTCATTATATTAAAACATGTATTATAGTTCTTCCCATTGTATGGTTAGTGATTGAGAACATTATTTTTGTCAATAAACATGAAACATGCACACTTTTCTCACATCGATTGTAACCCAACTGCTCGTGTTGTGTTTTTCTTGTAAATATAACAACTGATTAAATACAATTTTCAAAGTTGAACACACACATGTACACACATCCACACACAAACACACATACAAACATAAATAAAACTTGGCAACCGTAGGTGTATGACTCTCATCATGCATTCATCTTGCAACAAACTGAATGACAAACGAAATTGAACATAAGCAGTAAATGTAAGAGGGTAGGAATAAATAGTTTATTTCTTTACATGCATAAACAAAACACGTACGTGGAGTCATTTTAATTTTAGATTCTGCAAGATCATTGAGTGATGAAGCACATCGTCATACACGTGAAATTAGACAAATAGCAACACACACAAGAATGATGGTAAAAATCAACGTGATCGAGAAAGTATGGTCATTAAAAATAGTAACCAGTACGCTGTTTATGAGTTCAAGGTAATAACTAGAAGTGATAAAGATTATGGGATCTATCATCATAGTAGAACCATTCTGCTTATGATCTGTTTCACCAAGCTGTTCTTAAACTACGAACGACCTTTACGCATGACTAGTGACCCTTTCTTGTGCTAAATCAGATTCTCAATGATTTAGATTCCCCTCAGGTGAAGTTGAAATCTGATCTTAATCAATGAAAATTCTTGTTGTTAACAAGTGTCTGAATACAATGTTAATGATTTGTCAAATTTGATAAGGATTGTTCGAAATTAACTCCCACTATGTTAAAACTGGAACAAAGTGGGGTAACTCATTTAGCACAAGAACAGGTCACGCGTTGTGCGTAAAGTCATTCTTAGCTTAAGAACAGCTTGGTTCTTGTGCTAAATCATTAATTAAGATCAGATTTCAACTTCAACCGATGGGAATCAAAATCATTGAGAATTTGATTTAGCCTTGTTTGATTTCAACGACTATATTTCTTTGAGACATTTCTTTGCCATGATCCTGATCTCAAACGAGAATTGGAGCTGTGTTCACCGAAGAGTGGGCCTGACATGCTTCCTACTATCATTGCCATTACTATCCCGTCCATTTAAAGTTCAATTTCCTGGATATTTCACTTGAAAATCTGAGATTACACCTATTACAGCTACTCATGCATATGATGTTCATCATGAAATTCACTACGATTGAGATTTCATAGGAGAGTACCCAAAATACAATCCATGTAGCAAAGACAATTCTTGTCCTGAAAAGTTAATTGACTGCATAAGTGTTATCATAGACAACAATTGTGTAAGATAGTCACTTTACAAGATCTTTAGCACATATGAAAACTTCACTTTTCAACATTAGTAAAGATAAGCGGGTGCTCAAAGTAAAACACAAACAAGCAAACTCTCTCACAGGCCACCAGTCACATAACATGTCCTGCAATACATGTGCATTTACTTAAGAATAGAAATGAGGACCATCTCAAATAGTCATATTTGTCCAAGTTTGTTCAAACTTTCCCTTATCTGAAGAGATTATTAATCATTATGGGTGCAAACTACTATGATAATCAGAACATTATATCTGAAGTTCCTGAGATCTTTCTCACATTAGCAGACAGATTATTTGGGATGATTCAGTTTATTCTAGAATACTACAGAGGCCAGCTCATATGGACTGCCATACCAAATGGATAAAAGAATAGGGAACATGAAACCATATTCATTTGGGATTCCTATGTTGTGACCTCTACTTGTGCATTTTTGGATGAAATATTCACACATATATAAATCTTATTCTCTTGCATGAAAAATAAAACCTCCTGATAATCATACATTCCTGATATATAAAGCATACTACATCTTCTTGGGTGACCGTGTGGTCCCCAAGCTTCATACATCCTTGGCCCCATTAGGCAAGATATTTATCATTCCAACAAAATACTACAACATTTTGAACTAGATCAGTGGAAATCATCATTAAAATTAACTTGATACACAATACATGTAGTGAATTGACACCCTATTCTGCATTCATCTCTTTTTCTGCAGATTTTGTATGAAAACAAACATTTTTCTTCATAGTTGATCATGGCTTTTAACCCAACAGACAAGTGGCAATCATCATCAGTTGGTCACTAACTAACAAGAGAAATTACTTACCATAACATGCCGCACCTTTACAAAACTAAAAACTTTTCTTCCTCTTTATGCTTCAAAAAACAATGATTACATTCTAGCTATAATGCAAACAGTTCTGTAAAGTTCTAGAGACATTTAAAATACAAATCTTGAATAATTTAAAATGGAAAGAAGACATATTCAAATACATGGTCAAGACATCAATACGAGCATTAAAAAAAATTAACGGTTGTAGCCCCAATGATACCTTAACCCTACGGAAGCTGGGTCGTTTTGCCATGTCATAGACAAGGAGGTGGGGGATTCTGCCTTGCCCTCTCTCTCAGATCTTGGCCCAGACTAGGACATCATCAACAAACATGGCAGACAGAACCTTAACATAAGATTCAGATAAATATCTAGAGAATGACTATGATAAAACCACCAATAACTTGATACTGCTTTGGAATCAAACTCGGGTGTGTACAGCATTCAACCTTCTTCATTAATGCTTGGCCTTTGCCTTGCTCTTGCCAAATAAAGCGTCTATGCCTAGACCAGTGAAGACTAGCACCACTCCGACCCACTGTCTTGAAGACATTGGGTTGGCAAAGAAGATGACTGAGCCCAGGATGGTGAAGAACTTCCTTGTTGTTGTGATGATAGAGCAGGTCAGGGGGCCAAACGTTGCAACCGTTGAAAAAATAAAATGCTGCAATTCAAAAACAAAAAAATTATTTTAATGAAAGGGCTTTCTAGGGAAATTTCAATTTGAAAAGAAATTATAGGCATAAACCATAAAGTAATTAAATCATGCTCCATCCTGTAAATATGTAATAGAACAACAACTTCATTAATTTACAGAATGAAGCACACTATCCTTAGTACTGGGTGTATGCCTAAAGTTTCTTTTCGAACACATTTATTGGAAAAAAAAACATACAAGGTAGCAATCCTGGTCCAAAAAAAAAAATCTTCATTTGTAATCAGGAATACTTTATAATTTTCAGATGAGGTCTTTTAAAACTCATGAAACACCCCAAGATTGAGAATAACTTTTCTCAAGATTACTATCACTTTAAATGCAGTATAATTTTTAAATTGATTAATTACAACTAGTATGGTAGCTTTAACCTCATTCAACAACAATCAAAGCTAAGGTTGGATAAATTGAATCCATAATATATCAAACTATTCTTTTCCAAAGGATGATTTTGTTTCCGTCGTGAATACATTGTTCTTTAGGCAGATATGGCAAGATAAATGTAGTAAAATTACTCATTAAAGCCCATAAGAGGGTACTTATACATAATTATTACACTGTTACACATACAAGCCACTTTTTTGATACAATAAAACCTTGTATTAATTATCCTTCCACAGGTTTGCTTGCTGGCATGCAATATTGTTAGCACATTAGCTGTTCTATGTATTTTATGTTACCAGTATCAATGGGAAAAATGAGTGCATTATTGTTACAATATTCAACTCTCGCCATAACAATTGCGCATGGGTTTGATTGCGTGTGCACATTTTTTAACATGCGCGATGCAGATTCGATACACCCCTGTGTCTCTTTTTCTTTTCCTTTTTTTCTTTATTGAACCCATTGTTGTTTTCGTGGAAAGTGGATTGTATGTATAATAATAATAATATTGGATTTCTTTTGTGGTATATCAGATTTATTGCATTCATCAGCATGAATACTGCACTCGTCTTCGACTCATGCAATATTCATACTGATGAATGCAACATATCTGATATACCACTCAAGTGCATCCAATATTATATAAATAGGGGGTACAGATATGTAGCTCCTGGGTTACACAGCTGATCGGAATTAGCCAAAGTACAGCATAATCATCATTACACAAATTTATTTTACAACTAAACGGATTACACAATAATACAATTAACGAGTAACCAAATGAGAGTTCTTGAACATACAACTCCATTAATGTACATCTGCACTTAAGTGATGGAAGTTGCAATTTTTTTATCCCAGGAATAAATAATTTCAAAATTTTGAAAAAATAAGATATTAGTGATGATAACGATGCAAACTTACCTGTCCTATTGCACTAGCTAATCCAAAAATGACTATGTTGAACATCACACCTGGGTGGCGCATGACGAAGGGTGCAAACTCAAACACTTCACCTGTCAGGAATATAGCTGGAGGTACAAGAAAGAGATAGAGAGAGATAAAGTAAGAGAAAGACAGAGGGAACAAATATGAGAGACAAAAGAGAAAAAGTGACAATGTAAAGCGAGAGGTGAGACAGAACAATAAAAAGTGAGGGGGAGAATGAGAGAGAGGGAGAGAGAGAGAAAAAAAGGCTCTGTAAACGTAAGTTGTCACTTCTGTTGAAACATCATTTCTTTCTCATCCATTTCCCTCTGTTTCTGAGTAATAACAAATCACATATACTCTAGACTGGAAAACTGAAATGAGTGTTAGCAGACTGGAAGTACATTTTGTATTAGCAGCATGAAATTCCTTCCATGCCATTGAAACTTAAAGAGAACTTGAATTTTGTCACTCAGAGGGAGAAATAGAACACACAGCATAATTCATAGCCAGTTGCAATGATCAGTGTCACTTGGAACAATTTTTCAGTGAACATCAAACATCCAAATGACATTCTATTAATTCTTTCACTGACTAGTGCAATACAAATATAGAATTTTATACAAAAATACAGCTTTGACAAAATGTAATAAAACCTACTGCAGATGGATGATATGGATGCTCTCCATGAAGTAAATCTTTAATCTACAAACCAACATCTGGTACAGGCCAAGTGGTTTCTTAAATGATTGTACAAGTCTGAAAGGGTACATGTTTCTACTTGTGCTCAAGTATTTGAAACAGATACCTTGGGATGGTGTGTATGTGTACATGTGTGAATGTGTGAATGTGTGTGTGTGTGTGTGTGTGTGTGTGTGTGTGTGTGTGTGTGTGTGTGTTGAGGGGGTGTCCCCTGAATGATGGTACATGTATACAGGGCGACATTCTTTAAGCGGACACCTTGACCATTTTGGATGATTGGATCCCATCTCTGATTCTAACCTACCTGCACCAAGATAAATGATAGACCAGGCATTCATGCTAAACATCATATGGTGAGACCTGGTCTTGTGCTGCGCTCTCATATTCTCTTGAATCGCACCGGTTAGCCCATCAAATGTCAGAGATACCATCTGGTTGGGGAGAGGACAGAGACAAGATGCGTAAAAATTGTACAGCAAATATAAGGCAGGGTCAAACACTAGCAAGCACCTATTACACATGGAAACCCAAATTAGAATTACAGAAGCCTAAAATCTAGAAAATTAAACTGGGGGTCTATACATAAAATCCCTTTATGGTCCTTCGGGCCCCCATCTTAAATAGTGAGTTCGGAGCCCTGTATAAGGTATTACTGTCAGTAGCTGCATCAGCCACTTGCAACCCACTAAATGTCCAAGGAAACATGTTTCTGTCTTTGCACAGTGTGTCAATATACAAAAGGGAAAATAAATTTTCTTTAATCGAGTATCCCCCAAAGTATGATGACTCTATGTATATCAAGTTATCAATATAAAAAATAAAATTCCAACGATCAACAAAGTGATTATGAAAATAATTTTGTGAAAGAGAGACTGGATGATTTATACACCTACTTCCATATGAGGTGATCAATTTACTCTTCCCGCACACTCTGCTCAAAATAGGTCACACATTCATGTTCATACAGTGATATGGGTAATTAAACAGTGGAACATTACAAAGATAACTCAATAATTACAAAAGATGCACTCACCACTAGAATCTCTCCAATTCCTACAAGTTGATCCGAGCCTGCCTTTCCTCCTTTATCCTTGTAGACAAATGTTGCCACACCGCACACTATCAACAGCACACATACGTATTTAATCCAAGGATAGGACTTTCTGGCAAGAAGTACTCCAAGAATTAGCACTGCAAGAAAAGAAAAGTAATGTAACACAATTGCATTTCACCTTCAAATTATGTTGAAATCCACCGATTAAAAGGTTGCTTTATGGGAAGACTTAAAAAAGAAGCTTTCCAAACAGTACCAGTAATTAATAAATCTCCACAATGATACATCTTTACATGTGTTATATGGACTGAAAGTCAACATGTTTGCACCCTGGACATTAAAACACATAAGTGCTCTCACGTAACATTTATTCATCCTACCAGTAATCATCCTCTCAGAATAATTCATCTGCATGCTTTAAAACTTTTCCTTATGATATCTCAGACGGAAGATTTAAGTAAGTACCGTTCAGGTTAAGAATATGATCTAGCTTATAATGCCAACTACCAAGAACAGGTATCTCAAACATGTATGCCTGAGAGTTGTCCTTTAAAACCAACAAACAAAGTTACTTGATACTAAGAATTCTTTTAAACAAGCAGTGGTCCATTCCAGTATTCAAAATGTCAGTGGCCCTACTGTGTAGCTAAAAAATAGGGAAGCTGCCCAAATATCACTCAACTTTCTAGAATATAATGCACCATAGTAATCTGTTCTATATAAATGCAGTTTAAAAACAGGGTAGCTCATTTGCAAAACCTATGAAACTCGGTAGGAATCAGCAGTATACCCTAATGCTAAAGTGTATGAAATCTCAGTCGTAGCTGCATGAACCTTTTCAGGAAAAATAAAAGAACTACCTGTTTGCATTTGAAACACCATTTTTCTATTGGTTCATGGTGACATTCATACAGCACTCAATGTAACACTCATTAGCCTCAGTGCATTACTGTGCAGTGCAAAAAAGCCATGATGTGCGCTACTGCGTGCTGCAGTCTCCGGTCTCTAAGCTAAAAGTTAATTCCAGTTATATCATTGCGAGCAAAGTTCTTATGCAGTATATTCTTCCCTCTAGTTTTACCCCAAAAATTGTTTTTGACCTGTAAAAAGTCTACCCTGTCTTCATGCGTTTGCTTTTAAACAGTAGCCCGGCATTAACATACGGTGTTGAATCAATCGTTACCTGGAATGGGCTTGCATGATTTGCCCAAGACTTGGAATGGATAGCTGACATAGCGTAGGGCCATATTACTGGCCACCATGGCTCCAAGGTACGTCAGGGAACAGGCTGCATAGTAGCGATCTGACGTTGGGTCTGGCCCCTCCTTGGTGAAGAATAACACTGTCAAATATAATGGACATATCAATAAAGAAATATTAACATGATAGAGTAAGACAGAGAAAGGGAGAAGCGAGGGAGAGAGAGAGGGAGAGAGAGAGAGAGACTAAGAGAAAGAAAAAGAAAGAAAGAAAGAAAGGGAGGGAAATAACACCAATTTGGAATACAATTATGACCGGTAATTTAAAAATATTGTAGCGCGGCTAGCGCCAGTTGTCTGCACTATTCTCAGGGTGAGAAAATGACACAAATTAGGTTTTGAAAATGATGTTCTGTTTTTGCCAAGAGATATTGTACTTACAGTTGCATTGAAACTGCTTGAATGATTTTGTTCACGATTACCTTCTTCTAGTATAGTGAGTGTAACACTTCACATAGTGAAGGATGCTGCTAAGCTTCTATTTCCTGTTGCTATTCATTGTGTATGGGGCCTGGTTACATACACAATAACCCAAATGAGTATAAAAGTGTCTGTCTACGAACTAAACATTGTGTAAAATAAACATGAAGTCTAGGCTTGTTTTAAAAACAATTTCACAAATGGGTGATTCATCTGATAAAATATGACTTTTAAAGTTGTTCAAATGTAGAATGTTTCTGTCTAAAAGAAAATATGGGATTTATGGAATAAACAAAAGAAAATACTGATTGCCACTGAAGAGGTTCATTCAAATTCATGGCTCTGCCCTAATCAAAATATGTATTAATATAATCTTTCTGTACATGCAAGAGCACATAATAGTGTCATATCCAGTCCTGCAGACAAGGAACATTAGTAACATGATTATGCGAATCTCTCTGATCATTACCTGCTTTGGCATAGACTGCGTTGAATACACATGGTAAGAAGAGTAGGCACAAGAAGTAGTCAAATTTCTCCTCAGTATCTCCATTGACATATTTTCCTTTTGTTCTGCAAAGAGAAAATACACAATACAATTAAGGATTAATCAGACAGAACTTTAAAAATATTTACAAATACTATCACTTTTGAAATGGCATTTATCGACTGGTGATTATAACAGATTATAACAATAATATGTCAACAACATTCATAATATTGCTTGCTGTAACTTTTAATTGACATACATGTAATCTGGTATTATACTGCCATACTAGTAAAATTGAAATAAATCTATCAAGACATTGTCCATGTCTACTGTGAATATAAATCATTCACCTTAGAGACCAAATGTGCAAAATACAACATACTTCTCAATATCAGACATCCCGTCATCTTATAACCGTGCTTGAGCATATGTCATGAACACGTTATCTATGTGAATGCACTACCGGAAGTCCATTCTCAACTTATGACAAAATGACCGTCTGTCCGAAATTGAGAAGCATTGGGAATGGAATTGGTTCGTATTTACTTGAATTTGTGATGAGATCTTCTGAAATTGAATTGGGACCTGACATAAGACACCCTAGACTGAAAAATCAGTCTCTGTAGGATGTTGGATCCCCTGAGATTGCATCTGGCTCCTCTGAACGCCCCTTTCTCGGGGGTATGTCCAAAAATGAAGAATGCCTCAAGTCTCAAAGAATTGAATAGAATTGAAAAAAAAAAAGACAGAGTGGATCGCGATGAGCGGCAACTTAGCAAATCACTTATGAGGATGGAGAGTCAATGCCATCCACATTGTGTGCTGATTGATTCTGATAAACAGCTGCAGCATGAAAAAGCATGATGAATCAGGAATGAAGTTGTTGACTTAATTTGTTAATAAAAAAAAAGGCACAATTAAAAACGAGACATACTTGTGGACAAGTATAAGGTGGTCTGCATTGACAAATTTGTGCACAGACATGGTATGGTAAATGCACGGTGAACTATAGACCTTCATTCGTGACACCATCTATCCATAAGCAATGTGAGACATCGCTCAAGAAAGCTCATAGGGCACCTATTATACTAACATTTCAGAGAATTTCCTCAATGGTAACATGTTTATGCTAACGTGATTAATAGTCATGTAAGAGAATGGGGCGAGAGAAAAAAGAATTGGAAAGAAAATCTCAAAGAGAATGACAAAGTGAGGGATAGAACAGAAGAAGATGGCAAAATAAACATTGCAAAAGGAATGCAAAAGTTGACCCTACCCACGCCAGGAATCGAACCGGGGGCCTCGAGATCTTAAAACGGCGCCTTACCTATTGAGCCACAAATCTTCCCATTCACTTAACACGTAATGCCCAGCAGGGGCTAGAATGATTAAGAAATCGATATTAAAGCTGAAATTTCACCATGATCCCGACATCTGATTAAAAAATGGAGACGACGTCTCGGAAAGCTCGTAGACTCAGCTACAACATACTGAAATTTCAGAGTGAAAGCTTGACATATTAGTGAGATACATCTCCTAGAAGCTCGTCATGTCATTTCATAAATACCACTTCCATTGACATAACACGGAAGTGCGATTTTGACATTCATGCGTATAATGAAATTTACACCGTGAAGACATCATCAAAATGAAAAATATAGGCAACTCCTCCTATGGAGCGAGGTCTCAGCTACAACATACTGAAATTTGGGAGAAAATTGACCATGGATTACTGAGATACACAAAAGCGGGTAAAAAAGTTCATGACGTCATACATGAAAAATCATTTTTGCGATTCATATGGCAATATGATGACATCAACATAAATTTAAAAGGTAAATCGAACATTAAATCACATCTACATTTCCCACTCTTTCAGAATATTGAAAAAAAATTGGAGGTCACCAGCCATTCTGAAGAGCTATGGCCGAATGAAGGTAGTCATGTTTTTTTACTATATTTGCACACAAAAACGTATTGACGCACGCGCAGACTTTGAACTTTGACGCACCCGCACGACCTTGTTATTGCATGGAAATGGCTCAAAATGACAGGATGTGTTGTATGTAGTGTCAGTAACATGAATCCAGTAAAAAAACGGAATTTTGACGTTTTGTTCGCGTTACGCACGGAAAAACGCGCGAACGCGCGCGTACGCGCGGAAATTTTTGAAATGCTAGAAATGGCCTGAAACATATGCAAAACAATTTTGAGTTGATTTAGAGCATTTTAAAATTTTGCGCGCGCGTTTATGCACTAACGTACGCGTACGCGCGCGTTTTTTTTCAATGATATTAATTGGCTACTCATTAATTATATGCATGCCAAATTTCATTACACAGAGATGACCTGTTCTAGAGCTACATGAAATAATAGATTTTCATTTAATTGCTCGTGCATGACGTCACGATGACGTCATGACCTTGAAAATATTGCTGGAACATGTTCACGTATATACCCATGCATGATGAAGATTTGATGAAAAATGGTCCATGCATTGTTGAGATATCCATGCCACAAAAATTTGGAATAAAAATAAATAAATAAATAAATAATAAAGAAAGAAAATTCGGACGAAAACAAAAGGTGATCTGCATGGCAGACCACCTAATAAGTGGCAAATACATAGCTAAAACTGTGGTCAAATCATTTCCACTTTGACACCATTCTAATTGGAGTAGATTGCAATACTGGTGTCGACTTACATCTTTTCTTGGAGAATGCCGAAGTAGAAATAGGACACAAAAACTCCGCAGAAGCAGAGCACTAGCTTCCCCGTAGATCCCTCCTGCATGTCGGCCGCGTCTCCGGCGGTGGGCTTCGATGGGAAACTGCGAGCAAAAAGAGCCTGTCGACTTCCGTGTGGTCGGGCGATATTCTGGTCTAAATGTGTCCCTGGAATGTCACTTTTACTAATATCAACTAAATGGAAATCACCCTGAGAAGTCATACGACTATCAGCAGGCTGATAAAGCCCTTTGTTATTCGCAGAAATAAAAATATTGATGATTGCACCTTTTGGCCAATGACTGACTTCCACGATCAGCGTAGTTTTTGTTCGCTGGCATCGTAATATACACGTGTACCTAAGGT
The DNA here is from genome assembly GCA_963669155.1 of Arbacia lixula. Lineage (NCBI taxonomy): Eukaryota > Metazoa > Echinodermata > Echinoidea > Arbacioida > Arbaciidae > Arbacia > Arbacia lixula. Next base: position 55,170,962 of record OZ022576.1, on the reverse strand, counting down.
AGCTTCATCTCAGTCAAACTACCAAATATAATAAACAAAAATTATCATAATTACACACCATTATTCATTTATTATGAGAAAAAAAAAGATATGTAAAATAATTTTACACACGAAAAATATTTCAATAAAAACTACAAAGTATTTTGAAATGTATAAGATCAATCATGTATCACTTGATGATAAATATATAGTCTTGATGAAGACTAATAGGTTTCCAGATACATGTACATGTATGTACATACATAACAAGAACTGGGGCCACTTCCACTTGATACAGACAAGTAGAAAGACAATGCAGTTTTCAATGCGCGGTAGTGAAAGGATTAACTGAAAAAGAAAGACAAAATTCTGCGGATCCATCAAAATGTATGTTGACTTAATTTGATGCAACGTAATATGTATGTAACGAAATCACTAACTGTTCAATGGAAATATGTGTCCTATATTTTAAAATATTTTTTCTACATTTTTCTCATCACTAATAAGCCCCGCCTACAAAATATCCTCTAACTCAAGATTCCCCTTGTGAAATCATCAAAGGTAGAAATTAGCAGAATAATAGACAGAATTTATGCACAAACTAAACATTGCAATGATTACCTATTTCTACTGTTTTTTCGTCCTGGGCTCCACCTGCCTACAAGAACATCACATGTCTTCACACAATACCACCTAACAACCTTTCATGTGAGAATAATTGTTTCCTTTTGTCAGAAATGTGCAAGCTATGCCAAGAAAAAAAATAAACACTTGCAGGCAGTCATTGCAATGTTTAGTTTGTGCATAAATTCTGTCTACTATCCTGCTAATTTCTACCTTTGATGATGCCACAAGGGGAATCTTGAGTTGGGGGATATTCTGGAGGCGGGGCCTTATTAGTGCTGAGAAAAAAATAAATAAAAATTATTTTAAATTATAGGACACATAATTCCATTGAACAGCTAGTAAGTGATTTTTTTTAATACATATTAAGTTGCATCAAATTAAATTAGCATACATTTTGATGACAGTAGCCCTTTAATAGAGCGAAACAGGTCAAGATATAAGTCTTTGTAATTAAGTTATGTACATACTCGCAGAATTTCGGAACTCACCAATGACACTTAGCCTAATAATAAGGGGTCCATACTTAGTATGATACTGACCTTAGGATTTACATTAATTTGTTGTTGTTGGGTCCGTCGTCTAGGAATAAGTTAGCATCTACAGCCTTGCTTGTATACTGGCAAGTACTTTGAACGACTGCATGGATCATGGCAGTCACCAGAGGAGTGCGGAGGGTGCGAACGCACCCGGCCCCTCGGACAGAAGGGGGTGAGTTAGATTTTTGTTTTGTTTTGTTTTGTTTTGTTTGTTTGTTTGTTTGTTTGTTGTTGTTGTTGTTGTTGTTGTTGTTTTTTTTTTTTTTTTGGGGGGGGGGGGGGGTATAGGTCTTTTAGATGGCGAGCACTGCCTGACATCGGTATTGGAAATTGTTGTGTCTATCCCCCCCCCCCCCCCCCCCAAAAAAAAAAAAAAAAAAAAAAAAACCTGGCGACGGCACCGTGCATGAACAATATTTCCAGCTTATTTGTTAGGTCCCATTGAAAATACGGCCTATCTACTATTAGACCTATCCACTCACTTTGCATCAACAAGCAAATATGAGCCTGAGAGACAAAGTACAAAGATCGACCGATCGTACAATTCTCGTTATCTAATTGATTTTTACGCCGGACATGTTGAAAACCTTTAGTTGTGCCCAAAAAATACGAAATACGAATAATCGGTCTGCATAGAGAACACACTTGTACTTTTTCCATCTCGAGTGTATGCGATGCCTTCCGCTTCCGTTGTCACATGAGGCGCAGCATGATCTCGAAGATGACCATGAAAATTCATCCAAGTTACAGAGGCCTTAGTTAAATGCAGTAGGCCTATGTACACCACTCCATTTATCTAATAAAACTAAAGAAAAATAATTAAAGTCTACATGTCTCACACAGTTGAAATGGTGTCTGCATCATACTGGGGTACGGAGGTAGCTGCCCAATCACTGCAAAAAACAAAACAAAAAAACGATTACAGTACTAGTACACATTATTAAGTCAGTATCCTTAATCCTCATTCTGCTGTTCAGTCGTTTTTTTTTACACCCCCCTCCCACACACAAATACAAACGATGAGTCACCTTTTGTTAAGTTCATCAATGCAAACAGACAAGAAAGCCACCGAAAACATAAATACAACATATTTGTTCCATCTGAAGTAAAGAGAAAAGAAAAGAAAGAACAACAGCATTAACACTGGAATAGCCTACGGAATAAATGACCAGTACAATTAAAAGAGAATGAGGCCTCACCATATAGGAACGATGGAGACGGGGTATGAAATAGGGCTCTCAGGAGCAGAAGGGGGTCAATCATGATGAGCAGTAAAGATCGGGCTAAGATCAGATTAGGAATCTGGAGAGAGATAGATAGATAGAGAGAGAGAGAGAGAGAGAGAGAGAGAGAGAGAGAGAGAGAGATTGGGGTATTGTTTTGTAGATTTGGGGGGGGGGGGCAGAGAGAAAGGGAACCGCAGAAAGAGAGAGAGAGAGAGAGAGAGAGAGAGAGAGAGAGAGAGAGAGAGCCTGTAAAGAATTGAAAAAATTGGACTACGAGACCAGAAATTAAAAAAAAATAATAATGAAAATACAATAACATTAATAATGATGGTGATGATAATGATGAAAAGAAGAAAGAAAAGAAGAAGGAGGAGGAGAGGAAGAAGAAGAAGAACAAGAAGAAGAAGAAGAAGAGGGATGAGAAGAAGAAGAAGAAGAAAAAGAAGAAGAAGAAGAAGAAGAAGAAGAAGAAGAAGAAGAAGAAGAAGAAGAAGAACAAGAAGAACAAGAAGAACAAGAAGAAGAAGAAGAAGCAAAAGAAGAAAAAAAAGAAGAAAAGGAATAGAAAGAAGCAAAATGAGAAGCTAAATCAGATGAGATTGTAAAGTTTTATTCATGTTGACAAATTACAGAAATGCGCATGTGACAGTCGAATCGAGAAGAAGAAGACAGTTATCATGAGCAGAATAAGAAAAGAAGAAGTAGAATAAAAATGAAAAAAGGGCTTGGGCCTTGGGATTGTTGAAGAAAAGCAATGCACTCTTTTGTCATTTTGTAACATTTGATATATTTGTGTTGGGATTGCGCAATGCAAATGTAATTTGTCAACAAATACATCGACTCAAGTTTTTCATTGCGACATCACACACCGCGCGCGCCTGATCAAAAAGTTTCGTGTAACAACTAGCGTATCATCAAAGCACCTTTTTGTAATGTAGATTTCATACACCTCTTTGCACAAAAGTTTGATTCCTTATAAATTATTGAACATTATGTACAGAAGCATATTATGAGGCTCGTTTATATGAGCTTGATCATATATATTTTTTTAAAACTAAGGTTTGGATGAACGAATAGTCGTAGGAAAATGGAACACTATGTTGAGTCTACATCTGAGACTACTACGAAACCCCTTCTTCCCGGAAGTACAACCTACGTGCGACCTTTTTCTTATGTGATCGCACAGCGAGAACACCATGCCTGTAAGTTGTGTCAAAATTAGTTCAATATTTATGAACAAAGGCATGTTAAATGGAAAAATAAATGTAATGACATGATTTATATAATTTGTGCATTTAAATTAGTGCACTAAAAACGTCTATTTGGCTACACTTTGGTCAGTATTCAGGGTTTAAAGTGGACTGTTGATCAGCGATTGAATGAATGTGTGTGCGTGTGTTGATACCGTGTGCTTGACGAATGGCGCATGCATGTGCGCCCGCCTGTGCACCGTTTGTGTGCGTGGGATCTGCTTGGCATTGCGGATGGGATTATGCTGTGCATTTCGCAGGATTGTGCAATGCAAAGCCAAGGGCAAGGCCCGGCGAAGAAGTATAAACGTACATATGATGAGATGAGGGCCCCTGTCATGTCACAATACACATGTAATGTTGAAAGGTAGTAGAATATAAGAGGTGGGTGTTCTGTGTGTCACATTCTAGGTCTACTTGCTCTTGGAAGAGCTGATTAAGTTTTGTAGAAATCTGTGAAAAAGGAGCTCATTTGCGAGTATCATTTACGGCCGGCGTGGGCTCAGGCAGACAAGGAATTAAACAGAAAGGGCATTTTTAGATTGTTGTATCATATTATGTTCCAGAGTGATCATGCCTGTAAGTATAAGCATACAATTAAAATGAGTTTTAAAGTCCTGCCCTTTTCAGTTTCCCCACCTGTCAAACTTTTTTCTGGTGACTGTCGTGGAAGGCTGGCAAATTATTTGCATGACAACCAATCATCGCCCACAAACTAAACAGTATTGTTGCTTAAATATGTTTAACGTTAGCCCTTCTATATGTGTTTCAAAGTCTTTCACACGGAAATCCCAGTTTTGTAAGCAGGCAGTGTGTGAACGTCTCTCCATTTACATGTATACTTGCCTTAAACTTGGACTAAGCGGGATAAAACTTAAATTTGTGTATAGTGAATCTCTGTGTCTAAGTGTGCATTAAACCCTTGCAAATAATATTCAATTTTGCACATGAATATATTACATGAAAACATTATTTGACCAATAGATGCTCATGTATAAATGCAGTTTCCATCTTCCTTAAATCTTGTTTATTTTGTTCTCCTCAGCTTTTGCAAAATTTGCTAAACCCCAGACCTGAGGATGAGAAGAGGAGGCACAAGAAGAAGCGTCTTGTGCAGAGCCCAAACTCCTACTTCATGGATGTCAAATGTCCAGGTAAGACATTTGTTAACTATTATCATAATGTGTGTGTTTACATTCTATACCTTAGGCTAGCTTGTATGATATAAGCAGTGAAAGGTTGACTTTTGTGGTCCCTGAAATATGGTACCTTATTTAAATGTCTGCTCCCTGTGAAGGTATTTTTTGTGTCATGTACATATGTACCTCATTTGTGCTGTTCGAATTACAGACCATAAATATTACATGAATTTGCTCAGGCAATTTATTTCATGAGGCTTTAGAAAGAATGACATATTTCATGCCAAATTAAAACTTTGGTGGTGTGAGTATTATGTATTTAAAAAAAGTAAATCATTCACAGGATGTTATTTCTCGCGCACAAGAAATATTTGTCACTTCAATAATATCCACCAATGCATTAAAATTGTTAACAATGCCCAGAAATAAGTAGTATGAATATTTCAATGCCGCAAAATAAGCCGAACGCGGTGCTATGCATCACAGCATGCAACATGTGCACAAATTCAATGCCTGGTAACTCCATAATCCCAGATAGACCTATCCTGTGTCTATCATGCTTATAAAATTCAAGCTGGTTCTTAAATCTACAGTGATATTAAATTCGTGCTTGCTCTGAGCTCTGAGCAAAAAGCATGAGAATAAATGAATTTGTGTTTCCTTCTCAGTTGTAACAATGATGTTTTCTGACTTGACCTCCTCACAGGCTGCTACAAGATCACAACAGTTTTCAGCCATGCACAGACGGTCGTGCTGTGCGTCGGCTGCTCCACTGTACTCTGCCAACCCACTGGGGGGAAGGCACGATTGACCGAAGGTGAGACCATCTTATTCAAAATGAACTGTAGTCATATACTATCAAAGAGCTGTTAAAAATGTTCTTGTTACTCTGATATCATAAACAGATAATAGATATGTGTACTTTGTTATCTTCAAAATTACTTTTTTGTTGTTATGGAAATAAGAGCTAGTTATTAATTTGCAGACAGCTACACATATTGCAGCCTTGGCATCCAGAGAGGGGAGAGCTGGAAATATATATGTAAAGGAACATCCTGAACAATGTTTTGCATTATACATGAAGTGGAGAAAGAATTCCCACAGATGCTGTTGTTTGCTTTAGCGGGGCAGAATCTCCAATACAATTTATTTCTCTGCACTTCCTGTTGTAACCCATTTAAAATCCAAGTAATAAAACATTTATTATGGAACTGCTTTGGGATAGTCTTGCCTAGTTTGTGATAACGGATGGAATCGTCTTTGACTCTGCACTAAATATTGATTTGAAGATATCATTATGATAAAATAGACTAACAGTGAATATGTTTAAAGGGAGTATACTGTATTGGGAAGATAAAAAGTCCTTCAAAAGATGATCTTGAGCAATCTTCTTGCCTATGGTCTTAAATTCATGTATTGTTCATAATAGAAACTTGCTGAAAGTTATTTGGAGTAATTAGTGATTAAATCCCAAATCCTCGAGGATTTGTGATTTAATCACTCATTACTCCAAATGTGGATCATATGAGGGCAAATGACTTTCAGCAAGTCTCTAAAATGGACAATACATGAATGTAAGATCATTGGCAAGAAGATTGCTCATGATCACCTTTTGCAGGCCTTTTTGTCTTCCCAATACAGTATTTTGCCTGCTTGTGTTTCCATCATGATGAATAGATTGTGTTTATGCTCTTAGGCGAAGTGTATAATGGCATTGTTGTGCTTCTCTGTGCTCTGTGGGTTGATTGACGGAGTGCCACGCCTCTGACCTGTTCCGAGATAGGGGATTAGTGTTTAAATCACACATCCTCAAATTGTTTGGGCCGAACATTTCAAGGATTTGCGACTTAATCACTAATTACTCCAAATAAGGATCTTATGAGGGCAAATAAGTTTCAGCAAGTTTCTAAAATGGACAATACATGAATTTAAGACCATTGGCAAGAAGATTGCTCATGATCACCTTTTGAAGGCCTTTTTGTCTTCCCAGTACAGTATTTTGCATGTGTTTGTTTCCGTCATCATGATGAATAGATTGTGTTTATGCTCTTAACCAAAATGAATACTGACAACGTTGTGCTTCTCTGTCATCCTCAGGGTGCTCCTTCAGGAGAAAGGCCCATTAGATCTGATGGGCGAGGAGGAGTGTGGAGGAGAAAACCACCGTGGGTTGATTGACGGAGTGCCACGCCTCTGACCTGTGTGGAGATCTGGCAGAGTGACATGCATGCAGCTGGGGAGTTGAAGCCAAGCAAACAGATTCTTACATCAATGCAAACATATAGTGTACATGTAATCGGGATCACAGCCATTACCATGTAATCAGGAGCATAGCTCTTACTCAAAATCATTCCATCCATGGATGTTATCATTTCAGACCTTTTTCCGGATTGGTTTGTGATAAACGTAAAAAAGTACAACACATGTATCTAGTATCAATTGATTCATCAATTTAGAGAACAAACCAAAGTAAGCGTTAAAGAGAGTCGGACAATATGTGCAAAAGTGATGACAAGAGAATCGTCTTAGAGCTGGTGTGCATGTAAATACTTATTATCACCAATAAATGGTTGTGGCCCAAATCTGCTCACAAATTTATGGATTGTACTCGATTGTTTATTTTGGTACTGAACCATTATGGTGTTATGGTGTAAAGTTAAAGCTCAATGATTTTCGTTTGACTGTGTGTGACTAAGGAAACAATTTTATTCTAACGATGAAAGGAATCATTCCCCTATTTACTGGAATTGAGTGGAATGATGTCACTCGCATTTGAATTTCATACACATGTGTTGACAGGGTTCCCAGTCATGGAAAATCCTGGAAAATCATGTCATGGAAAGTCAAGAAATTTGGAAAATTTGTGAAAAGTCATGGAAAAGTCATGGAATTGCATGTACCTCTTAGCTATGGCATCTTTCCAGTTTGTCATGTCTCGCAACTCTCATACTCTGTGATGTTAGGGGAGGCGGAGGCCATCATAACATGTCTGATTTTGGAAAGCGTGTCAGAAAGGAAGTCATGGAAAGCAGCAATTTAGTCATGGAAAAATCATGGAATTCTGTTGTCAAATTTCTGTGGGAACCCTGGTTGAGCTTTCATTGAGCATGGGTATAGCAATGTTTTGTGTGTAGTACAGTACATGTATGTACATGTACATGTCTCGTCTCGAGAGAAAGAATACTTTGTGTGGGAGGTGTTGCTCACATGACGGTAGTTTGGTGTGAATCTTAAAAACAGCAGTACACTAGACAGGAAGTTGGTATGACTGCAAACAAATCTGGATGTTGCTGTGCGGTGCATGGGGACAACTTTTCTGTTAATGCAGAATGGAGTGTTTTCAAGTGATTCTGATGGGAGATAGGTTCTGCTGTGAATTGACATTTGATGTCAGAGAGGGATCCTCAAAGTATGTATACAGTAGGGGTGGTATTACAGAAGTTATCCTAAGTTTTCTCCTAAGTTTTCTCCTAAATCCTCTCTTACGCGCATTCTGGAATACCAATCCTCGTAACTTTATGATTTGCATAAATTTGCATAAAGATAGGAGAAAACTTAGGAGAAATCTTAGGAGCGGAGTTAGGAGAAAAGTTAAGATCGTTCTGGAATACCACTTTGGAGAATCCTAGACTTAGGATAAGATTTCTCCTAAGTTATCGTTCTGTAATACCACCCTAGGTCAATGTGTGTAAGGTGTGCATGTGTTAGCGTGTTTGTGTGAGCGTGATAGGTTTATCTCAACGATCGAGAAATTACCTTTGGCAATCAGAGTAAGACAAAAAGTAAACGATTGACCTAGATTTTGTTAATTGCCATCAAGCCGACTGGCAAATTGGTTTCCCCATGTTCATGTTAAAAGTCCCCCTCCCCCCCCCCCCCCCCCCCCCCCGCCAACGTTCCATGCTACCTATGATGTTCATATGTGTGCCGTATGTGAGTGATTGTGTTCATGTGCGCGTATTATTTATGTGGGCGTGTGTGTTTGTAAACTCAATGTACAGAGAACAGTAGGTACAAAACGCATTATACTGTACATGTACTGTATAAAGATGCACATACCCAAAACATAACATGTTACTCTGGACTTTACGTACAGTCAAACACGGGTTCTGTCTACTTTCGAACAACATACATTGTACCTCTTTATTGCACCCATCTATCTCTTTATCTACTTTTTCATACACTTCTTTCTCTCTCTCTCTCTCTCTCTCTCTCTCTCTCTCTCTCTCTCTCTCTCTCTCTACCTGTACATCTTTCTAAGCCAATTCCAAAAACAAAAAACAAATGAAAAAGTAAGTTTGATCGATGATATTTCTCTAGCCGAAGTGCTGTCAGAAAAATTGGTGTCGTAAGAAAGTATGTTGACTCCTTTACAGTGACACCGAACTTGTCATGCGTTGTACTTCCAGGGCCCTGTATCATAAAGAGCTACGATTGATCGTACGATCGATTGATCAATCTTACGACTGATTTATCGATCGTACGATTGATATCAATCGTAAATCCGTATCTTTTTTTGTTTCAACGTGTATTTTATTAATCAATGAACACCAATTTTACAGAACATTAAACAATTATTCATGAATGATTTAAATGACAATTACTGTAACAAATAAATAAATTATTTCCAGAAACATATTCGTCATAATCATTGATCATAACAAATTTATACAAACTGTCAGATTTTTCAAGAATTACATCAAATTACAACAATAAAGAAAAACAACCATTAATCGCTGTTCAAAAGGAAAACATATCATTCGCTCATTGTGTTCATTGATAAATTAGATAAGAAAAAAAAGGACACCAAAAAGGCCCTTCCCTCCATTTCCCCTACCCCACCCCTCCACCATACCCCGCCCTCTCCTTTCCCTCCACCCCCCCCCCCCCCGGGCTTCTTATACATGCACTTATTTCTTCTGGAACAGGAGCATACATATTACCATCTCTAGAACGAGTTGCAGGGCATATCTTGGTGGATACTAAAAATACTTCTGAATTGTCGTCCCACTCCTTCAATGTTAATAAATATACGTTTTATTTTAGTTTGATTTATTTTATTTTCAAATACATAAAGACTCACAAGGCAGGGGAGCCCTACCATAACCAATTTTCCCACTTTTTCAAGTGCACTGATAATGTATTATGCAAAACTGCTATCCTTTTTTCTTCTAACCTATCCTACCTATCCTTCTATCCTACCTAACCTTCTAACCTAACGTATCACAAAGAAGTTACGATCGATATTCTTCCATGAATGCCAACTAACTTCGATATTATTCTGAAATTCACATCTCGAGTTTAATCTATCCTCGTGTGCCGTCATCAGAATCCTTAGTTGGTATCGTAACAAAGCCAGATGCTTCTATGCGATCATATTGAATTTTTTTGGTATTTTTCCGGCTAAGTTAAAAAAAAAAAATATGCATTGCATGACAAAAACAGTGTAATATCCAACTCGCCCAATTCTATGTTTTACAACCCATTTCATAATTGCATCGTCATGAAAATGTTCAGCTTTTTTTTTTAAAGAAAATTTAGTGATGATATAACGTGTCCATATAAGCGACCAAACGTGAGTTTCCAAAGATATTTTGAGGGGTTTATGTTTTTACATCTAGCTACCTACCCATCCATCACTGATATACGATCCCACATGCCTTTTGAGCATTTATTCTCTTCCAGTAATCTTTTTTCATGCTCCATCCACCCAACATCATATACTGCTAGCTATTAATCTTATCTTTTTTGTTCACATATATTTGTCCTCACGCAAATAACGCAGATACATAGACATATTGCTTGTAATCACATAGAACGATTCATACGCTTAACTTAGATTGGGGCCGAAGCTCTTGGCAGTACATGTATTATTTTTCAGCTTCATGAAAACATAACTACAGTCATACACCGCGAAAGCTCCACCAACTAACTTGTACATGTATAAGCTGAACGGAGTATTACATTGGCCTGGAGACCGAGTCTCCCGGACGTCTCCTGGAGACTAGCCATGTCTCCGGGGAGTCTCTATGAATGAAAACGTTCGTATTTTGGGGGAGAATTTGTTCAGTATCCAGCTGATCTCGGAGACTTCTCCGTGACGTCTCCACCAATGAGTAAAGGCCCTTTACCCTAATCAAGGGGATCTATCCCCAAGCACGGACATCCATTGGCCGCATAACGCGCTATGGACAGGCCACATAGGATGACACAAACTAGCACGTAGCAAGCCGTGCCGAATTTGAGCCAGCCATGCATCCTTTTCCGCAATCCTCGGGCTTTCTTCGCCTCGCTGTCCGCCGCTTCGGTCGGCGAGATGACTTTGGATTCCTGCGTGGGGAGGAATAAAGGGAGTAAGAGAAAGTGTGTTATCAGGAAAAAATCACGTTGAAATGGGGATGGAGGTAGGGGTGAGGGAGGGAGGGAGGGGGGGGGGGGGAGGTAAGAAGAGGAAGAGAAAGTGAGTTATTGGAATATACAAATAATGTTGCCAGTAGAAACAAATGTGTTTTATTTTGTATTATATCCGCTGTAAAAGTGGTCTTAATAGGCATGAATGGCTGCCGCGTGGGCGGATGGAGGCATGAGTCATGTGGAAATGTGCCATGAGATCAACAATGATCCCTTCATATTGAAGTGTGGCGAAGCAGAGAGAGAGAAGAAAGAAATTAAAGAGTGAAAGAGAGAGTTTAAAATTGTCAGAAAGCGAGGGGGAGAAAGAGAGAGAGAGAGAGAGAGAGAGAGAGAGAGAGAGAGCGGAGAAAATATCGAAATTTCATAGGTTCTCTGTTCGCCCATGCAGAACGGAAATGTATCATTGCCCATGATAAGACTTTACCTACTTAAAGCGAAGGAAAACAAACAAGCCGCGGTCATATTCTTGTTTGAACAAAGACCAATTACGTGGAACGATCCGCTTGGTGATGATGTAATGGGCGGGTAAGATTTGTTGACATAGAGCTCTCTATCTGTCGACTCAAATAAGCACGAAAGAGTTTGTTTTGAATGGTAACATGAAATTGAACAACATAAGGGTAAACATTGATAAAGAATTAATAAAGTTAATGACGGTTTAACAGCAACGTTTTCGCAACAGAGTCCAGTGAAACGACTAGATACCTGAACGATTTATTCACGGTAGACTGGTAGCGGGAGTTCAAGCTAAAAAAAAACCCACACACACCTCAATTTGCTCCTCCGCATCGATGACCACCACTTCTTCGACGTCATTGGCCCTCGGCACTCGAGACCCTAGAGCTTGCTTGTTATGGTCAGCATATTGCTTGGACATCGAAAGGTTGAGGGCGTTGTCGGGGTCTCCAAGAGTCGCTGTTTTTGGCAACCCGTTGAAATGATGTTGGGTTCCATGATCGCGGCTTGCCAAAGTGGTTGATGCTGCTACGAAGCCTTCTGTTAAAAACAAACAAAAACATGTGAATCTTTTACTCTTTCGTCTTCCCTTTCTCCTTCTATTTATCTACTTATCTCATTTCTTTTCCTCTTTCTTCCATTTCCATCTACTTTTGTTCATCCCTTATTCTTCCTCTTCTTTTCCTTCGTTTCCTCCTTGTTCTCTATTTCTTCTTCTTCGTTCTCTTTATTTGCTTCTCTTTCTTCTCCGCTGCTATTCTCGGCTAGCCTCTTATTGCATAAATTCATTGATTTTTTCAAATTTAGAAAATGTTGCTATGTTTTTACAAATGTTGGCTAATATTTTCCCTTCCTCGTTATCTATTTGCGTGCCGTCATGTTTCACTTACCCGAAGCAGAAGTAACTAGAAGGAGACTGCAAAAAAGAAGGCCTATCTTAACAGCTAAAATCAAAATTCTCGTCATTTCTGGGCATAATTCTGCATGTTCCAACTCAATCAGATTTGTTTATTCAGCTATCTTACTTCTCCTTTCTTGTCACAACGCGCGGAATTTGCAATGGCGCCAAAATATTTAAATACGCAAAAGGATTACGCTTATGCGTATTTGTCATGTGATCAGTCATGTGATAAGCCCTGCGCGCAGAACTGCCTCTTTCCTTGCTTTTTGCGTTTATTAGCCGCGTTCACACACAAGAGTTAGTGAGATTCTCGCGAAGAATGAAACATCATGTCTAAATATAACTAATTTCAGTGTGTGTGTGTGTGTGTGTGTGTGTGTGCTGTTAACGGTAGAGAAAAGTGTCATTACTACCTGACTACAATTGTTTTCATAAGTGTTTGCATCGTCTTCCTTATCATCGTCATTATCATCATCTTGATCATCACCATCATGGTTATCATCTTTTTCTTCGTCTGCCCTATTTTCTTTCTGGTCTCCTTGTTCATGCTTTTCACATTCTTCTTCTTCATCATCTCCTGCCTATCTTCCTTTTCCTCTACCTTGTAAAATATTTGTTATCATATTCCATTTGCTCGTCCTCCTCTCTTGAATCACATTCCCCCCTCTACTTCTCCTTCCTCATCGTGATCAAATAGAGGCAATGGGCCATGGTGACTGTTCACCCACGAGTGATGATCCATTTTTTCTCTTTATTCTCTCCCTCCTCTTTTTTACTTTTTTCTTCTTCTTCTTCTTCTTCTTCTTCTTCTTCTTCTTCTTCTTCTTCTTCTTCTTCTTCTTCTTTTTCTTCTTCTTCTTCCTCGCCTTCTACGTCTTCTTCTTCTTCTTCTTCTTCTTCTTCTTCTTCTTCTTCTTCTTCTTCTTCTCCTTCTTCTCCTCCTCCCTCTCCTCCTACTTCTCCTTAATTCTTCCTTTCCATTATGACCCAGTCGAGTCAATGTGCCATGATGAGAAGGGTGACTGTTAACTCACGATTGATGATCCATTTCGCTCGCCATGCGGATTGTCAAACCAAAATAAACAACTCCTTATAGCTGTCATAACTTTTACCGCGTTATTTCTGAATGGCGAAACATAGTCATATCACACTCATAAAGCTTGTCACGATAACGGTGTAACCAGGCATATTTGACTCGGGCTCATTGCCCGCCAAATTAAAGTGAAATTGGGTTGGGAAGACGATGAGGTTTACAACACAACAGAGGAAAAACGATGTGTTTGATAATTTGATGTGTTTGAAAATAATTTCCCATTATTCATCGCATCGCTTTTTCTAGGGCACTTAAACATGTTAAAGCTGTTTGTTTGCAGTATATTGAACTTGTTTCTTCTGCGTTTCTATCTCAAGTAGGCCCATCTTTATCCTTATACGCCCTATAAATAAAACAAGAAAGGATCGCCGAGTCTAAGGGAAGGATATGATGTGGCATCATCTCGATTTGTTTATACTCACCAGCATCCTGTATCCTGCGTGGTCGATGGCCCGCCTAGAGATATCACTTAAAGCTCTACAGACACTCACAAACACAAGGAAGAGGAAACAGTAATCTTTAAACATTGTTTAATCACGGCCCTTCCTGATTTCAATATTTATGGAAAGTTATTATTCAATTTGCTAAGAGTGGTTTACTTTGCATGTATAGAAAGACAGGTGTCTTTAAAGGGGATGTTACGGATTTTACATTCGCGGTTCATGAAACTCAAGTGTCATGAGCATCATGATCATGAGCTCCGGTCGCTGTGATGTGTCGTGTTGCGTCAATTCTTTTGTTATTCGATATTTATATTTTTTTCAAATGGTTTCGCAGGATTACATTGTGGACCAAACCTTCCTGTTTGATGTAGGTCAAAGACTGAACTTTTCTCGAATATCTGGCCTCGTGTGCACTCATGCCAATGTAGCTTTAATTTGCACTCAATGTCCGTAGCAAGTAGAGAAAATTGCTCGATATATCACGGTTATTAACGTTATTATTATTGCTGCGTATTTGTGCCATTTTCATATCAAAAGGGTTCTTTGAACACTATTATGTTGGGGGAAATAGTGCTACTAGGGGCCTTTCCACTGAAGTATGGTGCCAATGAACACCAAAAAGGGAGTCAATATTGAGGCGAAAACCTTGCAATGTGGAAAAAAGGGTGTTAATGTAGATCCAAGACACGAAACATTAACTTCAGGGCGAAAGATTAGTATACATTTTGTCTAAATGTACCGGTATAAGCGATACATGTATCACATGATATTGCTTTTCCCTTTCCTTTTTGCCCTCCTTGCTTTACTGGCTGCTATTGCACCACTACCTGATATTTTTTTTTCATGGCATGTAGCCGTTAAATACTAAGTTGGTATTTTTTACAATTCTCCTTTAAATCATTGAAGAACACCAAATGCTGATAGAACAATCAGTCAATCTCGAGGGAAATGCTGGCGAGTTTGCATGAGTGACATCTCAATGCAAGGAGCTCTCTCATTGGTCAATGCTGCGCGCTGTCGGCAGCGATGCGCGACCTCATTGGTTCTTCATGGCCAGGCATGTCGCCAGCTCGAAATTATACACGCCTCGCGATCTCCTGGAGGCAGTATCGGATCGGTTAATCGTTGTTGATGCTGTCTGCTTTCGTTCGGGCTGGGATCGAGTCGATTTGGAGGTTGTACTGAGCCTTCAAGCATCTTTCAGTGTCGAATCCATGTACGACTGCTTTCACAGGACGATTCGGAGGTTCACTATTATGACCATGGAGTATGGATTACTTCTTACGTTGGTCTTCATTTGCATGACGACACTGGATGTCAGAGCTGCTAGACTGAGAGAGGGTGGAAAGAACGTGTGCTCAAGAGAGTAAGTAGCCCCATTATTGCCCTTATTTACCCAATCAATCGCGTTTGTTAGGATTATGCATCAGGAATTTTTAAGTGTAAAAATATCCTCACTTTGACTTTGATCGTACAAACCAAAGAATCAGTGCGCTGTTTAATAATTCACAACGAGATTAAAGGTCCATTTCGCAGACATGATGAAATTACGTTACCCAGCAAGTACAGCAAGTATATTACACATGTAGCAGGTATGACGTTACCTGAACTACGAGAACACCGTCGTAGGATACAAATAGTCCACGAAGACCATGCTATTTCCCAGTTTGCGTTACCTTTTCCGAATGTGAATGAGATTCAGAGCTACCAATGATGTTTTCCATGTCTCCCCAAGAGCATATTCCTATCACAAGGTTGACAATGATTATCTATGAGAACAGGATTAATCTTATTAGATTCTAAATCTCTTAGATCGTGATGTTCAACATGAAGTTATCAATACTATGGTCGGCAATGTCATAGGAAGTATATTTACACCAGAAGTCCGGCAGCGCATTGACATGATCAGAAATCGGCATTCTCTCGGATTCGGTTGACGTAACATGATTTGTTTTATGTTGAACAGAGAAATAGACCA
Source organism: Arbacia lixula (assembly GCA_963669155.1). Classification (NCBI taxonomy): domain Eukaryota; kingdom Metazoa; phylum Echinodermata; class Echinoidea; order Arbacioida; family Arbaciidae; genus Arbacia; species Arbacia lixula. The sequence goes on along the minus strand of OZ022576.1, from coordinate 55,154,920 downwards.
CTTATTCAAACTGTATGCATCAGACCAAGAACGTAGCTCGTTTCATATCAGACTACTAGCAATATGGACTTCCATACCTGCCTCGCGTAAACCGTCTTCTTTTCTTCAACATGTCGCCAGGATCGCCAAACAGGCGGTTGGGATACATTACTTTATTGGCTGCAAAGCCATGGACAGTTATTGCGAATAAAGTCCCGGGAATAACGTATGCGCTCTATTTGATTTCAATACCTCGTTCACGTAGATCTATACCTAGCGATTTGAAGTGCAAGGCCAGTCATTTAGTGACCATGGCTACCCAGCTGGGAAGAGCCTATCCATGCAATATATTAATTTGTTGCTATGTATAGAAGCTGTTTGCATGTTTTGCAAACAATACGTTCATTATGGTAACTCCAAAGCTTGTCCAAGATTCCTCCAACTGACAAGTATTATTAAGTTCATTCCCCCATGATAACTGAATCAGTGGAGGAAGGAGTATGTAATAATAGTTTTTTTCTTATGCATGTAATTGTACGCATTTTTCTTCCAAACAAAACGTCACTAATGGAAATCCCAAAGCTTGTTCGAGGTTTGTCCGAATAGTAACAACTAATATATTTAGAGTGCCTTCCACCTATTTAAACTAAATCATTTGATGTAGATGAATATAATGGGGCGCTTCTACACGCCTTATAGGGAGAAAGACGTGAACATATTACGAACTGACCGAATGCTTAATTGGTTTTTGCTGCCGAGAGGAAAGTTACCACTTAGTTGGAACTTTAGGAAACGGTCGTTTAGAATCTATTGAAAATGATGAGCGCAAGCCTGTGCATTACAATGAGGTTTTCGTATTCATATTATTGGGAGTGAACAGGTGAAAGGGGACCTAGTTTTAAGAGGAATGTTGACCTTGTGCATGTAGGTCACGTGCACAACTTCCGAAATGAATAACCAGACATACGAGATAGTGCCGCAGGGTGTTTGCCAGACCTAGCAACTTATACCACCTGTAAACGCACATAAAACAATAACAAGATGAAACAATGTACCACGAGAACGAAATCTCTCCAGGCTTCTTGGAAACCAGCAGCTATCCCTTTTATGTACAAACAACAATAATTTAATGGAAACGATGTTTCTGATGGGGTAATTTTGGAGTTACGTACCAACAAAAACTAAAACATGAAACATGCTTGAACACATTTTACTCTGTATTGAAGTTTTACTTTTTGTTCGACGTTGAATAAAACCCATAGCCTTCTATGATTCCTTGAAATTTGAAATTATACAAACTTTGAAAGGGGGTCGGAGATGGAGGTCATGGGGGGGGGGGGGGGAGAAGGGGGGGGGGGGGGAGGACTGGAGGTCCTGATGTGGCTCCGTCGCCAGAAGAGCCTCCTTAAATCCACATTAACATTTGGGCTCCCTGCTAATTTCCACTCTGACGTAATTCGCGCACTGTCTTTCAATAATTGTAGTCCAAAACATTAATGTCTTGAAGACGTCCACAATGAAATCTATAAATAAACATCTCCATAACGCCAAGGTGATATATATGGTATGACCCACTTCAATGTCTTGATTTAGTAGCTTGTTTGGAATACCATGCACTGAACTGCACTTAAGATGTACGTCTACCCAAATCCCCAAGTACCATGTGGAAAAGTTAATTGAATTTCAACGTCATCACAGACGTATACAGCTACATATTTTGAAATCCACCGACAGCTGCAGTAGCTATATTTTACATTCCCCTTCCCCGTCGTAAGAAGTACACGTCATTGTCATGATCATCATGAGAAGGTATGCTTATGTCCGCCTTCCAACCGTGTGCACGTCCTTATGTTTTAGCTTGGAGTGAGACGATGAATGTGGTCTACATGTACTCGAGAAAGAAGAGGTGGACGTACTCTATCCTGAAAGATGATTATGGGGGCGCGTGGGGAAATCGAGGAATAGGGTTGGGTAGCTTTTCAAACATGATCACATGGTCTTCATACTAAAACCCACACAAATCAGATGTCTTAGCTTAATACATTCCTGTGGATTATCACTGTCGCAATATTTCGCTGAAGCAACACATTTGAAAAGCTGGTAATTGTTATTACCACCCCTATTTTAATACCAGTCTCCCGTACGCCGGTAACTCTCTCCGCTGAACCATCTGTCCTAATTACCCACGTGAACCATATACCCTGTATGTATAGGGAGCGATGCTTCACGTCATGATCAAAGCCGATATATCATGTGTAGAAACATGTAGAAACTATTACATGTAGGAAACATGTAATAGGGTCCCTAATTGTGAATATGAAGTCAGATTTTCTTTGGAGTATCAAGGAGATGGGTCACGATAAGGAGAGGTGACATCAAGTTCGCTTTTGGCGCTGTTTCCTGTCACATCGGGCTTGCCTGACTTCACCTTGAGAGAGTCTTTCCAAATTAGTCAATCGAGATTTAGGCCTTATTTGATTTCTCTTGTGGAGGATCTCTGTTGCCAATAACAGTACTAAAGAGCATTATCTTTTGGTCAATCGTTGGCTCGTTTGAATCAGATCCGAAAATAAACGAGATTTAATATCATTTGTGTCTGTCTTGGTCATCATCTGGTATGTATGTTCGTGCTCGGTTACAGTCGCCTGTCGTTGATTTTATGTGTAGGATAAATTCACATTGGACATAAAGCACTCAAAGATCAAAACAAGATAATCCACTAACATTACTTAGTGGGTGGGGGTGGGGGAACCCAAAGAGGTAAAATAAAGCAATATAGTCTAGGTTGGTATGGGGGACACGCACCCATAACAACTGATTCTCTGATAGTGACCTGCTACCAGGATGACCATTGTCGGGTACATGGGGGGAGGGGGGGGGGGGGGGGGGGGTGGACCTGTCCGCTCACCACCGTCCATCCTTTATGTATACGTTCCATCAATATGCGAACTGTTTCATACCCCATTCTTATTTCAACTGTGACGAACTAAAATACCCTATCCACCCCGAACAGAGTGTAGGGAAAGTTCGCAGTGTCCGAACGATATTGCGTTATCATGATGATAAGCCCGGTCATGCATATCAAAATGGTCGATTGCCAATCATAGCGATTGACCTTTAGTGTCGGCCGCGGAGTTGTTTTAGAAATGAACTTCAGGAAATTGTAACGTCTATCCCTGGAGACGGCTAAACCACACAACCGAAGACCGTCACCTGATTATTCAATCGAGACGTTTAATGTGATGTCCGTTAGCACGATGTGAATGGAAGTTGAGGCTGGTGAATGCCGACCCCGGGCTGTGGCAAGTGCCTCTGAATACGGGGAAGCCGCCCATTCGTGAACCGTGTTTATCTGATGAGGGATTTTATGGGGGTTTATGTTTGTTGCCATGTGACGGGACATAACGTGGCATATCTTATTGTTTTGTAGGAAGAGCGCACAGAATCGCAGGAAATCTCATAAATGCTGGCCGGAGTCCGAGATTACATTTAGATGGCTTTTGGGTAGGGTTAATTGGGTAGCCGGAGACAGATATTGAAAAAATAAGTGTGTGTGTGTGTGTGTGTGTGGGGGGGGGGGGGGGGGGAGAGATGGAGCCTCCGGGGCACATATTTTTCAATTTGTTACATGTACATTCAACGTAGCGTAAATGTAACACTTGTCGGTCCCTCCCGCATCCACCGCCTGGAGTTGTTTTTGTTAACAAGATTCCGACTGGATAGATCATTTTTCGTTATGTACGCAAATATCATAATCGTTATTTAAACAACACATATGGGCCTCAAAGCTTATCCGAGGTGTTGTTCGGAAGCTTCCGACTGGACAATTCATTTTTTTCGTTATGAATGCAATGGATTGTATGCACGTTGTTCAAACAGCCCGTTACTGATGATAGCCCCAAGGTGTGTTGACCAAGAACAGCAAATAGATTCAGAGTGCATTCCAACATGGTAATTGAATCGCTAGGCGCAAGTTAATTAACTAACGCGTTACTACACATTTTGATAGGGGACAATATTGCGAATAGATCACGAAAATGGTCTATTAATACGCAAGGAATAGTGGGCGAAGACTTAAAGTTGATTGTGATCAAAATCTGATGTAAGTTTGCATTGATGATTGAAACAGAGTTATGTCAAAGACTTTTTGCCCGATGTATTCATTGATAGAGACGTTTCCATGGTTTCCGAGACCTGCTGGAGACTGGAAATGTTTCCCCCATGTTTGAATTTTCCCGCAACTTCCTGGAGACCTAGCTAGTCTCCAGGAGGCGTCGTGGAGCTTGGTCTCCTCCAGGTCGCCAACTAGGTCTCTAGGCCAGTAAGAAAACCCACTCTACTTGATATAGGTCTACATAAAAGAAAACATACCTTTTGTAACATACTGTATGTCTCTATTAATCAAGAACGTGTTTACTGTACACAATATTATATCCCATTAAAAGCAGTTGTGCAATCTATGCCAATTGTCATGACGATAGACGAGTGAATGTATATAGGATAAAGGACACATTTGTAATGATCTCCTTCATACTTGACCATTCATCCTAGAGTTGAAAACCATGCAGTTATGACATGTATGAGAAGAGGAACAACGCACAACATTATCATGTAGATGATCAAACCAAGGAACTTGCTTCCAGACATCTTTGATCAAACATCGCACTATTCATGCTATTTGTAGATCAATCATAATTAGCGTGGCTCTATAATTGGATACAGGTCATAATGTAGCCAACATGCAAGATAGAATGGAAGAATGTGATTATGACTCCTGATACAATCACGTGTCATTAAAGTGAATTTTGTAAACTCCTGTTTGCTACATTGGTTTAAATTTTCATCAGTATCAAATTAAATTTTCATCAGTATCAAATTCGTTTTCTTGACTTGAAACTACCGACCGTCGCGACAGGTATTCGTAAAATTATTGTGTGCGTGTGGACTTCAAGGACGAAGAGAACACAAGCATAGCCATAATGGACAAGAGTAAGAAAGAGACTGGGAGAGAGATGGGGGATAAGTTAGAGCAAAGGGCAGAGAGAGAGTGAGAGAGATAAACAGAGAGAGGGAGATAAATAAAATAATGGGACACAAAGTAGATTACAGGGAGATAGAGATGGAAAGAGAGAGCCAGGGAGAGAGAGAGAGAGAGAGAGAGAGAGGGGGGGGGGGGAGGGGAAGAGAGAGAGAGAGGGTGAGATGGAGAAATAGTAAGAAAGAAAGAGAGACAGAGACAGTTGCAGGCAGACACAGAGCTACAGAGAGACAGAGAAAGAGACAGACAGACAGACAGACAGACAGACAGGCAGAGGGACAGACAGAGAGAGAGAGAGAGAGGAGAGAGAGAGAGAGACAGAGACAGAGAGACACTGAGAGTTTTGGGAGGGGCGGGGGTGGGAGTAATTTCATATTTATGAATGTCTTTCCCGTATGCTTGATCTTTTTGTTGTCTCATCACGGTTCCATCCTTTGGGATTTTTTTCTTCACAAGTAAAAAATGGTCCAATTATTTTCTGACGGAAATTCTTTCATCCATCCCCCTAGATTCTTCCTATACAGTAGCTATCACTGGGGTTGAATATAACAATTCCAATACGTACACCAAATCGGGAAGATCCTGATGAAGGCAGGTGCCCGAAAGCTTGGTCCTATAACTAGTGGGTAAACATGTCTTGCAACGGCCCTCTTCGACCCCCCTCTCCTGATCACACATATATGACGAAGAACCGCAAAAAACGTACATCACCGAGACTGATTACAATTATATATATATATATATATATATATATTTTTTTTTTTTTTTTTTTTTATATAGCGCAGGGTTATTAGATTTACGCTTCACGAATTTTAGGTCAGGAATTCTATTTTGCAATTGGTACGGAACAGAAAGAGAGAGAGAGAGAGAGAGAGAGAGAGAGAGAAGGGGGGGAGGGGGCGATAGAGAGGCGGGATGGGGGGTTAGGGTTAGGGGAGCTGCGTGTTGTGTGTGAGTGGTTAGGAATGGTGAGAAGGGGGACGGGGTAATCTTAATATCATATTTCATGAAATCTACATGGCATAAAATGCCACAACCACGGAGTTCGCCTTATATGATTTGTGAAAACGGCTCTATAAAACATGTGGACAGAGAAATAACATGAAATTGTACAACTGGTTGAAATGTGAAGATCATTTGAGTTGTGACCGATGTCTCCTGCTTGCTGTAGAAAGGATTGTTAGCTCTTTGTTTGGATGTGGTTGTTGATCTCTTGTCGCTGATGAAACTCACATTTCCGTAAACAAAACATGAAGAAAGAGTAATAACATATGAAATGGTACAACTGGTTGAAAGCTACCTTGAAACGTCACTTTTGAACTTGCCCTCTACGAAAAGGAAAGATCATTTAAATTGTCACCGATGTTTCCTGTTTCCTGTAGAAATGATTGTTAGCCTTTGTTTGTATGTGGTGTTGATCTCTTGCCGGTGATAAAACTCACATTTCCGTAAACAATGCTTTCACCAAATTTCTTCAACTTGGCACACTGAGAATTATCTCAGCGTGCGGAGGTGAAGACATTTTGATCCCAGGACATTATTTGAGATAAAAAATTATTGATTGAACAAGGTTCGTGTCCAGCGGCACACAATTTCTCTCAATAGCAAGTTTTTCAAACTAGTTTGAATTAATACACTGCTCAAATATTGATCATGTATATTCTTTGGGTGCAATTTTACATGCATTTCTTCAATAAGGAAAGTAGGACACCGCCACCTTAACAAAGTCTACAAACAACACACTTATACGAGTAATGTCCAGACCAGTATGGCGATTTTTTTTTAAACAATATTGAAACCGTCAGACACTAGATTACCTCTACGAGTAGCAATAACAGCGTAACAAGTCGAACAGATCCGACGGAAGTTGTCATATACCATTAAACCAGTATCTTCACCATTTACTCCGGTCATTCTAAGCAATCTTTCGTGACAGGAACGTCAGTTATGAAGATAGGAAGATGTGGCATCTGTTCTGTGAGTGGCAGCTGCGTGGTACTAAGTATATTTCCCTGCATCGGACGCAGGGGCAAGGCAGAATCTCACAGATTGCGTTCACCTCTTAATTAGACCATGACCATGTGACCACGGTGACAACACGAAGGAATTGTGGGTACACTTTTCACATGACCCTTCGTCTTTAGTTGTTGTGAATATGATTCCAGATTTCTCCGTCTCGCATCTCGGAAGATACGCTCGGTATGATGATGTGGACTCTGCAAAATCTATTACTGTACCATGATGCGGGTGATTGGCTTTTAATGATTGTGATGATCAGTGGTAGAAAGTCACGCACGTGAAAGTGTATTAATATGTTCAGGAATGTAAAGAAATTGAATATTGATGTAATGAGGTTATGGCATAATAATGTCTCGTGTTATTTGGGCCTCCTACTCACAGATGCATTAGTAAGTTATACAATGTACATGGACATATCAGAAGATGAATCATTTAGAGAAGACAATTTTGCATGCAGCGAAGGATGGGGATGATGAGACGACATAGCAATTTACAAAGAAGAAGGGGGAGGGGAGGAGGAGTGGAAGAAGACGAGGGTGGATGGGTTGGAGGGGGGTGGAGGGGGGGGGGGGGGGTTGAAGGATAGGTATAAGGGAAATGCGTAAGATAAATGTAATATAGTGATTTAAACTCACAAAGACATTTCAGCTCTTCACACCATCCCGTTTGTACCTCCCATGATTACTGTTATGTAATGGATAATGTACATGGTCCGTGCCTGATCTAGCAACGAGTTCATTTCTGTAAACTAATAGAGAGGTGTCATTACGGTTTACCTGTAAACTGTTCTACCAGTCCTCCCTTGATGAAGCGCTTAGCACCGGGATGTATTCACTAAAGCCCCCGTTCCACTATCACGATCTGGACCCCGATCTACCCCGATCTGACAGATCGGGGTAGATCGGGAAAAGCGTACAAGGATCGGAAGCGTCGTAGCAACAGCGTTGGGAGAACGGAGTAGCAGCGGGCACTTTTTCAGATCGGCAATCTCCCCGATCAAATTTGACCTATTTTGAATCGTAAAGCAAGCGGGGAGAACGTAATAACAGCGTAAATACAGCGGGATGGGCGTAGTAAGGTCTGTACAAGCGTAGTAACAGCGGCGCTAGAACTGGAGGTAAACTTAATACCGGTGTGATCCCGATGCTGCGCCGCTCTTCCCCGATCAAAGCACGACTTTCCCGCTGTAACACCGCTCTCACTACGTTCTCCACCCTTGACTTGAATTAAGCCCACATCCTACAACGCTCTTAATACGCTGTGTTCGCGCTTTAACTAGGCTGTCTCCGCGTTAGCTACGCTGTTCCTACGCTTTCCCAGACTTATTTACGCACGTCTTCCGCTCTCGCCGCTATAAAAGGGACGTAGCCGATACACTGGGAAGTTCGCTGCCAAAATGGCTCCCAAAAGAAGATCATCAAAGAGATCAGAGAGTCGAAAGTGTTGAGGAGGTGGTGGATGTTGTCGGAGTAGAGAATGACGACGAAGAAGAAGAAGAAGAAGAAGAAGAAGAAGAAGAAGAAGAAGAAGAAGAAGAAGAAGAAGAAGAAGAAGAAGAAGAAGAAGAAGAAGAAGAAGAATTAGAAGAAGAAGAAGAAGAAGAAGAAGAAGAAGAAGAAGAAGAAGAAGAAGAAGAAGAAGAAGAAGAAGAAGAAGAAGAAGAAGAAGAAGAAGAAGAAGAAGAAGAAGAAGAAGAAGAAGAAGAAGAAGAAGAAGAAGAAGAAGAAGAAGAAGAAGAAGCGCACATTCGCTGGGAAATCTGACATAGTTCTGAAAAGGAATTCAATCATCCTGTCTCAGTTCAATCATCAGCCTGTTGTAGTGGCCATACTGCAATCGACGATCTTCTGTGAGCCATATGACCTGACCCAAAATTATTGTGGAAGTCTCCTCCTTCTTCTATTTCTCCTTCTTCTCAGAATAGCCAGGAGCAAAGTAGTGCCGTCACCAGCTTTTTTCAAGGTGGTTGCATGCTTTTTTTTTTTTTTTTTTTTTGGGGGGGGGGGGGAATAAGACACAAAAATCCAATTCCGATGTCAGGCATCTAAAAGACCTATTAACCCCCCCCCACACACACACACACACACACACACACACAAACAAACAAAAACAGAACAAAGAAAAAACAAATCTAACTCGCTCCCTTCTAAACAAAATTTTTAAAAATTATGGTCTGGAGGGGGGGGGGGGGGGATGCATTCGCACCCCCTGTACCCCCCTGGGGACGGCCATGCAAAGCACGTCTTTGATTATTGATATTGTATTGCTGCAGGGGAAGTCCTGTGATGAGTAGAGGAATATCTTCTAGGTCCATAATTTCTACCAATAACTCGGGATCGGCAATGTAATGGGGTATTTATAGACACATCGGGCACTTTTTAGCCTTCAGAACGGGGAAACAGCGTGGCAACATCGCATAGATCCTTCAGAGCGTATATACAGCGTGGATAGATCGTATAGCGTCGGCAACATCGCACGTACAGCGTAATTATATCGTTTTAAAGCGTAACTCCAGCGTCCAACATCGTAATACTTCATTCCCGATTATCGTAGTAAGAGCGTATGAAGCACGTGTTGGTCGTAAATACAGCGTTCTTACAGCGTTCTCACATCGTAGTGTGTCCAGATCGGTTCATCTTTCACCCGATCCTTCCCGATCTGAGAAAATTGCCAAATCGTGGCGAGAGCGGCATAGTGGAACAGGGGCTTAAGAGGGAGATGCGACATAGAACGCAGTTAATTGATTCATCTTTAGCGCGCTGCGACACTGCCGCAGAATGCGACAGTGTCGACAAACTTGGATCTGTATGCAGGTGCAATCTTGAGCAGGGTAGGTGAGAAGGTGATTAATCCTCCTTGTGCCAGATTGAATGGTGCTCAATGTGATTTCTGTGCATTGCTGGTGGCAAAACGCAAAACCTTGTGGGTAATACCCCCCCCCCCCTCTCCTCAAATAAAAAAACAATAAATGAATGAAAACAACAATACATAAAACTACAAATCAAAAACACACACACAGCAACATAAACCCCCCCAAAGAAAACAAGATCATATTTCGTCTAAGATTTTATTTAAGAAAGGGAGAGTTGCTAGATAAATCTAATGTCAGAAATTTGAAATAACAAAATATGAAGCGGCACGACATACATTATATAACTTGTAAATATTGGAATCATCAAAATGAGGCCTTCTCATTTTTTTAAACATATATTTGCACATAAACCGTTAACCTTGTGCATGTTAATGTTCCCCCAAACGGACTGCACTGTCCGTCATTGATGTGTTTTTGCACAAGAAATGGCATACAATTCCCACAGAGCCACAATTTGTTTGGCATACAAGCAATTGATAAATGTATCAAGATGTATATGTTTGATGCTGTATTAGAAATACCCCTTTCCTTTTAAGCTTACAGACCATACATCTAGAACCACAGCATAACTATGCACGGATCAGCTGGGGCTAGTTAGAAGCATGATAAGTGTGTTCCTTCTGTTTGGATGCAGGGCTGCTGACGGGGGCGTAGAGCTTCACTGCTGCGCGGGATGGCGGCGGTCGGGGGACCAGTGTCCTAAAAGTAAGTCAGACATTTCATTAAGAACAATCATGAAGTACTACCTAAGAATCACAACATATTTATATAGTAAGTAGTATTACAAGAATTACTTTATTTAAGTAGGGCGAGGGATGGGGTGTGTGTGTGTGTGAGGGGGGGGGGGGAGGGTGAGGAGGCATGAAATTGTCCCCTTCTCCCCCAGTACCTGCATGTGCGCAGATAGTGGATACAGAGTTGCATTTCCCACCAATGTGCCGTCACCACTTACAAAATGAACAGGCTGCCAAGGTAACCATAGTAACCAACCTTGGCTTTCCTTTATAAGTTAGAAAATGTTCTTACTCGAAAACTTTATTCAAGCGCCATACAGGATAAGGGTTACAGGGTGGATATGGAAGGTGGGGTGGGGGAGGGTTGGGGGGGGGGGGCAACCTGCGCTAAGATGTTTGCACGATGTGGGGAACATAATGCGTATGTCGCAGACATATTGAATGCATACAACACGAGGCATTGGGTACGAGCCGGTGTCATACCTAGAGAGGGATTTTTTCGAGGTTTGCATGGATTGGTTCGCTCTGAAGCACCATTTATTACAAATTCAGTTTGATGTATATATGTTCTCTTCTGATTAAAGGGTAGCTTTGGGGAGAGTGCTCCTCCGAGCATGGAGGCATATTCCCTACATAAAGGCAAAATCTGGACAAGAAATATTTATCTTGCTGCGAGATATTTAATCTAACATGATATGGCGTTGCATTGACGCCATTGCAAGTAACAGACACATTTTGCTAATTTTCATGAAAAGTCTCTTTTGTTAGTTGCTTCCTTTTGTCAGATTAGGGCAGTATTCTGATCATTATTTTGTTTGCTGTAAAAGCGGATTTGTCACTTTTATTCAATAGTTAAGAAAAAAAAATGAATTTGGGATTATTCTAGGAGAAGGGTCCATCCCACACCTCATGCCGCAATGTATCCCCATTTCCCCCCGTGCACCCCGTGTGAATCAGATAAGTAATTCAGATCAAACCGATGCTCATTATACATTGCAATTGATTCCATATTCGTTTTCTTAATTGCATGTGGCATCCCCAGAGTGTTCCAAGACAACGTGGGGCTTTGACTGCGAGAACGCATGCCAGTGCAGGAACAAGGCCAAGTGCAATCGCTTCTCCGGCAACTGCTCCTGTAGTAAGGGCTGGACGGGACCAACGTGTGAGGAACAGTGCGATAGCGCCCACTACGGCAGAGGCTGCAGCTTGGTGAGTCCACATTACTTTCATCGTCACACTTAGTCACGACTGTGACTGTGACTGTGACTGTGACTGTGACTGTGACTGTGACTGTGACTATGACTGTGACTGTGACTGGACTGTGACTGTGACTGTGAGTGTGACTGTGATTGTGACTGTGACTGTAACTGTGATTGTGACGTGGAATCTGAATCTTTTGTTACAACATCTAGGTGGACGCGATGGAATCACGTACGCATTGTATTGTTAAGAGTAGCTGTCAGTCACAGTCGCAGTCGTGGCATTTTTTATACGGAATTGATACGGTTTTTCCGCGATGAAAATAATGTTTTCTAGTTAATTCATTAATTAATTCATTCATTTTACTAGATAAGGGAAAATTGTATTTTTCATCTCAAATTAAGTTTGCAACCCCCTTGCCCCCAACCCATTTATCAATGACGGAGAAGTGAATGTATAGAGTATATATCATGGGCGGTGTATTGCATAGCAAATCGCTGAAGATATAACGAAACAATATTGTTGTATCGCAATGTTGTATCATGCTAGCATAATCATTATATGCACTGCACTGGCTCGGTATAAATACTGTTAACTTGAATAATATGTCATGAATGAATTGAGGACAACAACATGAAAAGGGTCAGGGACGAAACGCTCGAAAAAAGAAACACTGCGAAAAAAGGAAGACGATGAAAACATTTCGCAACATCAGTCACGTACCGTCTTATCGACGGAAATATTTAGTTTTGTTTGTTATCATGAGTGAGGTGGTTATATCTCGCGTTTTTACGGTTACGCCACGACGATTTTGCGTAGGAGAACAATGACATATCTCTTTCCTATAAACGGATATGAAAATAAACAACTGCCTGGCAGTTTTATGTGTTTTACTTAAAATATTATTACCAAGCACTTTGTTTAAGTAAATGTTCATTTTTCATCTATTACTTTACACCACACTGCGGTGGTACATGTATTTAATTGTGTTTATGGGTATGTTACTTGATTTTAATTTAAGCTCTTTATCCATTATACATAACAGAGTCCTGTCTTATAAAAAGTTTCGATTGTTCTGAATCAATCGCAAGTCCAATCCCCTCCCTATTTATAACAAACAGAGTTACGATCTATACAAACTGCAAGTCAAGCTTCAAAAGCGCACTTCTTTATCAGGCGGTACCCGGGCACTCATGACATACCACCTCCAGATGACAAGGCTATGATCTATATACATCAGTAATGGAATACATGAATCAAACAAATGACATACATTATACATTTTGGTCCACTTTCTGCACTAGCAATGCGCCTGTCAGAACGGCGCCAGCTGCAATCGTATTTCCGGCGTATGCAGTTGTACAGCTGGGTGGAAGGGGAAGACTTGTAAGGCGAGATGTGCCCCGGAGGAGTTTGGCGCTGGTTGCCTGGAAAGGTGAGGCATATTCTTAAGTCTTCATGCGCCAGGGAAATTGCTACTGTAAGGATTTGTGTGTCTTACTCGTGTTAAGGATACATCAGTAACGGTCAAAGAATTAAACGATGCAGACCTGGATTATGTATGTCTTTCTGCTTCGGTGAGGTGTCTTGATGACGGTCCAGTTTAGGGCGATTCTAGTCTTCAAGAAGGTTATATGTTAATTCAGGTTAAATCCATACGATTAAAAGTTTCATTAAGTTGGAAGGCCTAGTGCATGATAGGGCCTATACGATATCAATGAAAATCAGCTTTTGATGGGATAGTATGGGAAATATAATCTTTATGAATGTTTCTCCTCACCCACTAGGTATTTGTCTTTTGGTTGATTATGATGTCACAAACCACCTTCCGAGTCCGTATAAATACCGTTGGAAAGTTTTACTCACGCCTACAAAACGCTGTATTGTTTGTTTCAATCATGTAGATGCCGATGTCAGAATGGTGCTGTCTGCAGTCCTATAGATGGCTCGTGCGCGTGTCGAGCCGGGTTCACTGGGCCGCTCTGCGAGAACACGTGCCGATGTCCCGACGGGCGACCCTGTCTGGCTGACGGGTCCTGTCGCTGTTTGTCGGGATGGGCGGGTCGTAAGTGCGACGAGCAGTGTCCCACCGGTACCTATGGAGACAACTGCGACCAGCTTTGTGTCTGTGAGAACGGCGGGTCATGTGATCACGTCGATGGTACTTGCAGTTGTCGTCCCGGTTGGATCGGACAGTCTTGCGAGGAGAGTTGTCCAGAAGGATTTTACGGTGAAAACTGTTCGTCGACGTGTCGTTGTCTCAACGGTGCAAGCTGCAGTCATGTAGATGGGTCCTGCTCTTGTCTTCCTGGTTGGACGGGTGCCGTGTGTTCCGAACAATGTCCGGTGGGTTCCTTCGGAGCAGGGTGCCGAGGTAGTTGTCTCTGTCAGAACGGCGCCGAATGTCATCATGTTGACGGAAGCTGCGTCTGTAGTCCGGGGTGGAGAGGTGATTTATGCTTTGACCAGTGCCAAGTGGGGTTCTATGGACTCGACTGTAGCAGTATCTGTCAGTGTGAGAATGGTGGCGAGTGCAATGCTGTTGACGGTGTCTGCACGTGTCAAGCAGGCTGGCAAGGGGAGGTTTGCTCCGAACAGTGTCCCGAAGGTTCTTACGGCGTTAGCTGCCAGAGCACGTGTCAATGCCAACACGGTGCTTCTTGCAACCCTGCTGATGGAGCCTGCGATTGTCAAGCTGGCTGGATAGGAAACACTTGCTCCGAGGCATGTCCTTCTGACAAGTACGGACTGGGTTGTCTGCAAGTATGTGAATGTCTCAATGGCGGTGTTTGTGATCATGTAGACGGGTCATGCACCTGTCCAGCTGGTTTCATAGGAGACCTGTGCCAAGAGGTTTGTCCAGAGGGGTCATACGGAGAGAACTGCGAGGCGCCATGCCAATGCGCACATGGTGCTAGCTGTCATCCAGTGGATGGGTCATGTACCTGCACTCCGGGTTGGACAGACCCTCACTGCAATAGTGCGTGTGAGGAAGGATATTTCGGACAGGATTGTAGTCAGGTCTGTGCATGCGCAAATGGTGCGAGCTGTGATCACGTGGATGGGTCATGTGATTGTACCTCAGGGTGGATGGGTGCGGTGTGTGATCAGAGGTGTGGGGAAGGGCTCTATGGTCGTGGGTGTCAGGAACTGTGCCAATGTCAGAATGACGCGGTATGTCATCATATCGATGGTTCCTGCATATGTGGTCCTGGCTGGACCGGAAATCGATGTGAAAGCAAATGCCCAGATGGCTCGTACGGAGATGCGTGTGCGGGAGTGTGTATGTGTGAAAACGGCGCGATCTGTAATCACATAAGTGGTGTATGCACGTGTTCCGCCGGATGGGCGGGCGCTTACTGCGCAGATCCTTGCATGGAAGGTTTCTTTGGTCAGGGTTGCTTCCAATCATGTGAATGTCAGAACGATGCCGAGTGCCATCACGTGACTGGCTCGTGTTCATGCCAGGCAGGATGGGTTGGGTCAGTTTGTGACGTTCCTTGTCCTGACGGCTTCTTCGGCGATAGCTGCACCCAACAATGCAGCTGCGATCATGGAGGATCATGTCATCACGTCGATGGCACCTGTATCTGTACCCCTGGCTGGACTGGAGTCACATGCGAACAAAAATGCGAAGTTGGCTCATTTGGGCAAGACTGCCAACATTCTTGTCTTTGCCAGAATGGTGTCTGTAGTCACATCGATGGGTCTTGTGCGTGTGAGCCAGGGTGGACTGGGCCATTGTGTGACGAGAAATGTCCAGACGGGTTTTATGGGCAAGACTGCGCTAGGCAGTGTCAGTGCTCGGAGAGTGGTCAGTGCCATCACATTGACGGGTCTTGCATATGTTTCGCGGGTTGGATTGGTCCATTGTGTGACGAGCAATGTCCACAAGGTTTCTTTGGAGAGAATTGTCAACATCCCTGCGTGTGTCAGAACGGTGGTGCGTGTAACCACATCGACGGTTCATGTACTTGTGCAGATGGGTGGGCAGGCGATATGTGCGACGAGAAATGTTCGGTGGGGTCATTTGGCAGAGGGTGCTCTGAACAATGTCAGTGTGTTAACGATGGTCTTTGCCATCATGTCGATGGGTCTTGCACTTGCACCCCTGGTTGGATAGGTCGTACGTGCGAAGAAAGGTGTGAAGATGGATACTTTGGGCCGGGCTGCACAATGACCTGTCAATGTCAGAACAATGCAACGTGCCATCACGTCAATGGATCATGTATTTGCCAGCCCGGATGGAGCGGGCATCTTTGCGAGAGTAAATGCCTTGAGGGGTACTTTGGAAGTGGCTGCGGTGAAGAATGTCTCTGCGAAAACGATGCTGTCTGTCACCATGTTGACGGTACCTGCCAGTGTACAATGGGTTGGATGGGTGCCTATTGTAACGAGCCTTGTCTAGATGGTAACTATGGCGACAGGTGTCAAGAAGAGTGTAGATGTGAGCACAATGCGAGCTGTAATCATGTCAATGGGACTTGCTCGTGCACACCTGGATGGACCGGGACTTTCTGCGAAACACCGTGCCCTTCCGGTCACTACGGTGATCAGTGCTCTCTCCAATGTTCATGTCTAAACAGTGCACAGTGCAACCACATAGATGGTTCTTGTATGTGCACTGCTGGTTGGATTGGACAGCGTTGTGAAACGGTGTGTCCAGATGGTCGATATGGACCAGGTTGCCAAGCTAATTGCACTTGCCAAAACAATGGCAGTTGCAGCCCATTTGATGGGTCTTGCCTTTGTGCTAGAGGTTGGCATGGACGTTCTTGTGAAGAAACGTGCAGCCAAGGCTTCTATGGGGAAAACTGCAAACATACATGTCACTGCTACCACGGGGGACTTTGTAATCCATTCGATGGGTCCTGCTCGTGTTCCGCCGGATGGACAAGTTCAGACTGCTCTGAAATTTGTCCCGATGGTTCTTTCGGCTTGAACTGTTCAGGGACGTGTTCGTGTTACATGCATGGTGCTTGTGACCCTGTGGTAGGGTGTGTCTGTGATGGTGGCTGGATGGGCGTGGACTGTGACGTTCCGTGCTCAGATGGCACGTACGGACACAATTGTTCTCTGACGTGTGATTGCAAACACAATGGATCTTGCCACCACGAGAAAGGGTGCATGTGTGAACTTGGCTGGGAGGGCCAACAATGTGAACGACCTTGCGCGAATGGCACCTACGGTCTGGATTGCCTCAATTCATGCAAGTGCGTCCATAGCGTGACTTGTGACCCTGTACGAGGCTGCGTCAACTGTTTTCCTGGATGGATCGGGCCTTCGTGCGAAACACCATGTCCTCCAGGAACCCACGGCAACAGATGCGAGTTAGAGTGCCCTGTCTGCCACAATGGGGGAAAGTGTCACCACGAGACGGGACTGTGCGTCTGTGCCGCAGGCTTCCAAGGAGAAAGGTGATTATAATCCTCATACCCGAATTCAACATCCAATAACATTTCGACATAGTTCCTCCGGGTTTCAGGTTGAGGTCCTCACCTTCAATACTTAAACGATTATTGTTACGTAAATAACGAACGGAATGTTTAAAATCTTTCCAATCATATCCTCACATTTCATGCAGACTCTAAACGTGCCATGGATGAATTTTAACATGTCATATCAAGTACTTTAAATATTCGTACACATGATAATACGTGTTTGCTACCAGCTGTTCTAGCGTTGACATTGGACGAAATACATGCATTATGTTTTGTCTTTTAACGGAATATAACTGACATACAGATACAGTATATCCATTAAGAACTATTCCTCGTTATTTGTATGGGTTGTGATTCATCTCCTCCGCAGATGCCACTTGCCATGTAACGGTGGATCCTTCGGTGAGGGCTGCGCTTCAACCTGCCAGTGTCTGACAACGGATCTGTGTGACCCAGTGACGGGCGAGTGTCAGGGTAAGCGTGGCAAAAAGTAGCACGAGCCATTTAAAATGTGGTCCATTTCGTCCAATTCCCAGTCGGTCTACAAGCAAGCACAAACTTATATGTAAAGTTGAGGGATGGGGTGGCGGGTCACGATTGTGGTTAGGATCAAGTTGATTTCATGGTAAGGCTTTATACCGTAGGGCTTGGGTTAAGTGTACATAGACTTAAAAGACACTTTCAAGATTTTCCTTCTAGACAAAGTGGAGATGCGTCAAAATGTGAGCAGAAAACGGCATAACCGCGTATAATTCTTTTAATTCAATTTGATTATATTATTTTGATGTGAAACGACTCAATATTCTTACACATTTGTGGCATTATGCATGTTAAGGATGAGGGCGGTGGAAATATTATGGTAGGAAGGGGTGTGGTCCTTGCCTCTCACTGGTAACCTCTCGCAGACAGAAGGGTCCCTCTGGCAGTCTCGCGCAAATAAAGGTTCATCCTCTTGAGATGAAGAACTGCCTCGATCTCGAACTTCGTATCGCCTCTTGCGATATGAAGCACCTCCCACAGCCATCCATATTTGTCGATTTGTCTCTTTCAAAATTAAACGTATAGTCTAGTATTTGCAAACCTTTGCACTAATGAACTTATTTTAAACATCACAATCTAAAAAAATCGAGGAGATCAGATCTATTATTAAGTATAAGGGATGATTATGTAGAAATAAATTTGTTGACATAGACACACCAACTTCACTTTAAATTTGACAAAGAAACAGAGCTCGAGAGGAAAACTACAAAAGAAGTTGATGTTATCGGCTGTGCCCCAATTCTACGTTTCTGCCAGGTTATTTATTTCACAAACTCGACCTGCTTCATGTTCATGTTGTGGTTCAAGCGCTGTTTTCCGGAACTTGAATTTGTTTTACAATAGGGGTACATGACCTGAAAATATGAGTATGGTTCGGAAACCTGTATATAATTAATCACACCATTCATGCCATGCCTTCAAATAGATTCGTTAGAGCAGTAACTTCCTTAACAGTGAAACTTATTTAAAGTGCTCTAAACAATTCATTTCCTTCTATTTCCGCACCCTTGAATCAACACAATTTCTACAATTGCTAATCAGACAAGTCGTCGCAGAATCGCGGTGTAATTATAGTTTTGTATACGTGTTTGATGTGGATGTTTGCGTCCCTTTCACTCGCTTTCACGTCAATAGAAAGTGCCTATCATCCTTGTAAGGGATACTCCAGCCACCCTTGATTAGCAGTATGTAGGATTAATAGGGATAATCTGCTCTTGTAAAAAAAAATCGGGATTGATGGTATTTATGTGGAATCCTATTTGCGGCGTACCCATGACATTATTTGAAATTTTCTCATTAAAATAAGCACATCGTTGGTATTTTTTTTTTATTGTTTTCATGAGGAGCATTTCGAAATAATATACACCTTACTTAATCGATTAACAAATAATGTGGTGTCAGAAGAGTTCCTGAGAAACATAAGTGTCGAGTTACTGCGGTTAAAATGATCAACATGTAATGGTGAGGCTTGTCTCTCCTCTAGAATAACAAAATAAACCGTGTATCACTGAGTGTAGAAATTCAACAAAGCTGTCTGCATCATCACCTGCTGTCACAGCACAACCCATCCAAGTTTAGCTTATAAAGAGCTGCTTAAGGGATTACTTCTTCAATGGTTTTTCAAGGAGTACTTTGCATGTACTACCAAAGGTATAATAGTAATCTGTCTCTGTCGTGTAATTTTTACCCTGCAGATATCCAGTTCGCTGCTTCCCAGAATGTAGATACTGAAAATGACAACGGGGAAGGGAGCTATCGCCTTGCAGTTATCGTTGGATCCACCGTTGGCGTCGCCCTGCTCATGTTGACTGTAGTTCTTGTTGCTGCTTGCGGGGTGAAACGGCTGAGACGGACGTTGCGTCCACCACAGGCGATATACAGGTGACTAGTTGATGTTGAGCTCCTGAAGGTTACTCGGGAAGAGTGATTGATGTGGGTGTCCCCCACCATCCTTCCCGCCTAAACTTCTAGACAAAAAAATAGTACAATATACTGGACACCTTATTTCTCACCGAAGATGTGTGATATAATAATGGCCTCTTACAGCTTCCTTTCTGAACTTCTGCTGGACATTATTGTTCAGCGAATCTTTTAGCGTAAATTTCTTTCTCTTATGCACTTGATGACAGCCTTTTTGATCCTTGTACAGATTCATTTGATTGATATGAGGATATGAACATTAAATGTTTTGATTACACCTAAGGCATAGTCCTCTCGTTGAGATTGGTCTCTCCCTGACCATTGTCACAGCCCTTTATGGGTTCTGACCGTCGTATTGCTCCTACCCCATCTACGACGAGTTGACGCCACTCATCTGCTGTCTGCAGCAGCGATTGTGACGAAAAGCGAAAGTCTGAACAAGATGGATGCTTTTGATTGTGCAATCAGGAATTGTAATCTATATAGCTTTGTGGATAATTCATTGTGTGGTTGTAATATATATTGCAACCGAATTCATACCGAATAATTCATTCTACAAATTGAACAGATATGTTTCATATCATAAGACAACGCCACCATCACAGTATAGTGTAGTACATTTAAGCTCAAACTTGACGTTGTAATGTTTCTTATAATTATTCTTAGCATTCCAAAGGCGACTCTTGCTCGTAACCTGCCTTTGGATGATGACGACGACGATGTCCACGTTGGCGGAAAGGAAAACAACCACGAGATCAACCACAACAACACGAATGGTATGTTGGATCGCATCTAAACCCCTCAAAAAAGTTCTGCAACTCGGGTTTGAGGGGTCATATATCTGTAGTTACTTCATTATCGTACATAAATGTGGTATCATAAGACAGCTTGACTTTTCATCTGTACAATGCTGTATCGTTTGTAATGCTTAAAGGTAGCCCGTCCCTTTTGCAGACCTAATTCTGAAAGTTTCCTGAATTTGTCATCATTTGAGAGAGAGAGTGGCTATAATAACCTTTCCCTGGAATCGACGAAGCGTAATATTCGGTTTTGAGGAAATAATCTTCGATAATTGATCGAGCTTTCTTTTTTCGTACAACGAAAATAGTCAACTATCAGTGAAAACTAGTTAGATTTTCATTTATTCTATGGGATTTATAGTACCTCTGACCTTAAAATTTCCCAGATCGTATCCCAAAGATACGTTCTAAATGAATGCAAACTTTCATGAAGTTTGCAGATATTTGTAAAAGGGACGGGCCATCTTTCAACAATCATGGACTGCGCAGACCTGATGAATATGAGCAAGGTAAAAATGATATGTTCTGTGTTTCCTGTTTGTTTTGCACATGAAATAGGTTTGAATGATGGCAATGCGTGAACGTTCATTGTCACATTGACTCTTTTCAAAACACATTGCATTTTCAAAAGAAGTGGAGCCTTTGCTGTTCAAAACAATGCATTTTGCAACTTATAATAATGTGCGACTTTTGCCCCATTTTCGGATTTACTGCACATTCAAAGCTTACACAATCGTATCAACTGGCACACCACTGTGAAGAAGAATAATCAAGCTTTGTAATAATACCCAGTCATGTACGATGATGAAGGGACAAGAGGTATATTACCCCTCAAACTTGAGTTGAAGAACTTTTTTTGATGGGTCTATATTCGAAACTAGATTTCCATTATCCCACTGCCGGCTGGCTGCTATCATGATAATGCGAGCACAATGAATGCACTTGAGTGATATCTGTCGAGTTCCTATCTGATGGAATAAACTAATCCACTTTTCAGCTTGAAACAAAAATCATATCACAATCATGTACAACCGATTCATCTTTATGAAAACATATTTCATGTACAAACATGACAAAGGCCTTTATTATTCTTGATGAAGGTCTAAGACCGAAATATTGATATAATCTTTTCTTTTCCTGGGTCTCCATTAATTTGTTTGTGTTTATATCTACATTTTCAACGCAGTCGCAACCTCACATATACTTGAATATATATATATATATGAATTTATACCAATGATACAATCATTACAATTGTAAGGTTAGGGTTCATATATTTTGAAGACCAATTTGTATTGTGTTTATATCAATATTTTACCTTTGTACCGCTCTTATTGAATAACGTGTATCCTCAATACAACGTGTCTATTGTTGATTATTGTTGATAATTCATTGTGCATGTATTGTTTTGTCCCAACCAGGAAAGCCTGACGTGCGGCCAGATTGGACACCAACCCTCTTGCCTGTGTCTTCAAACGGCGGCGTAGACCATGCGGAGGATGCCGGCAAGGAATCGGGGGAGGAGAAGGATCAAGACTCGACGACCATTGTAGTGCCCGACGAGCACGATGACATCATAGAGCGAGAGTCCTGCTTGTAGACGTCCATCGTCGCAGTATTTGAATAATTATTGTAAGGTGCTAATAGGTCCACTGTGCCATTTTTGGGGAAGAACATTATTACTTTTCTGAAATTGTACAGGCGCCAAAGGGACATTCGGATAAGAACGCGCAA
The DNA here is from genome assembly GCA_963669155.1 of Arbacia lixula. NCBI lineage: Eukaryota > Metazoa > Echinodermata > Echinoidea > Arbacioida > Arbaciidae > Arbacia > Arbacia lixula. The sequence goes on along the minus strand of OZ022576.1, from coordinate 55,132,643 downwards.
TATTTTGTACTGTCTTGTTAGTGTCTTCGTGCTGTGTACTACGTGTCAATACTGTAATGGATGAATATTTTCTTACTTCCTTTATGTCATAAATTATAACAAATCTCGCTGTGTATTAGCTTACATCCAAGACGACATATGAGTCGACGCATAGATATTTTGTATAAAAACAAAACGAATTATATATAATTTATTAAGTGATAAATACAAATTGTATTGTATTGTAATAAATAACAAAATGAATATTTTATGAGAGAAGGTTGATTGATTTATAAAATTGTTCGTATAAAATCATAATTTCTCTACAATAATAATGATTTCTTTATTTTCCCGAATATTTTCAAACCAATAGCAGTGTCGGCGAAATATATCGTGGAACACATTTTTCAACCTCGCCTACAAAGCCTTTAAACAACGCAATATGTTGTACTTTCTTGGTACACATGTAGTTAAATTATTGCTGTGCTAACTTTAACCATCTGAATACCACGCGTTAACAGCCCCATATCAATAACACCTTCGTTTCTTGTATATGGGACTAAGAGGGTTAATAACTCGATCTTTATAAGGGCGTGGTGTGGGCGCTCTATTTCAGCAAATCTGGTGCTTTCCATGGTCGTTGCATAAATGTTCATACAATATACGATATCAATATGTTCGTTGTGATGAATCAATATGGAAGACATCTCTCGTGCTGGTCGGACATACGTGCACGACGAGGACGACTTTCACCGTTTTTGTAAATAGTACATACATTTTCGTCATTTCCGGGATTTTAGCGGTATTGACGGGAATCCATCAACATGATCAAGGACATGTTTATATAGGTCATCATTAGTATATCCATGAATATTCGTGAAGTACATGTATATAGAAGATCCATCAGTCATGACACGGGCCCTTTATTATCTGGGTCCCCATGTTTTCCATACACACGATCCTATACTAATCTCCTCATCTCAAGAACTTTTACGTGTACCTGTTCTTTTATTTTAAATGATCAAACTCAGATAATGACCGCAGAAATATGCTGTGTAGACTGTGTACAGTATATACTGTCGTATATACTGTACGCTTAATAATCAGCCTAAACGAAATCAGTATCTAGTAGTTCATGTGTATATAGGTACTAAACATGTACATGAAAAGAATATGTTGGATTTGTGTTAGGAAGATGACATTAGATCGAATCCTCACATTACGTCACATTTTCTGTGAACTTCTTTCACATCTTGGAAAGTCTCAAATCACAATATATTCTGCAAAAGAATGGGTTTTAGTATGTTAGACCTCCAGTGTTATCCATGTGGGTTTCAGTAAAAGGGAGATATAGAATTGATAATGTCCCATATTTTGTTGTTCATGTTATTAGTTATTAGTTAGTTATACGGTTGGAATAGATTGCCCAACTTTGTAGATATATTGAGAGCGGATGGGACAATGAAATCATGAAAATTTGCTTATGATTGTTGAGCTGCAGGGTAGTTTAAAGAAATCGTGATCGACGGTTAAACTTTGTTTGTATAGATAAAAGAATGTAGGAACAAACCTCAGTGAGAAGAAACTGATTGAGTTAGTACTTCTCAGGAGCGTCGTTTGTAATCAAATGTACTTAGAGAAGAGGCTGTGACCAAAGTTCTGACAATAACCCACTTGCCCTTCTCGTGGTGCTTGGCCAGCCGAGCAGAGAGGACGAAGATATCATTATCTCTCTGTTCTCTATAAAACTTTGTTTCCTCCTATGAAGGAAAGTTTGTTTTCTAGAAGAAACGATTTTATATTACACATGATGTATAAAGGAACACTCTGCTTCCCACATACATTTTAATCTTTTTTTTATGAACGTGATAGGGAGGGAAGTTTACTCGTTTTCTACAATAAACAGTTTTTATGTTAAACATGATGCATACAGGAAACGTTTTGCTCCCATTATACTTTTTGGCTAGACAGGAAATAATAGTGATGCCAGAGGCAATAGATATAACACACCGTCCTCTGACTGAAAGTGAATAATCGTACGCAGTAATATTTACTTGTTGTTACATTATGCACTTGCGTTTTCGTTTAACCAGTACCCTGTTTCTGTTAGCTCTGTGTATACCAAAGGATTATCAAATTTTGCTATTCAAACTTGTGATTGTTTTTATTTTATGTTTTTAGAAAATCCTAGTGCAACGCCTACTACTCAGGTATCTATGTGCTGTGTACTACGTGGCAATACTCTAACGATAATTATTTTCTTACTTCTTTTGTGTTGGTAGTACTGTATCATGTATTATTTTTGTTTCGATAACAAACAGTGACTTTGATGTTTCTTACTTAATATCTAAGACGACGGAAACAATAAGACGAGACAGATATTTTGTATAAAAACAAAACAAATTATAGAATTTATTAAGTGATAAATATAAATTGTATTTACACGAATTGAAATGGCATAACAAATAAACTTTTGTTACAAAAAATGAAATTTCTGTAAAAAAATCATTTGATTTGTACACTTGTGAGTATAAAATCGCCGTTTATTTACATGTATAATAATCGTGATTCATGTAATGAATGGATGGCAGTATCGGTGAATGTTAATTCATGAAAACGAAACGAAAAGAGGATCACATGTGTCGACCTCAGCTGCAAAGCCTTTATCATATTTATACACCGTGTGTCCTGCTGAATTTAGATATTTAGATATCATTCCGCTATTCAGTGCGAATAAAGACGTACAATGTTATCAACATCTCACGAAATTTACAGAAATTTATTTATGCACTTCGACGACTTCTTGCTCTTATTTTGATAAATAATTATCTCGAAGATTATAAGAGTTACTCAAATCAGGTATGCACAAGCTTGACTCTGAAAAGTTAAAATGACCTAGTCACTACAATGACATTGCACAATTCCGCTCAAAAATTCCAACATTCAATAATGACAACATATCGTATGCATCACTTCTTTTATGCAAATGAGGCAACATTATGGAACACGCCTCACACTGTATTGTAAAGGTTACCCTTCAACAACATTTAGCATATTCCTGGTTTACTATGGAAGAAGAAGCCATGAGTGGAGCGCCTTATTTGTTTTTTGTTCTGCACGTATTTTGAACTTGCTAAAATTTGAAAACAGGTTACTGCCATAACGAACATATCGTTTAACGGAATGCGTATGTACCTGTATATTCATGTAGACTTTTTTTGCAAGTTCCTGGACACGAACCTTAAAAAAGTTCCTGACCACGAAGACCACGTGTATGCATCCCAGTGCACTTTTAAACACCCATTGTGTGTCAACATAATACGCCACTTGAAAAAATTGCTATTCCTGTTATTTCTCTTTCATATAATTACACATATTTGGACACAAACCGTTTTAAACGGAACTATCGTACATACAAGCATGCATAGAGAAGAGCAGTATTGTATCTTCACCACTGCAAACAATATCACATTATATTTTGCGAGCCTCACCAATGCGAGGACGTATGTGAAAAACACCACTGATAAGGACGTTTAACGTTTTAGACCTTGTTCAGTTAAGTTTTCCTATTTGGACTTTGAGGCACGTTTCTCTGGTGGTCCATATCATGAATATTCAACACATGCACGACACAATCATTATGTATTCAAAACCTCAATAACTCATCGAGGCAGTGTTTTTCATGTTTATTATAGTAATGTGTATTTCAGTGTCATAACTAACATACATAGTGTTGAAGGCAAGACTGAAACCATTGGATAAAGTCCACTACCACCCACCGAGCAGGACGATATTTGTGGATATTACGGCCAAAATAGAATGGAACATATCCGAACTCCGGCCTTTGCCTGACGTTGGCATACCTGATTTCCTTGTCGCTATTCATTTACCCCTATGGGCATATGATTTTAGGACGTCAGTGTGGAACTTTACTCTTTGATATAAGCAAACTTAATTCTGAACTGCATTGACTGAAACGGCAAGTTCAATCTTTTCATCAGTTCATAAGCCTCCACATTATATATGAATTGGAAGAACATGCTAGAATAGCTGAGGACGGTTACATTGATAATTATCTCAGTCATATATGGTCGCGCCGCCTTCCCCTCATCTTTTAGCGAAAATTCGCCAAAACATAGTTTATGAGGCGATCACAGTCTTCATCGTTTTTGGCCTCTTGTTGCAAGAGAGAAAGAAACGACATTAGAAGGTCCTGGCGCAGCCACCGCACAATATACACATTGCATAGATGAGTGTTACTTTCTCGATCCGCATCGCTGGCTTCCCGCTAGTGTCTTTGATGACGGGTTCATGTAACAACCTCGCCGTTATCTAGGGTGACGTCCGGGGGGATGACGGGGCAGTTGGTCGTCTGGGTCAGGTCTACCGAGAGGCAGGGCTTCGGTAATGGCGGCGTCACATCGATCAGCTGTTTACCAACGACGTCCGCGGGGTAGTCGACCTCGTCTACGAGCTTGGTGTCGCACACTGATTCCCTTAAGAAATCCTGGACGGTCTTGGAGACGTCAGACGACGTCCGGTTTGGCGCGAGGGACAGGATGGTCCGGATGCGGCTCGGGTCACGTGACACTTCGACTGGCTTCTGACTGACAGGGGGCAGTGGTCTCTTCCTGACGTCATACTCCTCCTCCGTGCTCTTGCCGAACGAGAAGCTGAAGAGGGAGGAAGCTGTGCGTGTTTGCCTGGGACTTCGTGTATCGGACGTCGTCAGCAATGACGTCATACTGCGCCTTCTCTCCTCCGCCACTCTTGTTGCCAAGGCGCCTGGGAGAGAAACCGACATTTACTCATTTTATAAGAATCTAATGTAAGATAAAGAACAGGGATATCGGCAAGGAAAGCCAAACATGGCCAAGAGGGGATGCAAGTGTCAAAGTAGAAGGAAACAGGGAAATGTGCCCCAGCAGTGTTCGTTTATTCTGTCAACAATGATTTAATTTACCCAATGTAGTGTCCACAATAAAGCACTGTTTACATTTATAGTGCCGTCATCATTTCGATTATTTAATTTGTTAGGTGGATGCTAATATAAATGAACGATATATGAAAATACTTAAGGATAGGAGTCACTCTTCATTTAGAAATGTATATGAGTATATATTTAATCCCTGTATTACCTCACTTCCTAATGGGCGAATGACTTCCCATCAAGATCGATATCAAGATCATACAGAGTGGGCGGGAAATAAGCGAAGTCAAGGAAAATCAAACAGAGCAAATGAGGAAAAGAAGAGAGAGAGAGAGAAAGAGAGAGAGAGAGGGGGTGAGAAAAAGAGAGGGAGAGCGAGTGAGAGAGTGCTGAATGGAGAGAGAAAGTGAGAAAGGAAGAGGGGGAGAAAAAAAGGAAGAATGATAAAGAAAATCCACCTACCATTTGTCTTTGTTCTGTTCCTATTAACGTCGACATCTTTAAAATCAGCTGCAAAAATGTCATCCAGTCGTTCACCAGTCCTGAAATAGATATAAACAAACATAATTATATGTGTTCATTTATTCATCTGTTCATATCATTCATGTACATGTGTATTAGACACTTACTGCATGAAAGGAACTAGATATGTGCAACGTGCCATGTAGATAGGTCAAAGTGTGTTTGTTATGTAAGTCAAGTTCCAATGGACATTCAATGGTAAACACGAATGCGACAGTGAATTCATGTCGCGGATGTGTGCGCGTGATATGAGAAAGGGGATGGAAAAGTGGGTACAAAAATGAATGAAGATTGGAAATAAAGAGAAAGAGAGAGGGGATTGGGGAGAGAGACAGATTAATGGAGGGGAGAATAATACGAGAAAGATAGATATCAACTGTATTATGGAGGAAGGAAAATGATGATATGCGAACGTTTCAAGAAAGACGATGACTTACTCGTACGTGCCGCGATTGAATCTGAATCGGTGTGATGCGACAAGCGTGAAGACGATCAGGACCACGAGAGCAAGGGCGCCCCCAGCGATGATGGCGTACATAAAGAACGGAGTCGGCATGGTGTCCTTCAGTTCTTGGGTCTGGATGGCGTTGTTGCCCCTGTCAGTCAGATTCAGGTCGAAGTCGTTGACTGGAGAAAGAGAAGAAGAGGCCATTTCGTCAACTCGTGTGGATTAATGTGTCGAAATGATTAACTGATGTCATCAACACCACTATGTGTCCTTTGCATGGCAGGGTGAGCAACCTTATCCCAATCTCGTCTTTTGAAAACATTCTATCAATAAAGAACTGTACATGAAACAGAAACATGTGACCGGTAACATGTACACCACACTGTCCTTGACGCCCTTCACTCAAATCCGATACTGCAAATTGGCAAGTTCCACGCTAAAATTACACCTTTCCTCTTTGTAATCCAAGATTTGATCTGCAAGTCGCAGGTGAGTATACAATAAAATAATACATTGCATACTTTTATCAGAATTAAGTGATGATGAATTGGATTTGTTTCGAAATAATGTTACTCGTAAATGAATGCCACGATGAAGCAGATGACGAAGAAGGAGTGGACGTAGATGAAGGAAGAAGAGAAGGGAAAAGTAGGTGAAACGGAAGAATCAAGAAATAAGAACAACATGATATTAAGAAACAAAGAAATAAGTGGAATAGTCAGAAGGAGTTAGGAAGAAACGCTAAATTAGGTAAAGATTCAAGAAGAAAAAGACCCCCCCCCAAAAAAAAAAACAAAAATAAATGACAATAAGAAAACATACCGAGGCAAGCTCCAGTCACGATATCGCATTCCTGCTCGAATCCACAGTCGCACGGCTGCTTGCATCCTGCCCCAAAGTTTCCCTTTGGACACACCCTCTGGCACCTGCATGGCGAGGAGATGGGTTAAACATTGAATGTTAAAACAACTTCAGATGAATTCATACGGTATTCCATGTGTAAAGGCCTTAAAAGGACTATTGGGTTATTCTTAAAAAAAACCCTCTTTAACCCTCTTACCACATCTTCAAGAGACCATTGAGGTATAACACGGTGAATGAGCCAATGGTAATGAGAGGGTTAACTCTCTAGGTACCACAGCGTCAAAAGACCATTGAGGTATTACACTGTGAATACGCCAGTGATAATGAGAGGGTTGCATAGAGCTGCAAAGAGAGAGAGAGAGGGAGAGAGAGAGACAGACAGAGAGAGACAGAGAGGGAAAAGGGGGGGAGGGAGAATATTAAGAGGAGAGGGTGAGAATCAGAGCATTCTTTCGGATTGGTAAGATCATGGACCCTACCAAGAATGGTAAGATCGACTTAATTCAGTTATCATAAACATTTCCTCGCACCTAATCAGTCAAGAAATGAGTTGACTCCTTTCCCGCTTATCTTTACATCTCTTAAGCACCACGTATTTCGACCTAGATGACATGTAAACGACAAGTTTTTGTAATCTTGTTTTTTCGCATTGTCATCACACCTAAGTCCCTAGTATCCCCTGTCTGTGCTGTAGTGGTCTGCCAACCAACACAACCTGTCTCAACCAATTTCGAAATTACCCACTTGGGAAAAGAACACGGATGCTAAGTCTAGACTCGTTTCTGTGTGAATTCATGATACAAAATTAATCTCCAGTCCTGAAATACTGCAAGCTACTTCCTCGGGGTTATTTTTACTTCCTCTGACAGGGGTTATAACTTCATTTACCCCGTTCCAGACAAGTCACATACTCATTTATGCACGTAGCTATAGTTTTATCTAGTACATGTTACGAGACTGATATCATAATAAAGCTTTCATTTTAACCGCATCTTGCAAATAAAATGTATGATGACAATGAATGATATCAGGAAAAGTCCCCTTTTTATTGACATTGCAGGAGAGCACGTACCGGCGTCCCTGAATAGTTGGGCAGGAAACATTTGAAGGAACTGATAATTTTGTTGCCAACTATCTAGAGATTAATATGATATAAGTCTTCTAGAATGTGAAAATGTGATCGAACATGATTCCTGAAGAAATTGTGGATATTGAGAACTTCCCGTAAACAATTATACATTAAATCAATTTGTAGAACGGTTTAAAACCTTGCTCTTTTATGCGTTTTCACATACGAACATCCAAAGGAACTCAATTTTGTAACATTAATTTTGTTGATAGCAAAGCGGATATTTAACAAATTTGATCAAACTTCGTGATCATGAAAACATGAAATTAGATCAAAACTAAACATAACTGAATTTTCAATGATAATTTTTCAGTGATTATTACCAGATTTGTATCACCATCGTTTTTATCATCGAAAATCAGTTAATTCCAATGAAAACATTTAAAATATCTGACGCATGAATTGATGCTCACGTATGGGGTGGTAAGATTAAGTGGTTACTTGGAGCAGGTCGAATAGCGCGCCAACTAATATAGCACATACATTACATACACGTATGTCGTAAAAACATTCACAATCCAGTGGAGATAGACATTAGAGGGATGAAACCAAGCACCCCTATGCATTAATCAGACCCGGAATCTTCCCGTTCGAAGGTGTCAGATAAAGGCTTGCCTGACTGCCTCTTCCTCCACCAACCGGTGTTGGCACACAGGGGACGTAACCAAGGAAACGGGGCGGGTTCACCCCCCGATCAACAGGAAGCCACCATCATGATAGCATCATCGAGGCCGACAGAAACCCAAGAGTATGTCTCCATTCCCTTCTTGTTTCTTGTCTTGAGTGTGTCATTGAATCTTGGACTTCCGAGGATATTGTGATTGTCAGTCGATTATTGAAAGTTGTTCGCAACGAACGATGTGCTGTGATTGGTTTCGAACTGACTGGTATCATAGTATTCACAACACGATGTGTTGAACGATGAAGAAATCCAGTCATGAGCGTATGTACTGTATATATCCTCGAAGCGAGTTGCAAAACAACATTATTAAAGTTGTCCATGCAGAGAAATGTGGCTTTACCCCCCCCCCCCCCTTAGCGATACCAATACAACTATCAATCATGCAATGTTATTACATTTGCTATTGATGCTCTTTTTAAAATATAGTTTGCATACAAAATACAACCCAGATAAAAATATTACCATCCACAACGTATCAATCTTCATCGCCAAGAATAATATTTGGCACGGTACTGTATCTTTATTACAGGAACACCGCATTTTTCATGTATCAACGAGTACTGTCATAAAAACAGGATATAGGCCTGAAGAGAAATGAAAGTACAGGGAGAGTACGGATGATCGATCTCAAAACATACAAGATGTCCATGTGGGGAAACGTCCCGGTAATTTAGAATGATGAAGTACATGAATCATGGACTAGACGTAAATATTATTTAACTGTACCTCTTGCCGACATAACCAGGTGGGCAGACGCAGCTTCCTGTCACGTGATGACACATGCCGCCGTGCTGACAGGTCGGGCACTTCCGCTCACACCCAGGTCCGTGCCAGCCGTCCGGGCAGGTCAGGTTACAGTGCTGTCCGACCCAGCCGCGTTCACATTGGCAACCCACTACAGGGTTACAGGAGCCGTGTTGACAGGCGCACTCCTCCAGGCAGTTTTTCCCGTAGAGACCGTCCGCGCAGGAATCGTTGCAGAATGGTCCCGTCCACCCTTCTGCGCACTGACACCCAGTCACGTGGTCACACGTCGCGTTATTGAAGCACTTGCACTCCTCTCTGCATTCCTCTCCGAAGTAGCCATCCGGGCACTTGTCCCTGCATTCCCGCCCATGCCATCCTGGCTTGCATACGCAGCCGAACTCGGAATGGCACTCTCCGTTTTCCCCACAGCCGCATTGCTGGGAGCAGCCCGTCCCGAAGAACCCGGATGGACATCGGTCCTCGCACTGATCCCCTATCCATCCAGGAGGGCACATGCATCCTATAGCTGGGTGGCATTTCCCGCCATTTTGGCAGTTACAAATCCCTTGGCAGTCCACACCAAAGGTGCCATCTTTACAAGGCTCACTGCATACTTGTCCTTGCCATCCCGGCTGGCAAACGCACCCAACAACAGGGTCACAGGCGCCACCATTTTCACACTGGCAGCGCTCAGCGCAGGCCATGCCATAGAACCCCTCAGGGCATGTCTCATTGCAGGAGAGTCCAAGCCAACCTGAGAGACAACTACACTCTCCTGTAACAATATCGCAAAGTCCACCATTGAGACACGAACACCTCTCTTGGCAGTTTTCGCCATACGATCCCAAGGAACACACTTCTTCGCAGAACTGCCCAGTCCAACCCGCTTGGCAGTAGCAAGATCCGTCCATCGGGTGGCACGCTCCACCGTTTGCACATCTACACGTTCCGGAGCAGAATTGTCCGTAGGTATAGTGTGGACACGTCTCACTGCAAAACTCGCCAGTCCATCCTGGAGTACATATACAGGTGCCATTTTCCGGAATACAAGTGGCATCGTTCTCACAAGCACATTTGTTTGAGCAGTTCAGTCCGTAGAAACCTTTGGGGCAACGAGTGTCACAGAGCTCACCGTACCAGCCGGTTGTACATGTGCACTCCCCGTTTGTATGATGACATGCAGCTCCATTTTGACATGAGCACTCCTGCGTGCATCCCAGACCATAGAGTCCCCCATCACATGGCAGCTCGCAGAGTTCTCCCGTGTACCCTGGTTGACAGCTGCAGGAACCGTTGATGTGATGGCACGAGGCACTGTTTAAACACTCACATAGACTATCACACCCCGGCCCGAATGTTCCCTCTGGGCATACCGCTTCACATCGATCACCATGAAAACCTGTCAGACACGAGCAGGAACCATTGACGTGATCGCACTCTCCTCCGTTCTCACATTGACAGTTGAAGGCGCATCCTTGACCAAACTTACCCTGCTCGCAAGGGTACTGGCACCACTTCCCAGTCCAACCCGGATGGCAGATGCAAGTACCGTTTTGAGCATCACAGCCGCTTGCGTGAAGACATTCACACCGCTCGCTACACTGGTGTCCGAATGTCCATATGGGGCATGATTCGTTGCACCCTAGACCGGTCAAGCCTGGGGGACACAGACACTCCCCTGTTACGTGGTCGCAGCGGGCGCCATTGTCACACGAACATGACGATTCACACATGACTCCATGGTAGCCTTCCGCACACGTCTCGCTGCACGTTGGACCAACCCACCCAGCTTGGCATTCACAGGTTCCATCGGTCGGATCACATCGAGCGCCGTTACGACATTGGCACTCACTCACGCAGTTCCTCCCGTAGAAGCCGTCGGAGCATGGAACCTCACAGACGTCGCCGGTCCAGCCGCCGAAACAGCTACATTGTCCAGTCACGTGGTCGCATTCACCATTCTGGCAGCGGCATTTGTTGCCGCACTCTTCTCCGTAGTACCCCTCCGGACAGGTCAGATGGCAGTAGCGCCCTGTCCAGCCCGCTGTACAGTAGCACTGTCCCGTCCTGTGGTCACACCGCCCGCCATGTTGACAGCGACAGGCCCGTTTACATCCAGGACCGTACCTCCCCGCCTCGCACGCCACATTGCACTTCATCCCCATCCATCCGGACCGACAGAAGCAGGCTCCGTCCACGTTGCTGCATCCGGCGCCGTTCATACAGGCGCACTCCGTGACGCAGTCCTGTCCGTACCAGCCCCATGCGCACATCTCTGCGCAGATCTCGCCTGTCCAGCCCGGTCCGCACGTGCAGGAGCCGTTGACGGGATTGCAGACGCCGTTGTGCTTACAGGGACACCGCTGAAGACATCCTTCGCCGTAGGATCCCGGGGGACACGGGGACTCGCACCGATCCCCAGCCCAGCCAGCTGGGCATGCGCAGACGCCGTCCGCTCCAGGGCAACGTCCTCCGTTCATGCAGTCACATCTGCATTGGGGTGAAATCAACAAACACACACATTAAAAACATTGAACAATGAACATCATAACAGCCGTTAACGTAAATATACGGAAAGACAAACAGATAACCTGCATGCTTCTATTTCATTCTGATTTCTGATGAATGAAACAAATGTTTGGATAAATCAGGGCAAAAAATATGTTAGCACAATGCTTGAAGTAATCTTTACAGCCTGATGTACGTCATAAGAAACTCGTACTACTGCCACCATGTCAACTCCATGTACCCGTTCTAAACTACAACTTTCACCTTCGGCCTCACACGTGTGATACCGGTCATGCCGGGAGTGCGGCAATTCATATATTCAAACATTCAAACATTTCCTAATACTAAAAAACAGTTCACTGACATCATCATATTGTTGAATAATTTACTTCCAATTTTTGTTTCACACACACAAAAATCCCCGCTCCAGATTACATCGTACATGATACTCTCACATGGCCCATACTCATGATGATATGCGGATAAGGTTTTGCAACACGTCATTATATTAATGTTTCTGACATCTTTCGTGTCATTGCTGCTGACAACATTGAGCAATCTGATAATGCTATCATCTCATCCGCTAGGTCAGATTTTCTGCGAAGATCCTTGCTACACTAAGCCACTCCTTTCACTTCCCGCATCAGGTCTTCCCATCAACCGATCAAAGGTCCGTTTGTCTTAGTTTCTTGACATACATCTCTCTCGCGTGACATGCTCTTTCCTCCCCTTCGTGCCCACCACAAACCCATCTACTGACCCGGGATGTTTTCCCCATCAGACTATGCCATGCCCTTTCCGTGAGTCAGGATTTATCATGAGCCAACATCGGGCCGGCGGACCACGCGAGCCTCGTTTAACAAACTAGACGCATCCAATTCATCCGAATTCAATTTTCGATAGAGACGAAAATAAACCGCGTCCTTCAGTAATGATTGGAATTTTCCTTCGATTTGTTGCTATCTAGCGGCGGAGGACGTTAGTGATGCTGTCTATCCAGAGCAGGAACACGAGAATTAGTCCGTTTCTGGTTTTTGATGCAACTTGATCACCCAGGTCGAGCCTCGATGAGTTTGCAATAAGTTAGGTATATCATATTTTCTACATTTGATTATCTTTTAACTTTGTTTCGCTCGCCTGATTACTTATCTGTTTCTTTGCATCGTATTTTCCTGTTTATTCACGTGGAAAAACAAACTCACTCAGTCATTCTATTTCAGAATGTCAAATCAAATTACAGTTTTTAAAACAAAACCAACGAAACAAACACAATTACTAACGATAGCTTACCACGCCATATCAATTTATATCCACATGAATTAATTTATATAATATTTTCATTTTTTCGTTCTATTTGTCTGTTTCACGACGGTCTTCTGTAAAGAAAATATGTATAACATGATAATTATGTCCAATTACCTTGTTTCACAGCCCTTGTCAGTAGAGCCCGCAGCGCACGGTACCTCGCAAGCCTTCCCAGTCCAGCCCGGGAGACAATCGCACGTCCCCGTAGCTGCGTCGCACGAGGCTCCATTCACACATTCACAGACACGGCTGCAACCGAGTCCGAACCGGCCCTGCTCACAAGCACGTTCACACTGCTCGCCCTGACGTCCCGCCGGACAGCTGCATGTCCCGTTCACATTGTCGCAGGTGAAGCCGACGGGGCAGCTACACTGGTTACTGCATCCTGGTCCCCATGTGCCTGTCCCGCAGGCTGTAGGAGGAGGGAAAATAGTAGAAATTAATGAAATTAACGGTGATGCATTTATAACATCTATTCGAATTGTTGAAGTTAGTTTTAAGCTTTTCTGTCCCATACGCAATAAATGGTGTTATCATTGGAGATTAAATCATTTGAAGGTTTGTATACAGTAAGCCTATATTTAGATTATCGTAGCTTTTTCTTGATAACCACTTTTACATACGTGTGAACTTATAAAAAAATAAATAGTTTGTGTTTCTTTACTTTGAGAACTACGTTCAATCAAGCATTCATTGATGTGCGTATATGTCGTGTACCATTGTACCTGATGAGAGCTTAGAACTCTTCCAACATGTTCAAGATGTTTTCAATTACAAACCCGTGATTAAGTGCGTTAGCACCTTACGCGTTTAACTTGGCAATGAAAAGGCATATAATTATGTCAGTCAATCCTAGAAAGTGCGACGTGGCAGATCTGGGACTGTGTTTCCATCGCTTAATTTAGAAGGAACGCTTCAAATCACCAGGCTAATAGAACCACGCCCGCCAAAAGGCATATAAACAAATACATTTTTCGTTTTCCTGCGGTTAACTATACTTCCTCTCACATGCAAGGTGAATATATTTTAGGAGAGAACAAATAAGGTTCCGGTTAATTATGTATCTGTGTTTGAACAGAGGCCTGTTAAAAAAAAAACATATTAAAAACTTTTCAAACTCTACAAAAACGTGTGATCTTTAAAACTCTAACCACACTGATGTGAGAAATGGTGGCACATTACGGTGAGTCACACAATCAAGCTTTCGTGTACAGGTCGTGCACCTGTATGTGTCTCTCACCGGATATTTAAAATGTAATCTTATCACTATCATGACAATGATTAAATTGATTTATACTACACTGCTTAGAACGGAACACACAACTACCCAATAAACAAATTGGAATGTTAATGGAAGTCCTGTATCTAGCACTTAATAATATTTACATTATGTCAAGGTGTTACATTTTTGTTCGAGCACCATATTATTATCTCATTCTCAGGATATGTTGACATACTTGGGAAGTTAAGAATGGCCTTTATCACCATGTATCTGTTGGAGAAGAACTTCCTCAGTTTCCGAGAGTCATCTTCGCGAAAGAGTCAGAGGCACTTATCGTGGACTCATTTGCCTTTATCGAAAGAACTTGGGAAACCGCCCAATACCTGGGTCGCCTGATGCTAATTTGTAAGGACATAGCGCTTAAGTCCGGCGCCGTGAACCGGCCAAACTTGACCTGAAGATTTACTTATGTTGGCCGCTTCCTACCTTAACCTTCTTTTTGTAACTTGCATGGATAGGTGCAGAACGCGAATTGGGTTTACAAGATAGTGGTAATGAAAGTGGTACGTTTCGTTTCATCCATCTACTTAGCCCTCGTGTGCAAAGCAAATGTCTGCTCTATGGGATTCGTGTCTATTGCTTGTGCCAAAATGCGACAGTCGCAGAGAAAGAATGAAATATCCTTCAATAACCTTGATACTGATATCGGATCATCTCACAATGTTTCTCCTAACTTTTTGTGAGGTTGTCAACACAGCTCAAATTGATGACAAAATAATGGATTCTGACATTGTCTGTTCTACTCAGAAATGCTGATTAGCAACCGTTACTATATCAACCAGGTTAGGAATTGGTCATATTAATTTGCTTTACACTCGATGTAGCTTCAATTATCTCTATCTAGTCCAAACGGGGCCTCTCAAAAATTGGGAGTTTTAAAAGTATAATTCATATAACATTTTAAATTCCTTTTCCACACTGACGTCATAATACCCGTACGTACAATCATTCTATTTCCGAATTCGTTTTCTGGGCGATGGCGTCATCGCAACCTCATATATGATACTTTGCTCTAAAGGTACTGTTTGTTAGACAAACTTTAAAGGGCATATATTGTACTGGGAAGGCAAAAAGCCTTCAAAAGATAATTGTTAGCAATCTTCTTGCCAATGGTCTTAAATTCATGTATTGTCCATTTTAGAAGCATGCTGAAATCTATTTGCCCTCAAATGATCCATATTTGGAGTAATTAATGATTAATGATTAAATCCTCAAAATGTTCGGCCCGAACATTTTGAGGATTTGTGATTTAATCACTCATTACTCAAAATGTGGATCATTTGAGGGAAAATAAATTTCAGCAAACTTCTAAAATGGGCAATACGTGAATTTAAGACCATTGACAAGAAGATTGCTAACAATTACCTTTTGAAGGCTTTTTTGCTTTCCCAGTACAGTATATGCCCTTTAATACAGCGTTCGGTACAACGTAGGTGGTCCTCTCAATCTCGTCCCAAACCCCTCTTGGGTCTCTTAAATGACGCACTAATCACGCTAACGAAGACTCTGTTAAGTTGGAGAGATATCTTTGGGAGGTTGCGGGTTTAGCGGTCAACAAATATTTCCGAAGAGGAAACTAATCAAAAACATGCAACCAGTTACTTCAGTTTGAAACGTCTTATATCAAGAAGGAAACTGTTATTAGTTTTTTTTTCAAGGGTATATTCAGATCTATTTCTTCGATCTGGCTTGAACTGACAAAATATTTTCTTGCACGAGCTCTTTAAAGGGTAGCGTTATAGCCCCCTGATTTTCTGTCTTGAAAGTGGAAATCAGTCCCGGAAACCATATACATCCTCTGGAATGAATCTAAAACTTCCCGTCTATCGGAAGTCAAGATCAGATGTTGTTTCCAAGACGTGTCCTGCGCGCGCATCTAAGGAAACCAACATGGATGTTCGTTTGGCACGAACGACGATCGCCCGCGGCCGCTGGCGCTCGGCAGCGAACCGTACCCCGATGTCCTTTAACGTCCTCAAAGATGATCTTCTTGATAGGATCTGTAATCACCCCTAAGTGGGGGCGCCACCGATTCGAAGAAGATAATTCAGAGTATAAGTGGGGGAGATACGGCTTCTCGAGATCAAGATTTCATTACAAATTTTAGAAGTTTTATAAATAATCATGTAGATGCAATGATATGTTTAACATTATTTGTGGGCTCTTTTAAAAACACTTGTTATGCAAGGTGAACGATGAATTAAATGTTAAATAAACATAATGATAAAGGAAATCTTAGATCGATTAAATTCAAACAAAAGCTATTAATAGACAATAGGCATGTGTAATGAGGGGTAATACTTACTGAGGATTGAGGAATAAGAACATGTTTCGACTTCTTTGAGAGTCATTTAAAAAAGGGCAATATCATACCTATTAACGGCATTTAAGACAAACAAGTCAAGTTTAGATACCAAGCGACACAGGTATTTAGCATTGCAGTGAATCATGTAAGTTCCTTTAAATATATAGACAAAATAACCCTAATGTGGTAACCTTCAAAATATTCAATTAAGTTAAGCATGTTTTTATCTTGTTCTTCATCATGTAATAATCTCATGTCACGCTTTTCATGTTCCCTTCGTAAACAAAACGCACCCCTTTCATAACCATGATAACAGGGTCGAGAAAAAAAAACTACTTCTCCATCGTCGGGTTTGGGGACGTCGCTGGCGGCTAATTTTAATAACCGGTCCTGAGCTCCAGGAACTATTAACAGAAACCAGAGGCCAGGCGTGTTTACAACTTTGAAACTTCTAATTACAACTCTGGGAAGTCGTCATTTACATAATCTGGTCGACGCTATCACAATGTAACAGCTCGAGCCTGAAAGAAGATATGGACCATGGATGGGTAGGCCCTTCAAGCTTATCGAGGTTTGGAGCGGCAAGGACAACTTCAGTTCATGTGATCTAACCAACTTATTTTGACAGAGCTCAAACTCTGAATAAGGTGTTTTTAGTAATGTGTTTACATTTTTGAAACAGATTGCAATGTTAATAGTTATGTCTGTCTGATATGTGTTTTTATACTTAACGTCACCTAGTCAAGAGCGTGACGACATACCCGTCTATTGTTTGTTATCACTATAAACACGACTCAAGTGTAATTACAAAGACAGACTCTTTCTTAATGAAGACAATGAAGTATTTGATCATGATATTGTGCTTAGCACTGTCATTTGACATCAAAGCGGAAACTGTCGTGGGCTTTCCTTCAAAACCTCGGGTCATGTCGCCGACATGCACTGATATCGTTGCAGTAATACAAACAAACAGTCCAGTTAACAAAATACAATGGCAATCATCAAAGTCCCTACAAGAAAAACATGTGATGTTCAGTCATGTTCACGGACAGGTTAATTCTGGCCGCCAATACATGAAAGTCAGTCGTCATTGCAGTTGTTTTTCGGAAGACAAACACTTGACTGGCTGCCCATGCAGGAACGACGTACTTTTGTTCTCTTCCTTTAACCTTGTTAACAATTTTGATGGAAATTACCTTAGTGCTGGAAAAAACATTGTCAGTTAAGCTCCGTTTTATGTGTCATACTTTATATCGATCATATTTCGATTGGGTTTTGATTGTTGAACTGTAGTGTAGCCATCCACTTGTGATTCCAGACGTAATCAAATTAAATAATTCTCCACGATTTGATAAAGTGAAAAGCAATGACGTCTACAAAGGTAGCGTATCGATTTTTGCAAACCAACTCACAAGAAATGTCGATATGACATGAATGAAATGTTTTTAATATGTAAACAATTAAAGTGAAATACAATTTCAAAATTGCATGTAAGGCATGAAAATACAGGCCAAAATCATGTTTGAAATGTACAAGCCAATGAAGACGACCAGAAATTATTTTTTAGTGCCTATATTTCGAGAGAAGTTAATAAAAAGTATTTTATACTTGATAGTGTTACGTTAGGACTGTAAAGGATAAGCACTGCCTGTATGATAACACAATCATGTTATCTTATTAAATACATTCAGGTATCTCTATTTGCACTTTCTTTTGACCCTGGTCGGATGAACATGATGAGTGCGCCATGTAATCTCGGCCACTAGACATCCCCGGGGACATGTCAGGGGACATTTCAGGGACATCCCGCTATCCGGTCCAAAGATAATCCCGGTGTGGTCAACTATAGACCCAGCTGCCAGACAACCGGCCGGCCGGCCTCTCACATCATCATCGTCATCGTGGTCTTATCAGCGTGTCAAGGAGTCGAGATGGTAGACGAGGTCCATCGCGAGGAGGTCTGATAAAATGCGTCAGACGTTTTTGAAGAACGGTTTCTCTCTTGTGTTCGAAGTGCGGGGTAAACAACTAAGGAAGTAATAACTACAAAAGTACCGCTATCGCGAACACTAATGAGCAGTGCACTCACCCACATAATGCATGTAATGAGACATAGCTTGTCAGATGACACCACTAAGATTAACAGCAGCAGAAACATGACCCCAACAACAAAGCTTCATAAGTCTTATCAATATGTCAAGGATGGGGGCGAGGTCCATGACGTCACACCGTTTGAACAATCAAGATCAACTGCATGACATGCTTAACTGGATCGTTAGCTTGAGCTTCCTCTTCTTTGCTCCCCCTCCCTCCCCCCCTCCCCCCCTCCTCCTCTCATCCCCTCCCGCTTTGATCTACAGGAGATGTAGACAAAGATCTTGATCGTGGATCTTAGTATCTTAATTTCGCCATCTTGGCACTTACAATTTCTAAAAGTAAAAAGTCTTGCTCAACTCTATGAGGCAAATGCAGGTTTTCCGCAGGCAAACAAAGGACTGGAAAGTACCACTGACTGGAAAGTACCACCGAATCAGAAGAAGTTCAACCTGCCTCCGATATGGCTAATCATGCTAAATACAGATCTGATTACTATCAATTTCCACAAACGTCTGATTTGATCTTACGCTAAGACCTTTAATCTGCGCCCTCTGCCATTTGTTTGTTGGCAGTATTCATTGTACT
The DNA here is from genome assembly GCA_963669155.1 of Arbacia lixula. Classification (NCBI taxonomy): domain Eukaryota; kingdom Metazoa; phylum Echinodermata; class Echinoidea; order Arbacioida; family Arbaciidae; genus Arbacia; species Arbacia lixula. Next base: position 55,113,260 of record OZ022576.1, on the reverse strand, counting down.
TTACTTTTTAACTTTCCAGAGCGCACGGGCGCGCTTGGGAATATGTAATACAGCAACATTATTTTCTTGGAATGAAATCATGTTATGCCAGTGCAATGAATCGTGAACGTAGCACTGCACCAATGATTGGTGTAGCTGTGACGTCAATGTCAAACATCGAACATAGCAGCACCATTAACTCTACTAAATGTGCAGTAAAGTACATTTTAAAGATATTCACTTACTTTCCAAATACTAGTTAACTAGTATGCAAGAAGGAAGTACATGTGTTTGTAACTGTTTGCACTGAAGGCCCGGGAATATATAATGCAACATCGTCCTTTTGTATACTTTTGGTCTTGTCACAAGCAAAAAAAAAATGGTACCCTCAGTAACCAAAGGTTAAGAAAAGTGTTAAAGTCGTTTTCATTGAGCCGTGCTGGTACTCGTGTCAATTAGTTTTGATATCACATGACAATGATGATTATCTTGCAACCCGACTTGATTAGCAGGCATGATGTCAGTGTTCTCTAACATTTTTTTTAAAAGAAGCGTTCCTCATAATAATTTTAGTTATAAGCATACATCCTTGACTTAGGAGGGATAGGGGGTAAAACGATATTTAGCATCACCCTTTACGGGAACGGAGTTTCCAAAATTTGCTTTCGATTACTGCTTTGTTTAGGATTAAAATAGCTTGTTCGCTTTTCTCACATTTTACAAAAACCTGCTTCATCATGTTCACTGTTTCAAATTAAACGGATTTTTTTTTTCTATTAGAGAAGAGTGTCAATCTCAGTTTGCGTTTAGTGTACTTAAAATAAGTGACCTTCTTTATCACGATGAAATGTAAAAGGCAATTCGGCTCACAAGCAATGCATGCATGCGGGACAGGTTTCATTTATGTTTACCAGGAATAACGTCATATCAGTGCTAATGGCGTACATCTGGTACTGGAGTTAGGCTCATTAATTACGGCCCGGTGAAAGTGCAATCTGTAACTACCCTCATTAATCAACATTGCTTCTCGGAGATTTCTGGCGTGACTATCCTATGACTGGTCGCACATAGAAAACACCGATGTACTTGCCGCCCGTTTATTACCTCACCTAACAATCATTCTACAGGTCATTAGCGCCTTGCTGACTACACTCATCATTTGCGTGGTGTTCTTTCAAGCGTTTCAATTATCGCAAATTAAGAGATTAAGAACAAAACACTGATGCGTCGCTGGATTCTTTATTTCCCTGGAATTTGCTAGTTGTCGCATGGACTGGACAACCGTTTTAGAACAGCAAAGCGATATCACATCGTGTCAGGATGACTAGTTAGGCTATTAGTCATATACATTTTATCTTCTCATTTTACATTGAATATGTTGAATATTTCTTATCTTATCACTAAAAACAGGAAAATCAAGTAAACAAAGGACGAGTACAAACAATTGCAAATGACTTTGTAACACGGCTGGTATGGTCGATAATGACGGGTAATCAGCATGCTATCTTACCTATCGAACACTCGTTGTCGCGCCGCCTCCAGCCCGGGCAACATTCATGACTCACGATTCTCTCACCCGTAGAGGTCTCCTGCCTGTAGAACGGGGAAACCAAGAAAGAATTGAATAAAGATTGCAATTTATATTTATACTCATTTATTGTCTCTCGATGAAAAAATATATAACCACTTATCAATAATACACAGTTATGAACAATACGGAATATAAATACCACTACGTGTATATGAATACATGAACAATTAAAAGAAGATGAAAATTCATACATGTATGATATTTTTTTCCAACGAGTGGGGCAAAATCAGATGACATATCTTAAAGGTTTTGCCCCATTTAGTGTGGGACAGAGAATAGGAGGGAACAAATAAGAGAATGACAGAATGAACAGCAGAGAGAAAGTAAGATAATCAGAGATTAGGAAAATACACACAATACTAAGTCAATAGGTCAATAATGGAAAGGAAGGGACTGAAAAGAGAAAATGAAAACATGTAGAGGAAGAGGCAGGGAGAACAATAGAGAAAATGTGAAAGATAAGGAGAAGGAAGAAGAGGAAGTTATGAAAGAGGAGATAAGAGAAAAAGAGAAAGAGAAGAATGGGTACAACTTTTTCTCTGATTAATATTCGTTGAAAAGATCATCATCATCATCATCGACATCATCATCATCATCATCGTCATCATCATCATCATCATCAACATCATCATCATCATCATCATCATCATCATCATCATCATCAGCTTCATCAGCTTCGTCAGAATCATAATTACCACCACCACCACCATCCACGCCACCCACCGTCATCGACCACTCATCTACCAGACATCAACCGCATCATTGCAATGACTGATGTCTTTATCTCCGCTCTCATTTAAGCATCTCCATTTTCTCATTCTATCATTCCGCCACACTGCTGCTGACCTATGAGGTAAGATACTCATGAGTAACATATCGGAGAAATATGAAATCACATAATTGTTAAGGCATTCATGCTGAAGGTATGGACATCATTTTTTGTCGATGTGGTCAAAAAAACACATTTTTGATTGCCTAACCAAATCAAGTGAAGAGGAAATCGTAACTTGTCTTTATTAGTCATAAAGGATGATCCCTCTTCATCGCTATCTGGCATTCATCACTTATGCACAGTGTGTATGTTTGGACAGCCGGCACTAGAATGGAAACAAATAAGGAACAAAGGAAATCTCCACTTGAGACACAATGCAGGTAGAATGAACTATTCAATGTCAATTTCAGCAGGTTTAGTATAATCCCCCTGGAATTTCCCTGTAAGCAGTGGTCGATACGGCATGATACTGTGTGCGGAAAGTGGGTGAGGTGCTGTACCTTCCACAGATTGACCGTGAACCAGACAACCAAATGTTAGACCGGAATTAAACCAAATTTTCGTAACAGTTCAGTTTCAGATGTACTGGATTGGAAATAGTTTATATCTTATGCAAGGTTCGAATGTACTTTCCAGTCAAAGGGTAAGATAACTTATTCAAGATGCCCCGATCCACGATCCTGGCAGTCAATAGTTTTCAGTTGCTCATACGATTATTCACGAGGTAAAATGCTTTTTCTTTCCGAAATATGATATATAACGAGTAAAGCATAAGATGCACATTATCGGGGAAATTTAATTAAATGCTTGAAGAGAATTGTTGTTTACGTGACAAACAAGAAGTACAACAACAATAACTCGAAGAGTTCGTTATCTAGTGTCCCCTATATCTTGATACTGTGAGTTAGATGAACGATGAACAACCTCCAACATCACACTCGACTACGAGCACCAACACGCAAAGGCGTAGCGTGCGGTGTGAGGAGGATTAAGATATTAAAGTCTTACAAGCTTCCTTAACCGCCACTAAGATTCCTAATTACACCGGCATTTAGCTGTTTAAACGCTCTGAAGAGCATCAATATACATTTTCTAAGGGTTTGTTTTAGTAAAGTGGAAAATAATGCATTCCTTAGCGTAGCAGATCGTGGATGACGAATGGATGTATGATCAGCACAATTGCATCTCTGGCCCCGGATAAGCTATATTTACCGAGCTTTTCTCGACCGCTTAGTAGACCCTTCCTCCTGTAAATATTCGAAGGATCTTCCGCAGTTCTGTGTATTAATCGGGTATAAAAATAAAAAGGGCTGTCCTGCCTCAATCCACGGCTTAACGCTGGCTTACAACTAGCCCAAATCTGGGCTAAACCCATCATTAATTTCCATGGAGGATGTGGCAGAGCACGCGGAGCATGAATATTAGGCTAAACGGCAGAAAGCTGTTTTGATTCTCGGGCTATAACATCGCCAGTCAGCAGCAAATCGAGGCGGAAATTTTCTGACAGAGAGGAAATCAAACAATTTTCCTGTCAAAATGTAGTTTTGTTTCTTTACTTTTTGTATTTTGACAGTTGCTACACAGTGTACAATCAGATATTACCATTGTATCAAGCATCATTATCACATAACCAGATGTATATGCCGACACTGTGTATATACTACAAACTAATTTCACTATGCACATTACACACATATAGCTTGCTTGTGTCGTTCAATGTACGGGTACATAGTGACTTAAGGATGGGTAAGTGAGTAAAAAAATGAGATACCTTCTGTTCTATACAGTAGAAATAGTACCTTTTTCAGTCTCATTTGGCTAGTATATATACATAAAAATAGCTAACTGACGGAACGAAACTTTAATAAAGATCATGATATAATATTCGTCATTGGTGAATTTTGATGGATAGTTGCTAAAACTGTTAATAAACTTCCGTGTGTTGAAAGTGTGTTCGTTTGTTTTCATGACAATACATAACAAACCATGCAAACAGAGGCAGCGGAACCGTGATGGCCAACTTTGTCATGATTATGGTAAACCGAATAAATAGCAATACAAACGGTTTTTACGGATTTAAGCGATTCATTGGAAGTGACAATTATCTGTGGAAGAAATAACATTATGAATGTGACACCAATTCTCTTAAAAACAAAGAACAATACGTATGACCTTGTGGATAAAATTAAAAACTAGATGTAATTAACTGCATAGCAATACTGCGGCAATTCACTTGAACGTCGAAAATCATGACAATATAACTTTTATACGATTACATACAAATATAAATGCAAGATCGCGATTCAGCGAGCTTAGTTTTACAGCAGATGTGTAAGGCTAGACATTGTAAGACGTGAAAGGCAGTAAATAAGATACACGTAATTTTAGCATACAATTAATCAATAATGGGGAGTGAACTAAAGTTTTACGTATACATCATGTACACAGTCATGTAACAATAGCAAACCACATGGAGTAGACATAACGACTGAAATTAGCTTATTGGGAATATTGCTGTAAGAAAGTAATGCGGTTTACCATGGCAAATATAATGTGACAACCAAAATAAACACAAATTACTATTTTTTCCTGATTGGGGCTGGTGCTTAATGGATCGGAAAAAAACGTGTCAGACTCTCTTTGAAAAACATTAATTATAATACTATTCATAGGCGATGAGGTCGCATTCTTTCGCACACCACAACAAAGCTTTCCTGTAACGCAGCAAACAAAACTCGCTCACCCATACCCGATAGGATTACCGTCCTCATCACTGATTGAGTAAGTTATGAAAATATTAGATTAGCGTCGTCTGGTCGGAGTCGTGCTAGTGGTAGTAAACAAATGTATCCAGTGATCATGAGTGGTTACAAACACTTCCCCATCAACACACGAGAGGAGGATCTGCCATCAATCCTTGAATACTTCCTCTTCTCATTAAGTCTTTCCTTGCTCAGCCACTTCTCAACAGCTTTTCTCGTGAATTTGCATTTTTTTTTCGAGTGGCTCGGCTCTTAATGAACATGTCTGGTTAAGTAGTTGAAATAATCAGTAGCTTTTCCCTTTTTGTGATGTACTCCTTTCCCCCTGTTATATTTTGGTTTTACAGTATTGACCGTATATACATCTTGTCAGATATATATTCTACATGCTGTATATTGGCAAACTGGTATTGCGAATTAAACTGTTTTTGCAGGAGATGAGGAAACATTCTATTATATAACCGACAAAAATCCATATGAGATGTTGAGGTCGCTATACAGCCATTTAAAGTCAGTTTTGACTGAGGGACAACATTCTGTCTGTTTACTGCGGTATATACACACCTTCATACGAGATCATCCCTGCAGAAGGGATGCACCAATTTTAATTCTCGTCGGTCATCATCACGGTCATGATAAAGGTGTGGTAAAACTTGTTGCGATCCGCCTGTCATCTTGGTGTCAGGCTTTAACCACCCTTTGTAATACCATGAGATGGTAACACCTCAGTACCATAACCCATAGATATCCATGCACATGATAAACACGGTACCGTGAATCAGGTAGGTTTGAAAATATATTCTTTTAAGGTGTGGCAAATTCTTCACTGGTTTTGCCTTGTGATAATAACTCATCCTTTCCAGGGTTTATGTTGTAGCTCCCTTGAAAAATAAAGAATGTGAAATCAATCATGACTTAGGAATATCTAAAGAGAGATGATACATTACGGACAACATTTTCTGTTTTAATTACTCAAGGTGTTTCGTTAATAAGAGCTTCCTGTACAATGAGGAATACCATAGCGATTTTCACACGGAAGGGAAATCCTACGTTAAACGTTAAGAGAGAGAGAGAGAGAGAGAGAGAGAGAGAGAGAGAGAGAGAGAGAGAGAAAGAGAGAGAGAGCGAGAGAGAGCGGGAGAGAAAGGATTGATTGATGGATGTGGTGGTATAGTAAATACAACTTTGAATTTCGGGATTTAAAGTTTGCTAAGACAGATCCTTTCCCCTATCTTGATCTTGACGAAACATCACCGATCTGCCAAGGACTCAAGGCACTGCTAATGTTGTTTAAATGGTTTTGTTATAGATCAAACCCTCGGAAAACAATGCATAGATTTAGACAGGTATTCTAATTTGATGAACTATTATTATCTCGGAAGTCAACTAAAGCAGTTTGATGAGGTGTTCTTAACACTTTCATTTGTGTTCATTTCAGTCAACTAGCGAGAAAACTATCACTCTTCCGGGATTTCTCCGAATGCTACGGTAAGCGCGGAAAGTACTTGATAAGAATGTGAGTTACCGATAAACTTCACGCCAACAACAAAGCATTTAAAACCCATCATGGTTCACTTTGACATCTTGCTTTCTAGATTTCTGAGAGACGTGAATTGTTTTCATCACGTTGTCTCTGTCAGCTGACTTTGCACCCTTTCCTGACTGATAACCGCGGGCTGATAACCCCGGACCACTACCCAGTAGGTCGCCGGGTCTATCCCAGCCGAACATTGGAGGTAAACCGTCCACCCACATATACAGTGACTAAGAACATGTGCAGATTTCACATCGTTACGTGTGGAAAAGCCCTCTAATCAAGCGAATCTTGAATTCCCCGTAACCACAAGAAATGAGGTGAAAGTGGGTGGGAAAGTCAGAATGATTCATTCAGTCTGGTCTTCTCAGTGAATGACTAATTAGCAAGAACAACATTTACTCAGAGAAAACCCAGGGATCTTCCATTAACAACCGCACTTGTTAAATTAAAGATCAATAATCCGTAACTGATAAATGATAAATAAACAAATAATACAATATTATCAAAATGAATAAATATAGCGTGCTATGAAGCCTGCCGCGAGTAGTGGCTCGAGGTCCGGTCCTACAGTCCGTCGACTTCTGCCCCCTCCCATGGGTCTGGTATAGCAAGTTCAGAGCACTCCAGTCAAGTCACACTCTTGAGCATACCCCACCCAACCCACAACAAAGACATTCACTGTTGGCCGCAACATTTGCTAAATCCATTCCCCGCTTCCCTGGCAGTAACACACGGCGGGAAAACTTCATCCAAGAATGTGAGTGATGAAAGTTCGGGTGGGAGACCCATAGCGGGAGAAAAAGTTTTCTGTCTTGTTTGACTTTAATTCGTGGTTGTGCTGAAAGAAGCTTCGTAAGCTTGGCGACTGGACCTGTTTGTGTGTTCTGGCATGAAAATCAGAGATCCAAGCCCCAAAGCAAGGTTACCGTGGTTACTGGTTAATGGTCGATGACCGAATGACTCATGATATTGGATCGCATGGTAAAAAAGCAATTCAATAAAAAGTAAATCTGAAGTTATACCTTCTAATATTTGGCTTGAATAACAAGTTGAGGTTATACACATTCATGTACCAGTTGATAGAATCATGGAGGTAGATCTCTTCGACCTCCATGATAGAATCAATGTAGAGGAACTTAAACAATAACGCAAACTTATTATCATGTATGCCTATATCATATAACAACAACAACAACAACAAGCGAACAAATATGAAAACAGTAAAGAAACAAGTTTAGCATAATATACAAACAAAAGGAAGTGCTAAACGAATAATACTATAGACAAGAAAAAATGTTTTGATAAGCCTGGTAAATTTTGCTGATTATACGGCAAACTTTTCTCTCAAAGTCATGAAAAATGCGGTTGTTAGTGAATTATTTCAGTGGTTGGACATCATCCTCCCTCGTGATACTCCGAGTTTGTTTACATTTTCCTTTTGGAATGGCTAGTTATTGATATCAAATCCTTCCCTTGGTAGAAAGCGTGGCCGCAGGGCGGATATAAAGATGGATTAGGTGTCTTCAAAGACTCGGCTCTGCCAGCGATTTACATGTCATTATCTTGACGAGAAACACGGGTGACGTGGATCGAAACATACATATATTCCGACATAACCATGATCTCTACTAATACGTCACACAAAGTGGTTTTCCATAAACATTTGTTTGCGCATATATCCAGAAATGACTAACAACAGGTACACAGTATAAAATATATCACGGAGAAAGGGGTATAGTAAGGTTGAAATCTTGAAAATGAACAAGGCCGTTATGGTTTTAGTAATTATGATAGATGCATAACAAAAATCGCTGATAACATAATTACTAATATACCATCTTTCCTCAGCTGCTTGTCAAGTTATGTTTGCTTAGTCCATATTTTTTCCTCCAAAGTCTGCCCACCTCTAAGTTAACAACATCGCGTGACCATACTCGTACCCGTTGCACTATACAAACATTAACCAATTTGCAAGACTGAGATGGAACTTGAGATTGTCGTTGCCCGCTTCTGCCAGTCTCCAACATCGCGTGACCATACTCATATAAGTTGCACTATACACAAATAGTAACTAATTTACAAGAGTAACAAGACTGAAATGGAACTTTAAATTATCGTTGCCCTCTGTAGGTCTGTTTTCCCCTCTTCCTGCCCCTACTTGATCCGGCACTTCCCATTTCACCGCTTCTATATTCCAGCCCCGGTACAAGCATGGACCCTAGTCAATGCTAATAGGGACCATGTACACTGTACAAGGGAAGGCTCCGGCCGACTTTGACCTGTGTCCATGTACTTGGTTGAAAGGAAAGGTCTCATTTCGTTCATGACAAATGGGGTCAGTCGACATATCCGCAAACTTAATTTTCGCGAGTGAAAGCCCAATTTGTTAATCCGTGCCGCCAGTTTGATTTACATGTTCTCCCCTTAGAGCATTGTTGGGATTAGTGTAAACGAGTTATTTTGTCTATTAGGTCAAGGGTGCGGAATTGTATCGTTTAACGTTAAACTCTTACAGACCCATAGATAATATGTGTGTTGGAATCGACATGGAGCTGTGACTGTTTGGCACTGAGAAGGTTAACAAAATGAGAAAGCAAATGTGTGGAGTACGAGGGGCAATACTGATTTGTTTAAAATGGGGTAGGGAATACGGAGAGGGAGTGTTCGGGCCGAAGGGGGCATTTATCAAACAAGCGGGACTCGTAAAATTAAAACACAATTTCACCTTTGTAACAAAGCCTGTGCAATTCGCTATGTACATTACTATTAGACTATAAGTGATGACAATCATGAATCGTATCTACATAAGTAATTGTTCCACGATGTACACATATTTCATTTAAATCATAACAATCCGTTTGTCGTGCATTGGTACATATCTACTTCGATATTTCATATAAGATAAGAAAACGACGTGTGGCTTTTGACAGTTTTTTTTGTGAAACTTGATTTGATCTCCTCGTTGCCAATTCGTCAAGGAAGACGGCTAATTATCTATTATCTCATCAACGCTTCCGTGCTGTCTCATTGAACATCCAACAAACTTAGCTAATTGTCCTGTCAGTTTTAAAACAATACTTTCAGATGATTCCATATTACTTTGAGGTAATATATATAGACAGACACTACCTGCATTTTCAGGTAAATTGTACAGTATATGAAAACAAAGTCATCAGTAACAAATATGGATAAGATATCGAGGTTAGGAATTATGTTAATTAACTTCTTGACACGAACACCTTCGTTACAAAACGCGCGTGTATTAGGCGAAAGCCGTATGTCCTTTAGCACAATATCAAGTAGCAAGGTCGTGAAGGCGTGTTTGTGTACACCTAAGGCAGTTATTTTCTGATGGTCAAAATAACTGATACGTGTATTACTAACGACTGAGAGTAAATATCATACTTCAGCTCTTCGATCGAAGGTGGAATACACGTGTCTGATTGGATGACTGGAGAGATAGAGGGTCGACTGGACCAGAAAGAGCATTTACCATTACAATCAATAAAGGTGTAAAGTTTCATCAGAAGGACGTCGTGGGGTTTTATGATCGAGTGGAGGGTATTGGAGATGGAGTATTGTGCTCAAATTGCCAAATTGTAAACATCATACTATGTTAACCACTCGATTCTCTGAATTTTGACGTACAACATATAGAGAGCGAGAGAGATAGAAAGAGAGTGAGAGAGAGATAGAAAGAGAGAGAGAGAAAGAGAGAGAGAGAGAGAGAGAGAGAGAGAGAGAGAGAGAGAGAGAGAGAGAGAGTGGGAGAAATGGACAGCGGAAATAGACGATAAAAGGGGGAAGGTGTATAGGGTATGGGGCGCTCCTTTTCACATAATTTTCATTAAATGATTTCAGTTTGTTTCGTCACCCACCCACCATAATCCTTCTCGCTCATGTATATCAATTCGACGCATCATGTCCATGAACGGACGAGCAGCTACCTATACCCAGACTATATGCATATCATTTACTGCACAAGCTAGGGTTTAATGACTTTGTCGGTAAAGGTCCCCCTTCATTAACGCCCACAATGACGCGTCAGAAAACACAGGAGACTAAAATAAGGAGAGTGGCGGATGCGTGGATCACCTTGAAAGAACACTGATATCAGGGAACGGCTCTTAACCCCTTATGCACCAGATGAAGAACGGCTCTTAGGATTTTATGTATATTAATGGTGTAATACTGCATGGCGCATAGAGGTGGTTACAACCAATATCGTACGATGGATTATAGGCTCACGTGTTCGCCAATAACCCAAATCAGTTACTTCGATTTGATTTCCATTCCTCACGACTCGAGTTACATACAATACAATATTCACATCTACTGCACGTTAATTGATACTTCCGTCGTTGTAGCCATGGTATCATGTTCCTATTGTCTCGAGTAGAGTTCATTAACAGTCTGCTAAGCGTGGTCGAGTGACCGCACATTGCACCTGCTAGCATGACATGATGACCATGATGATGACGATGCATGTGTAGCTGAGATCATGATCGGCCTGGGCTGTGTGTGTGGTGAGGGGGTAATTAACGGTGAACATGGAGGGAAGGGGCACGGTGAGGCATAGTCTAGGTTATAGGCTGCTTGGTTTTTTTTTCTATGATGCACTGATGTATCAACCACAGCCAACGAGAAACTAGGCATGAAGGCAAGTATCTATTTGCCAGAACTTCATCCGGACACCTACGCTTATTTAGGAAAGGGTGAGGGAAAATATATTCTTAGTTTATGTCTCTAGACTCCAGCGAGAAGTCTATGTATCCATACACGCAATGTGCCTACGCACACTGCATCCTATGATCTAGGCTAAGGATGGGGCACGGAGGCTGATCCCAAGAACCGCAAACTAAAATTAGGAGACGTACTGGATTAAAGCGTCATTAGGAGAGACATGAACTTAACGCAGGTTCGGAAATGAGAGTTAAAAGACCATGTTCCAATTTGATTATACATTCGACCAGCGTAATTGAAACAGGTGCCGTGACAAAACAATATAACGTAGTACCGTATAGGCTAAGGTTAAGAGTGTAATGTGAAAATAGATTAAGTTTCCTACGAATGAAAAGGTTTTCATGTGGTGGAATGACGTCAGAGCGGTGGATCTGGTCAATCAAAATAGTAGACCATGTACCAATTTGATTATGCATTTGTCATGTACGTCCAGCTTGTAATTGATACATGTAGGTGCCTAGAAAAACAACATTAAATGTAGCATGGGTTAACATGTGACTTGTATGTGACAATAAATTGGGTTTCCTCGAAGTGCATATGTTTTCAAGTGGTTTCCATGACGTACATGACGTACGGATGGTGGATCTGGTTAATCAAAGTACATTCAGTAGATCATGTACATGTACTAATTTAATGACACAACTGTCCAGTGTAATTGATACATACATGTGCTCGGAGAACGACCTGGGTGTGGTTTAGGCCAACACGTGGCGTGCATGTGAGAACAAATTCCTGGAAAAGGTTTTTATGTTTGCGGTTTCAATAACATAAGATCGGCGGGGCTGGTCAAACAGAAATAGATGGTCAAGCAGAAATAGATGGTCAAGCACAAAATAGTCTGGTGACTCAGGGCGTTAATTGGGTGAAATCTTATTATGTATTGCGGTTCTGGACAGGTCAATCAGTTTGATATTTGATTTAGACAGAGTACACTCACACAATAAGGGCGTGACGTTTTGATCTGAGAAATGCATTTTTTTTCTCTTATAGTTACAGGGATAAAACAAGGTACGGTTTCTTGTATTACTCTCTGGTCTATGTACTAGGATTAGGGAATCCCCAGAGGATTGATTTTTTTTTACAAAGCTTTCTCTTCAAACTATTTCTTTTAAAGATCAAGGTTTTTCATAGGCCCACGGTATATTACACCTAGATTCCCAGGCCCATGCGACATGACTACAATGCATGCTGTGCAGCGGTTGGATGAATCGTTGTGATGTTAAATCGCCGTTGTGGTTAAACTTGGGACAAACTGAATCATAATTATATGAGCAGAGCACCAGAAAACATATCACTACCAATTCAATTTTACAAGTAACAATAAATTGGCTTGTTCCAGTTCCATCACAAGTACTTGTGGTCGAACACTCTATTTATCTGCTTATTGGGGAACAACGAAGTCCTATAAAATAGCGATAACAAAATGTCATGATTCATCCCCGACCATTGAATCCTAACAATAGGCTGGTGAGAAGAGGAATGTGAGACGGGGGTTTGCCCCTACCTGAACAAAGCAACATGTTTGAGTTCGAGGGATTGCAGTGACAAAAACAGAAATTCTTTCAATGATGTACGAATATCATTGGAACAAGAACTCTCTGTTTCATGTTTAGTTCGTTCTCTTCTCACTCAGGCATGTGAGCGATGTCAGTATTGGTCAAGGAAATAATAGAATCCATTTTTTCGCTAAAAACTTCGGATTCTCTCACGGCAGATTTGTTACCATTACAATATTTCATCGTTTCTTTTTTTTCTTCTCTCTCTCCCTCCCCCCCTCTCTCTCTCTCTCTCTCTCTCTCTCTCTCTCTCTCTCTCTCTCTCTCTCTCTCCCTCTCTCCCCATCCATTCACATGTCTGTCATATACATGTCTATATGTTTGCTTCTCCCTCCCCCCCTCTCTCTCTCTCTCTCTCTCTCTCTCTCTCTCTCCCTCTCTCTCTCTACCCTCATTGCCTCAATGAGCAGTGACAATTAATTTTAAGTTCACTCAGCTTAGTACATAAGAGGTTTTTAAGAAATGCCTACAAACATAATATTCTAATAAATAACATTCTAATAAAACTGTCTGTCTGAGCAAATTGCTGAAATATTTGAGTACCATTGTTATTGCAGTAGTTCAAAACGGAATGAACATTGTCCTCGTCAATGTTTCATGACAGACTTGCACCACAGGCTTTCCCTGTCTATAATGAATGATGCTTGGTTTGTTAGTCATTGTCATGGTGAATAGCCTTGGCTGAGGTATCACAGTGTTTGTGTGTATAAGATAGCATAGAGGAAGCACGGCTTCCGGACCAAGAGACCTGAGCTCTGTATGTTGACGGGAAAGCTTAGACGTCAAAACTTGCTGGCCAATAAATAAATCTCACGATGAAAGGATATACGGCCTGTTTCAGCACGGATACAACGCTTGTATTACACCAAGTTTCAGGCTAATTCAATTGAGATGTGACAACGATTTTTTTGTGGTTAATTACGTATTGGTATTGGGAGATATATATTTTGTCTTTAAAATATTTTCTACAATGTTTCCATGTTCAGGCAATGCTAACTCAACACTGTTAAACATATAGATAACTTCACCATGTGTACGTATCATGGTCCATGTATATATAAAAATGAGAATGCTACCTGCATACATTTACACTTACACCATATGCTCTGAAATTAATACGAACTATAAGTTTACACAATACTTTGTTATCATGGTAGTGCGGTGCATGTACGTGTAATGGGAGCGCCATCAGAAACAAAATCATTTCAGGCAATACCGTAGACGGTTGCATCGTGAGTATTTCAAAAAGTTGCCGATCAACCTGCATGTCTACAGAAATTCTAAACGTGCATTGGAGAAGTTATGACGGAGGGATGCTATTTTGGAGTCAACTTTCCGTGGTTTCCCCACCCTTTATCTGACTCTGATGACGAATAAACCAGGGATAATCTTGAGGATCCGAGCGGCTATCACTCGGGGGACAACAAGCCCCTGACATCGGACGTGAGTGAGCTGATTTTAGGCCACGTTCATGTGTACTCACCCCGGTAATAAAGGGGCGCCCATTCTACATCGACTCCAGCCATGTCATGTCTTTGCGCCCGCTCGTGTTTCACAATGCGTCCAGTATTATATAGGGGCATGTCTGTTTAATATTTAAACATGGTAAGCTGAGACCTTCGCGTGAGCTGGATTTCATTTTTTTGCATAAAATCATTTTATTCCGTTTGCAGTTTCTTTTTGCATTCAGTTTGCTCTCTAATATCGACGTATCATTCTTCATCATATGATTGAAAACCAAAATTGGCACAAGTACTATGTACATGAGCGGGACGAGTACATAACAGTCATGATTGTGTACGGGAGTAAAAAAAAACCGGGTATTTTAAGCGGAAAAGGAGAGAATTTAGTGGAAATAATGCTGAAACGCAAACGTATAGAAACTGGTATGTTGTACACGTGTACGGTACATGTATGTCGTTGATTGATACATGAACACGAGGAACACGGGGATAGAGACATTTAGCTGGTCTGACTCTTATCACATAATGTTAAATATGATGATTTCTTTTCTTGTAAAGGCAATCACGAGACTGAACATGTGTTTTTAGACGTTGGCCACATTTATTTGACAAGGCTACTACAAAGTTTCAACTACTTAAATCTATTTTCACCTCTGTTCCGTTCCCTTTTTGCACTTTCCCCCACCCTTTCTCCCTCCTGACGGAACTAAATTGTTCTGTTTATTGCAATGAATGGGTACACCTTGGCATTATCCCATGAGACATGAACATGTATTCGGCGTAAATCCAAACGTCTTGAGACGTAAATTTACTTGTCACACGGAAGTACAAACCCCATTTCAAGGTAGGAAAATGAAACAGGGCGACAGCCATTGTTCGTATTTTGATTGACGGAGCCCAAGTCTGTTTATATAACACTTTCTGGCCGAAACGAACAACTAGAAATAATTTGATAACGGAAAGAAGTTTGCGCCAGCTTTGATTCATACATGGTCACGGGCTTACAGTGTGTGCATGCTCGTCATGGTCATTTTCAACGGAAAATTGTCAACATAATCAAACATGCACACACACACACAAATAACAGAATATGGCATCACCTGATCATACTGATATCAGGGGTTCGTGGGAGCAGACAAATCTATGCTAATATCAAAGTCGATCAGAACGATATCATTTTGTCGAAAGTCTAAACGACACAAATACAAACAAATGTATATTTTCAAAGGAATATGAGTAAATATGGAATGTGAATTATTACCTGGTACACATTTTGTTAAAATCTTTCTACAGGTATGCGTAATTTTTTTCTTTAAAAAGTGCAGTGAACCGGTGCCGTTATCTTGAACCAAACGACACCTCATGAAACCATGGAGTGCATTTTGCCAATCATTGTCAGTGTCATGCCAATGTTGGCTCCACGCAAACCGCGAGCATGATGACAAGATGCTACTGTAATTTACATAGTGGAATTTGGGCCAGGGTCATACTAGTCATTTGATGGTGAGAAACAGCCTCCATTAAATATGAATCATAAAATAAGCGCATGTGATGTTTTTGGTATGCAACTGTTTTAGTTTGCGGGAACTTTTAACCTTTCTCGATTATTCCGGAGTATACCAGTATTCAATGAGCTTGGGAAAATAATTGCCACAAGTTTAATAACAATGAATAATTGGTGAGTCTCCATGCCTTATATTTGACATTGAAATTTAATTATAACACGGGATACTCTGCAAGTAGAACAAAGCAATTCAAATTTCAATTGACATGCCATCGGTAAAGACGTTTTGTATCGATACATTAAATGCAGCAATCATGGGCCGACATGGACAGCGGATTGGCTTAATGTAGCTCTATAGTGCAGACATAATTATGATCCCATAACCCAATCAAGATTGCGTGCGACTTCTCGAAAGCCTTTGTGGATAGCTCCATGGTGGGTCGAAGACAGACGTGAAATAGAGAATGACGGAATACAAAGGACGCATTATGAATCAGAATGTATTACTTCCGTTTGGGAGGAAGGAGGGGTGGGGGGGGGGGCGGAAGAGAACACGGTGTTGTTTTTCTGTAACATGTGTATGGTCTGATCAGGGATATGAGAGAGACTCATGTCCCTGGTCTCATGTAGGATCAGGGTGCTTGTTCTCCCCTAATCTTGATTAAACTCATCTTTTCTTTAAATTATTCATTACGATGTACATGGTGTAACTGATGGTCAGATACAATTCCTTCATATCAAAACGTTGAAATTAATCACTCTGATAGTAAATACACGGATAGATAATATTTAAGTGATTGGCTTAACTATACTATCACGACTATTGACTTATTGAACTAAATCATAAGTTTGTTCGTCACCATTTCTTCCATTGATCCATCGCATGAATATCATAACAGTTAATCAGGCATATTCCCTTTCTCATAATTATAACCACAATAATTGTGCAATGTTCATATTTCAAAAGAAATAAGTATTCGTACTAGTACTGGAGTCGCACAGTTATTTCGAAATGTGATATTTGAAACATCATGAATATCGGCAATCATTCAGGCCGGCTGTTACGGCTGTAGGGGACCAAGTCCATATCAGATCTCGGGCTACACGATGCATGTATCCGGCTGTGTTGAGGGAGGATATGGAGTGTGGTGTGGAGTACAGAGAGTGCCCCTTGGAAGGGAGACACGGGTACTGGATTCCATCCGTCTATTTTGGGTCTCGTCACCCTACCCTTCCCTTACCCTTTCCTGCGTGACTTCCGCTCCCCTCCTAAGTGAAAGCGACTGGCCCATGGCAATGGCTTTCTTCCAAGACGTGTTGAAGGCTAGATAGTGGGTAGAACAATCATTACTACGCGTGGAACCTGGGAGCGAGGAAGGGGGGGGGGGGGGGGCGTGGGCACCATGTGTCAACACCAATCCAGGCACCGCTACTTTATTCACCAACACATTTATTGGTATCGATGACTAAAATTATTTTGGGGACCCTGAGAGCATTTTTAAACGATACTTCAAGAATTCATTGTTTGTGACGCATTTTTGGGACAAGTTCATAGGTTTAGGTATTTAAATTGAAACATATAAGGTCACTGTGGCGAGTTTGGTACTGTCTATGTTGATTTCTATAGCGTGGTGTAGAATGCTCAATGCTGGCCTATGGTATTCACGCCCACCATTAACTGTCATTCCTAACTTATATTGCAGTTTAATAAGTATAACTGAAATGGCTAGGGGTATACAGCCAAACCGCATAGGCCAGTATGACATCAATCCTGAAACGAGATAAAAGCACATGATGTAGCAGTATGGATTCATCAACCCATGTCGGTTACCATGGTTACTGAGTCTGCGAAATGAGACCAAATTTGGCCATTGACACTTTACAATATAGATGATAGGCGATCATTGACTAAAGAATGAGGTGTGAGTTTTCTCCCAAGGCTAGGACTGCTTCACTTACACAACACCAACTTGTTCCAATTAGTAGGGAGCTCGGAGGATATTGCACCCAATTTTTCATAGGTTAGATTAAATTGACCGTTCCGCTCCACAAAATGAGCCTGGCCTGGACTGGATTAAGACGGAAAGTACAACTTTTCTCCTCACGTTCTGGAGCTCTAAATTACAACAGGAAACTTTATCTTCTACAAGTGGGCTATTATCACTCATGCTTTACGAGATACACCTAAACAATGTATCATTAACACGTTTAATACTGAAAAGAGGTTATCTTACTTTCAAGAAAATGTTAGTAAAGGTGAATGACTCCCGCGTAATCTACAACGATTCAGTATACCTCAGTTACTCGTTTTGTGTGGTTACTACCCGTAACTAATCATTCTTTTGTTTTAGACGGTCGACAAAATTGTTAAATTTGCGTCAGATATCAATACATATAGAAGAACAACACAATTTCAAACTTTTCATAGGGCATTTAAGTAGGTCTACTTATCCATCGCATGAGCAATCTATATCAAAATTGAGTTCAATAACAACGCTCGATGCACAAAAATAGCTCAGAGGTCTAGAGGTATGTTCATCATGTTTAATCCACCCTGAGAGCAAATCATTGACAGTGAATCACCAAGAGTTGATATGGGCTTCAAAATAGTCAGTAATGAAAGGAAACGTGCAATGAGGAGATGCCAATCATGTTGTACCGTGAGTTAGATGATGTTCTGTGTGGTTCTCTACATGATTCTCCCTGCTCAGAAAGTACACACAGGCATGACAGGAACTCAGATGGATAAGCACACAAAATTACTCTCCTTTAATAACAAGAGCGCCCCTCGTAAAAACTTGTGAATTTTCTCACTGGATGCAATCGCAAATTCGATTGAGTGTGCTCATTTCATGGCAATAGGCTTGAAAGGAAGAACCTAAAGATTATTTCTTATGTTTCCTCCAGTCATTAGACCGAGGGCATCTATGTAAGCTTCGTAAGTAAAGGTGCATCGGTTACCGGTGAATCTCTTGTACACACGACACCCACCTACAGATAAACGATCTCCTTATCGTCCTCTTTAAGACGTTATGGTGATGCGGCCTGGCTCGGTCCCAACTTGTAACAAGCTAACTGACACCGAATCCTTCCGCGATTTTATGCTTCCCCAATCCTGACCATGTTTGACAAAGACTTGGGCATGACCAAACTTCTGTCTCACGTCTTATCATTAGACATTACGTACATGTATTTCATAACGAGGAACTGATTAATTCGTTCGAAGGCGTCTTCATTACCAGTGCAAGGTTTCAGTGACGTGTATACCTAAATCAATTGAACTCCCCTCTTTGACAATCGGTGAGTGTAACAAAGGATGTACACTTCATACATGTCATGCATCCTTGGTGTAACGTAGTTGAATGAACTGGGAACGAGAACAAAACCCTTCACAACATAAAACCATGGAGTATGGTCCATTATAACACACTTAGTTGAAATTAAAGACAAAACGGAAAGGGTAAGAGCGAGAAGATAGGAAAGATGGATTCGAGATGGAAAGATAAACTCCCGAAGAAGAACTGATGAAGGAGAGGTGCGATTAAAGTCAAGTCGATCGCGAAACAGAGATTAAAAGGATGGATAATAATGTGTAATGTGTAGGATGCGCGCAGAGCAAGAAGGCTGCAATTAGAAAACATACTGTCGGCGAATACCATCCTTAAGTTGTTTATGATAACGGGACACGGACAACTGATTGGAATCCCGTGCTCTCGGCAGTATCTGCAAACATGATAAGGAGCTTTCCAATGCGTTTTTGTATGTTTTTACAGGCTTCGATTGACCTTGCTGACCACATATCTCGCCCATCTCATGTCCAGCAGAGGCCAGAATGTTCTGATGTGATGACCACATCCACATGTCCACTTTACATCATCTAGGGTAGCTTGACTTCCAGTCCGTCTGCCATGTCGATTCCAAACTATCGCACGATTACCTTCCAACGACATGTAATGTTGTTCAATCCATTGCTCTATATGCCTTGTCCGCCTTTTTTCATCTATTTTTTGTTTCACTATTGAACTGCTGCACCCCAAACATTAGTACTCAATTTATGGGAGAGCACCTCGCACGTGACGTCACCAAGTTGAAATTTCAAAAGAGCATAACTCTCCTTCGACGGATTTTAATCAAACCTTCACTGATATGTTTCTTTCACGTTTATACTGTTCTTGCAACCAACATAATTGAAGGGTGAACTATCTCTTTAACAACATTAACAGCAACATTATGAATCATGATGAAAGTGGTGTTTCCTCGTATTATGTTGCAAGAACATGTGAAGCATCAAGGCTTGTGAGCGATTTCCCATTTCGATCTGTCCTGCGCTGTTCTTGTCCTTCAATGCTATGTAACCCTCCCATATTCATTTATGTCATCTTTACATTTCCTGCATTTTAATAAACTTTTCTTCTAGTATATGCCCTAATTGTCCGGTCGGTTAACCTTTGACTTTTAAACAAATATGTACTTATAATAGATGACAAGCAAGGGCGAAGGATAACTGACAGGTTGATTCCAAGTGATTCTACAAGCTGTTCGTAGACATTGTATGGAATGAAATCAAATTGATGGAAGGATGATGGATGGATGGATGAGATGAAAGTGCGGGAAATTGTCCATTTCCTGCCCCATGTCCCAAGCAACCATTCTAACAAGCCAACTCATCGAAACTCATACATCAAGGGAAAGTATTATTCCGCGGAATATTATTCAATAAAGTTATTTCTGAGTTTATCACGATATATTTAGTGGATTTTTTAAAGAACAATCTATACTTGCTCCTGGATATTAAAATCATATATATATATATATGTGTTTAAAATGGTGAGTTAACGGGAGTTTAAGGAATATAATTGACAAGGTATATTAGAAATCACTTGAGAAAAGGAAATGAAATTGATGTCGCTGCTAGGGAATGATGATGAGGGTTATGTTAATGACCACTGTTACAAGTCTATTTTGTGTAGGGGGGGGGGGGGGGGGGGGTAAGGGGTTGATGGATACATCATAATTGTATTAAGAAAAATAAACTTCATATTTTCACTCTTAATATTATCCATGCCAATATTAATACAATAGAATTAACACAAAATTAAATAATAATTACAATATGAACTATAACAGATTATTTGAACCGTGCTCCATAAATGTACAGATCAGAAGAAAACATGAAAAACCTCCTACAATCCATATCTAGACATTATTTGTCTGACAAAATTATTGCTGATCTAGACGGTGAAGGTATGGTGGCATTGAGGTTTGGACACAAAGTATATTGTTCATGTTATTGGTCATGTTGGTCATGTTGGTAGGTTGGTATGGTTTCTACGACCTTCACAATCATGACGATCGGAAATAAACCAAGAGATCGCATGTTTTGTTTTCCTGTTTTGGGGTTTGACATGACTACTCTGTGATTGTATTAATATAATTTATAAATAAATCAAAGACCCCCCCCCCCACACACACACACACGCACACACTATCTCCAACCAAAGCCCAAGAGAAAGCCAACAGTTACTGCAGTGTAGTCACCATGCCTCCAATAATTTGAAACAAATGATGATCATTTTTCACTTCAGCATTTCTCTTGTCCATCTGTTCTAACTGGATAATAGACATGCGTCATTTTGATTTCATATCGACATTGGCATTTTGTAACCAGAGGGGTGTTGAGAGGGGCCAGCAAAAATCGCATCACGCAAGGGCGCGAGGGGTCAACTACAAAGAAAACAGGATTTATTTTCCCATTGTAATGTTTCATTATCTATCATTCGATCCATTCAAAATAAATTCACGTTATGAGTTCCTAATAGATATTGGAATGTACAAACCGAACAAACACAAGGAAATCGATGTTTTTGTTGTTCTTGACAAAACAATCATACACAGAGCAGTTGAGATTAATAAATATTTATATATTCTAAGCCCATAACTCAATCCGTATGCGCTATTTAGATTTGTCTAACCATCCAAAACGCACCAATGCAGTTCAAACAAGTCATATTTGCATTTCGGATTACTCATGCTTAACCTCGTAATTACAAAGATTTATGCATCTCACTTAGAGACACTAACATCAGCATAGACATTACTATTTGATAACTTATTAACGATTAATTGCTATTAGACTTTCATACTAATTTCAAATTCGATAGGAATTCAGTGCATGAAAACGTTTTATTCTCTTTTCCTTAGCATATTGAAAGTTTCATGTTTCCATCAGATTTTATGACCCAGCGAGCAATCAACATTATTTACTCGCTTATCTTCCTATTGGACGCGGTTTGACACGCTTTCATCTACTATTGACATTGATTAAATACCACACGGCTACTATATGTTTACATAGTTTCATTGATTAAATACCCACGGCTACTGTTCTAAGCATGTTTTTCCAACGTGGGTGGCCAAAGTATGGCATGAAGGAAGTAATAGCGATAAAAACTACACTCGTCGGAGTCTGACAAGTTGGTTTTGGTCGACACGATATCACCCATATTTATGTTCTGCGAGGTTAAAGTTTAAATAGCTCAATATTGAGTCAAACTTTACCATCTGGAGATGATAATAGGGATGGTTCAACTACAGCGGCAATATGAATGACATGTCAACATGCAGAGATTTGCATAAAGGTAGATGGAAATTATTATTAAAACCAGACCGGGGGCTGTTTATTGGTATAACCTTGGTGCGGTGACAGTAATGTTAATGAATCGAGCTGTGTTTTCCGCAAACCTCATTTAAATCTGTTTTCATTTTAATCATCTTCCTTGTTTAAGTGTTTACGCTCTCATTGAGGAAATAGGTCCTTGACAAAGAACCTGTATGATTAAAGAGTGTCTTGGTATCAACAATAACTCTTGAATGACTAGTCCATGCTCGAGTAATTCATTATTCACTAATTCAGTCAGTCAGTCAGTCAGTCATCCACCCATTCATTCATTCATTCATTCATTCATTCAAACACCCATTCTTTCATCCATTCATTCATTCATTCATTCATTCATTCATTCATTCATCATTCATTCATACATTCACTCATCCACCCATTCATTCAGTCATGCATTCATTCGTCCATTCATTCATTCATTCATTCATTCATTCATTCATCATTCATTCATACATTCACTCATCCACCCATTCATTCAGTCATGCATTCATTCGTCCATTCATTCATTCATTCATTCATACATTCATTCATCCTCCCATTTATTCATTCATCCATCCACCCAGTCATTCATTCTTTTCTACATTCATTCATTCATTCATTCATTCATTCATTCATTCATGCAATCATTCAATCAATCAATCAATCACCCATCCATCCTTCTTTAATTCATTCCTTGATTATTTGGTGGACTTACCCATCATGCCCATCCTCTATGTCAATAACACAAGACATTCTATCATGAACATATCAGAATCATACAATACATGTCGTAATTACAAAATTGTTTTCATAAATGTGCATCTAGTGTGTAGAAAGTTACAACCATTATAAGCTTGTAGGTACAGTATATGCTTGATGTAAAATAATACTTACGTGACTTCGCACACATTAGCACCCGTTGGTGAGAGAATCACGGCAGCCTCTGCTCTGCTGTGAAGCGAGAACGTCACAATAAGAACATTCATAAGTAGTAATAGCTCCATACTCGTATTTCAGTCCTGACCAGTACCCCAAAAAGAAAGATAGATCAGCAGACCTGCAATCAGGAAATGTTATTCGACTAAAAGTCCATGAATCCCGTCCAAAGTCGACGCTCAGCCTCGCGGGCCAACTAGTACGTGAATGAAAGAGCTCTCCCCGTGTTATCTTAGAGCTGAAATTGATGCTGGACGATGAATATAGAGTCCTGTAGACCGCCTGTAAATCCAAACAAAGAGTACTTGTGTTTATTTTCGCGTCGAGAGATTGCCCAGCATGTAATGGTCATCAAAGCCATCCGCAATGCATTAGCGTTTGGACGCGGGTCGAGTGTTGTACGAGCAATGTCCGAGCCGGACTTTACCCGTGAGCTGTCACTAGCGAAGTGGAGCAATTTACCGTTCCTACGCAGAGCAGTCTTCGGCTCCGCATACTCTACGGCAGTGACTGTGCTTGAAGCTGATTGGCTGATGCGGATATAACTTACTGCACGGTCGAGTGCTCAATGGCTGAAAGTTTGTCTCGTTGTAAATACGTCTGTAATAAGGCACGGAAATTACTGGTATCGCTTTACTGATAAACCCATTTTTTCAAATCGTTTCTGTAAATCGCAATCGACAATCAGTGTCAACGTGGAATGATGAAGGTGAAGCAGAATTGGCCGAACATAGATGCAAAGAGGGGTTGTGGGAAAATAAGTAAGGGGAAGGAGAGAAATGCAGACTGAGAAGGACATAGAGACAGCAAGACAACAAGGAGAAGAGGGGTTTGGGGTGGGGCGAGTACTTAGTATGCTGTTGGTTTATGCAACAAAAATAAGGATACTTGTATTTATCAAAAATTACTTAATGTACAATAGATTATGCTCACTTCATACCTGAATCTTGTTGTTAAATTGATATTCTATATTTCTGTCATACAATGTAACAACAGTTAAAAAGTTAAAAATAATACTCTAATTAGAGCTGAAATTATACGAATACAATCATGATAAACAAACACATTTGTTCGCACTTTCATGCAGATCTACGATGATCGTAGCAGTAAATGGAAAAAGGCTAGTATGTAGTTTTGTTTAATGAAAATATTTTTCATCGTCATTTAATCAGGAATTCAACGGGTATTTGTTAATTTCACAACATATTCCTACCTTAAAGACAGTTGATTTAATTTGAATGATAATGCACTCATACATTCTTTCCCCTGTCGGGAGCTCTTTCCCCTTTCTGAAGCTTCCTTTACACAGGGGTACGATGTTGTGCGACATTTCTTATCTCCTTTGTTTGGTAATCGATGTTTGAATATCAATGCTTGATTTTGTCATTCTGATTAAACGTGGTTTCATAAAGATTATTTCTCCTTTATATTTGTCGATAATGTACGTCTAAGCGGAGATTTAGATGGATATTTAACATGAAAATGTTATTGGAAGTAACTACAATGAAGGAATCGGTATTGACCTATAATGACAATGGCCAATCATTTAATCAATCATTTCTGGGCAATTGCTTATTTTCGTTTCTTATCCTCATACTGATCACCTGATTGTGATTGTGAGCTGTGTGGGTGTTTGCTTCTAAATGTGAATCGAAGTAATTCCACTCTTGTTTACGCCCTCAGACCTTCACTTCTACTGAGATAGGTAAACATTTCAGGAGAAGGCTGGTCTAATCTACACACTGTTTGATCGCGAGATTACAATAAATACAACAAAAATATATTAAAAATAAAAGAAAACATTCAGAAAGAAATAAGATGTGAAACATATATGTTCTCGTGTTTTGTATCCATCCTCGTTATATGTCCTGCATAAGTAAAAATGTCTGATACTAATTTTTGAACGTCTGATATGTGATTCTAATGATACATTAAGCCTGGGATCAGACTACCTAAAGCTGTGAACTGAAGGAAGATTCGTCCGTGCTGATACACCAAATAGCTCCCCCCCTTTGTCTCGACAGACACGGCGCTAATACAACCCGCTCTCTATCCCGCACACATCCGGCTGAGTTCTCCCGACCAGCCGAGGAACGGCTTGCAGGGGAAGAAGGGCCGGTAAAAATAAGCAATGAGTAACTCTCGCCTGACTGGGCGCTCAATGTCTTCGGCATATGGCTGACCGAGACGTGTGGAAACCATTTTCTTTTTCTTTCTTTCTTTTTTCTCTGGAAAAACGGAAGAACGCCTTCTTTGTTATTCGTTGTTGGAGTGAAATGAGCGAAGACGCGATCGAGACCGAACTGGAGGCACGAGGAAATGCCGTTAACCTGATAACAAAGGAAGACGCGAGTCTCGTGTCAGCTTCTTCAAGGGCAGGGCGGTGAGAGATGTCATCCTCGTTCCAGAGAAATCCTCCTGAAATCACCTCTAAAGAGACGCTGCAGTAGTTAAACAATTACGTGGGGGCTCGGACCGATAGAACCCCGGCAATGCAAGAAGTGCCCCCCCCCCCCCCCGTAAATAACAAAAAGACCCCTGCGAAAACACGTTTTCTAAATAGAGGATAATACATGTCGCGGGATGGGTGTCTGTTTCACCGCATAACAGACTTAACTCTACCATTACCATTGGCAGGAAGATGTGTAGCAAGTCAATAGGGTTTTCAAGACTCGGTAATGTAAGGCTTAAAGAGAAACTCCCACAAATGAGTGTTTATTTTTGTCCCAGCTGCACATGACTAGGAGAGTTTGCCTTGAGTATGTTCATACACATGGAGATTAAGGAAAACATTAATCTTCTAACTCCTACCCGGATAAGGCCATGCATACAAGGAAACTAATTACATCGGATTTAAAATTAGCCCAATTTATACATCAATAACAATTATCAATTTCCTTGTCTGAGGTTCGCCTGAAAAGGCAAAGGAGAATGGAAAACTTAGAGTAAGTGGAATTGAATGAAATCAGAAAAACAGATTGGCAAAAGCTTGATATAAATGAACCGATGAAACTTGGGCTATTTCAAATATGAGAAAAATGTAAGTGTTTGGACATCATGATTTTACGCATTGTTTTTTGATAATGAACCTTCTGTATGAAAACTGAATAGGTTCGCCATGACATGCTGTACGGAACTTTTTTTAATTGTTTTTTAGTACAACGCGAAGACAAAATAATAACAAACATCATCACCATGATTACTGTTCTACCTTGGAATTACAGAGCTAGTTATTAAGATTTGTAAGCCCATAAAATTTAATTATAACATGTATAATCTTTCTCAATTTTTTCCAATCTGTTTGACTGTTTGTTCTGCTTTTTAGTCAATTGAACATTATATAGTTTCATTCCCTTTCACTCCTCGCACATTTGTATAATGCCACGTATCATCATTTTTTATATTTTAGAGGGCCTTCAACAATTATTTCTTGCGGCGTGCATGGAGACACGTGTCACTGACCATGGCCTAGCCCATGGCATGGTTGATGTGCGGTGAAGACTCTCACCTTGCACATCACTTCATTTCTCCCTGTTCGGTAGATGATATTTCGAGCCTTGATATTTTTCTCCTTTTTACCTCTGTAATACTGTAACTGATTAACTCTGCATAACCTGAAATGGGGGACTTCATATTGTTATCATGATTTATATATTGTTATTCGTCTCATTTTTCACAATAAGCCGGTATGAGTAATTTGACATTTTTGACTGTCTTGTTCATTGTCGAATCGTGGTGCTTTCTATTCCTTTGTTCTTATATTTCTTCCCAGGCCTTTTTGTCCAGGATAATCAGATTTAACTAATTTGTCCTTGATGAACGTACACAGGCATGTGACAAGGCGGTCAAGCGGTTAAACCACCGTCTTGATCGACGTCATGGATGTAGACGATCGACGTCATCGTGGCGTCTCCAGGCGTCACCAAGGACTAATTAATGATGATGAGAGGGCTTTGTGTTACCCTTTTTAGTCTTATACCCTTATTATCATTATTTTGATTTATTCTGCCAGGTTCACCAAATTAATTTGCGTGCGTGAATGAATCTAGTGATATACAAAAACTAAAAACACACCTTCATGTAACTATCATGGCAAGACCAGTTTTCGTTTGTGTCTTTCATTACAATGCATGGACTCCGGAGTCTTGTTTTCGTCATCATATTAATTTTCCCTTGATATCTTATTAAATTTCCGTAGTACAATAACCCCGAAAAGCATTATTTGAAGTATTAGAACAAAACCCTTAATCTTAAGAGCCCCCAGAGGTACCTCCGGTTGGGGATTTGACACATGACGATAACGAAATGCTGCCCGCTCGAACAAAGGGTTATACACCGTTCGCTTGTCCCGATGTGTACATAAAAATAAAGACAACCAAATTATGGGAGATGACTGACAAATCTTAGCTCTTTTTTTAAGGCGGTGTAAGATAAATTGTAAAGTCGTATAAGTACCATGGTATATCACTGTTAAAGAGAAAAAAAAATCATTGTTTAACAGCTCTCCTCGTAATGTAGTAACTAAAAAGTGATTTTCAAAATGGCTTCGGCCTATAATTACTTTTCAAATAGATTTTTGCGCGGGTCGTCTGAAAATTGTTATCTAGTACCTAATGACCCTTACACTGACAGTGCCATTTTCAACATCATTGTTAGTTCACGTTACGTTTTGCATTTGACAAGTACACGTTGTATGTTTATCAAGTAATTATTAAGATTCTATATCTGTGAAAGACTTTTATACTTCACAAAGTGTTATGCTTTTTTAGGTTCTCATAAGGTTTTACAGAATGCAGTAATGTACGCAAAAAAGAAACATAACCTTTAACTGGGGTCTCCCTCCTTTAACCGTCCGGGATTCTTGAGATGGCTAGGTGTGATTGGTCCTTCCGCCAGGTGTTGTAATTAGTCGTAATTAAAGACGCGACGTGGGATAGCCGTTGATTGACCAATGCGCGAATGTACTGGTTGTGGTGACGCGGGTTCTTAGACATGATAGATATGTTTCGTAGAAATGAGGGAAGTGAAAGGGAAGAGCATTACTCGACCTCGCTAGGTCACGCGAGAGTTCGTTATGTTATTAGTGTACACACATAGAGCCCATCTTTCCCTACCCACACACATACCCATCCACCCACAATCACCGGCCCACTCTCACCAATACTCCCTCACCACCCGAAACATGCACATACCCACACATTCTCACCAACACATTCCAGCACACACACACAAACACACACACACACACACACACACACACACACACACACACACACACACACACACACACACACACACACACACATATATATATATATAGATATATATATATATATATATATATATATATATATATATATACACAAACACACATACACACATATACACACACAAACAGACACACACACATATATATATATATATATATACACACATACACACACACCACATATCCATACTCTGCACATGTATCACATATACTCACACCACACATATTGTACACACACACACTTGAAGCTGATTGTGCACCCTTGTGATTTGCTATTACCTGTTTAGCAATGACACTCATCATGCTGATGGAGATCTGAACTCGGCGGACGAATTGAAAATACTTCCCCTCGATATCAAATAAATAATTAAAATAATCCTAAAAGATACCTTTATGCCTATATTTAAAGATCGGGGATATTTCAGAATGTTGTATTGATAATTATTTCAAGGTAAATGTTATGTGGTATTCGAGAACTGTGTTAAAGTTATTAGGATGATACAATTACGTTTTTAATGTTCGATTAATGAATATTAAATTATCACGATTGCCTCCTAACAGACACCACTACAGTATGGCACTTGATCTACTAGATTATTAATAATCAGCTGAAATTTATTGAATCATAAACCTTTTCATGCAATTATTGATTTGAATCAAACGAATAACCAAGAAACAGGGTGCTCTTTCTGTATTATTCGCTCAATGGGTCAAATCATCCAGGCAACTATTTCTTTCAACTTTACACCCAATCAATCAATCATTTAATTGATAACTGAATGAACCAATTCATAAATGAATCAATCAATCAAGCGTCTACTCACTCACTCATTCACTACTTTTATTCATATATTCCATTCATCAATCAAACCAATCATCCTAAAAATAAACCATGTGAACATATTCTTCCAAAATATTAATAAACACAAAGAAAGTACCAAAACGATAGTATCATCTGAAAGTCACAATCAAGTCCAATCATAAATGTTTCACTGAATTATTTACAGTAGAAGTTGCTTTCGATCTACAGACTTATCTTCACCAAAATACGACTCTTTCTCAGAACATTCACACACTCACTTGTACGATAATTTATGTTGCAGCTGGACAATATTATTCCCCATTTTCAGGTTATGTAACACTCAACATGAAATGTGTAAACTTCAATCAATAATATTGTTTACCGACAGGACACCGTGTTCCGTAATACTAGTACACGTAGTACATATTCACCAGCCTTACCATGGTGACTCCGAGCCTCATTCTGTTAGCCCGCCCTCTATTAGGAATAGTAATAATGTAATTTTGTGCTTTATAAATTATGATGAGAACAGTTTGAACATTTCTCGGACTCAGACATAAGCTACACTATTTGCAATATGTTGAGGCGACTTCTTGATTAAGTTAATTGATTCTCATTTAACCTGTATACCATACATGTATGGTATTGATAAGCCACGATTATACAATCATTTAATGAATTGATTTGGATTTGTCATAAACATGTCGTTGATGATGTATTCGTCACGTGACCGATACCATGGTTAGCGGATAACACTCATTACAGATTCTCGGAAAGAGCCCGGGTAAATCAAGATCCGGCTGAGTGGGTACCAGCCCTCGTTATCACATCGAGTCTAAACATGAATGTTCTTCCTATGGTTATTAGACTTGGCAGACCGGAGACAAAACATATCCTTATCTTAGGCCTAGAGCCATGAAATCATTTTGTTTTATTGGAAATATCACAATGATCGCGTTTAATATATTAAAATGATAAGATGACTCGTAGCATGACGCATAGTATGCATCTTAAAGTGTGAGGGGTGGTTTTGGAAAGTTGTAATTGATAATTACTTTAAACTTACAGGGCTGCCGTGACATGGTATATTTGATACCGACGTCGAAATTACTATTACTTTCAACTCCAACCCACCAAGAATTAAGTTATATTTCAAGTCAAACCAGACGAGCAGAATGTGTCTTTTTATCAACATTCATCACATAGTTTTATGGAGGAAAAATTTAAAGTCGTTACACGGACGGTAACGTGAAATACAGTAAAACATATCATTCCTGATCCGCGTGTAATAGTGATACATGTATTTAGTTCACCTTTTTGTATCTCGTAGCATGACGACTTATATGTTGTTTAGTTACATATTCAGTATTCATTATAATTTGAAGACTGCTACAAGTGGAAAGTATTGCATTATTGTATAAAAGACACCACGGAATAATTCTATAACTATCGATGCAAAAAAGCGGAAAGGATAAGAGCAAGAAAAACAAATGGAAAGAAGAAGGAGAAAAAGAGGAAGAGGGGCGGGAAGGAAGGATTATAAAGAAATAAACAATTAGAAACATATCATTCAATAACCATTCAAACAATCACGAACATTCGTAGTATCAAACACAAGCAGGCCTAATGTCTCTTAGCGGCAACCATCACGTTCCACCGGCCTCTTTCTTCTCCTCCTCCGTTTCTTGGCTGACTTTCAGAGGCATGTATGCCGAGTCAGCTTGCCTGTCTCCTACGTTCAACTTCGTATAATACTTGGGAGTAGCCTCCCCTTCAGCCTCTCCTTGGAGACTTATTTCGTAGACGCTGTCTCTATGAGTACGGGTTACTATTATCTTGTCCTCTAAAATGTCCTCCCTCCGAAATCTCGCAGCCATTGGTTTGAAAGGCGGGAAGTTCTGATAGATCGGGTAGTCATCGATGACTCTCACTACTGACGTAGATGGCGCATTCATCCTTTTATGCTCAGCTCTGGTTGAAGTAGGCAGTTGTAACATTTCTCTATTTGAAGGCATCATCGCCGCATAATCGTATTTGAAGTCCATCGCCTCGATGTTTCCAAATGAGTCGTCTGAACGAAAGTAATAAATAAAAGCAATCAACAGAATTTATATCCAGTTCCATATCATTATATATCCTATAATTATTGCATTCTTATATCCGAGCTTAGTGTTCTTATTGTCTTCGCTTTCATGACTAAAGCAGTTTAATGAATAGAAGAAAGGTTAGACGTGGAAGAGACAGTGGGAGAGAGAGAGGGGGGGGGGGGGAGAAGGTGTGAAAGAGAGGAAAAGGAAAAGAAATAAAGGGAGAGAAAGAGAATGTGTGTGTGTGAGAGAGAGAGAGGGAAATAGAAAGAGAGCGAGTGAGAGAGAGATAGATAGAGAGAGAGAGAGAGAGAGAGAGAGAGAGAGAGCGTATTGTATATTTCCTCTTACCTTTACTTATCCTAACCATTGCGAGATCTCTTGTCATGATTCTGAAATGAAAAAAAAAAAGACAAGAAGGAAACGGATTAAATCAAGCTGCTAATTTCATCAATATCCATGCTGCCGCTCCAAACTCTTGTCAACATTGAATTCAATGTCATACAAAGAATGCTTTTATATCACAATGGGTGAACTAAAATTGACAAGCCAAAGTGGACAAGGGAAGTGTTTTAAGATAGAGATCTACACATCCAAGTAAACGACATGCATAGAGATGCTCAAGAAAGATGATAAAGTTACTTCAGTACTGAACACACCTATCGAAACTATTAATAGCGCCGGCTTCCTTTGATCTGTATCGATAGGTGTGACCTAGTTTACACCCATCCCCCTCCCCTGTGTTTTCGAAACTGTAACATCCAAATGCCGCCATTCCTCATTGCCTGTTGGTCAAGATAAGGAACTGTTCGTTTACATGTTTACAGGGGCGCCAGTAAGATCTTTGTACAGGTTGCCAAAACGGAGAGTGGAGGAAAAAAGTGGAGTCCGGATGCATGATTCATAAAAAAATGTAACGTTACTGCAAGATGTTCTTAGCTTAAAGTATGAAAATAATTTCAGAAATTCATAACAGATGTTTAGAGCACGACTCTCGCTATCCCTTACGGTCTGAAAGAATCGAGGCGGTCCCATCACTACACCTTGCGCCTTATTATTGCCTTTTTAAAGTTTGGGTCGTTGAGGCAACAGCGAATAATTTCGGGTAGGGGATGGTGTGTATGTGTGTGTGTGGGGGGGGGGGGGAGGGAGGGTAATATGATTAAAGGAAAGGAAAAGTAGTGATCAAGACTTCAGAACCCTTTATCATGTTATATAAACGTTGTAAACACGAGTAATTCCCGCCACCCCTCCTTGATGTTAACAATTACATTATTCATTTTTTAAATGATAAGTTCACCTGATTCGATAATCAAGCGATAATCAGACATGACTGTGATCATGGCAGGACGGTTTTTGCCATGAAGACGGGTTACGTAATCTTGATCACCACTATCCCTTACCTGTAATCATCTCAGGCTAAGTAATATACACAGGCTTAAAGACAACAACATTATTTCCGCTGACGTTGTCCATGTGCTGGTTCCATGTTCCATATTTGGCACGTATAGACATGAGAGAGGGGATTTCTGGCAGTAAGTCAAACACGGGTGTTAACGCCATTTTTTTTCTCCCCGAGCAGGTAATTTTTTCTTCCTCGTAAATTTCCTCACAACGCATATCTCTTGGCAGATTTCATGTTTCCAAGGAGAATATCCAAATTCCGGTGGCTGACGGACCAATAGCAACGCATCTTCTATCTCAAGCGTGCGCGGTATCATCTCCCTCGCCAACTCTGCCACATGCAGTGACATGTGCTGAGAGCGTTTATGGGCCAAATAAAAAACATTTTCAACCATTTACTAACCTCTGACTTGCATTTTTGCTGCATTCGTTTATGCTATTCGGATTGTAAATAATTTCTCATGTTGGGAACAAGTCAAAGAGTAAAAAGTAAAAAGTAAAATATAGCGCATACTCTTCTTACGCGGCCAATGAGAGAATGACATTACTTTGCGTATCTCACACGCAATCTTTCCTTTGCATGTTCTGTTGAAGAAATATGAATCTTCAGAGTTTGCACTATGTATTAATGATTGATTTGTGGTGTTGGCTTTCTCATATTCAGCAGCATGTTTTGAAAAAGAAAACATATGGTGCCTATTTGAGTAAATAACGCAAATAGGAGAAGTGCTCAATATGACATTACAATAGCTTTACTCACGTTTATAGATTTTCCCTAAGCATGACATCTCAGAGAGAAATACCACTATCGTTATTTTAACTTTCTTGATTGTTTTGGTTGTTTATAGTTACACCAATTAGCCAATAAAGAAATGAGTTAATGTATAAACAATTCGCGATTTTCATTTTTGGCGATGGGCCTCATGGACAGGGGGGCACTTATGGCTGGCGGATTAGGGTCCCCGGCCAACCACGACACCGAGTCTGCTGCGACACATACCGCCATCATGGTCCTCTTACCTACGTCTGTACACCGACCAGCCGATGAGCATGACGAGCATGACGAAGACTAGGAAGCCGACGATGCCCGTCATCTCGAACGGGTGCGACCTGGCCCACGCGGACTGCCGTGACGTCTTCACTACGTAAACATCGCCCTCTGGCGCTGACTCCAGGGAAGGCAGTCTTGGCCCACTGCTCTCCGAGCGCCCAGAACCGACCGCTGTAGATAAGAAAGGACACACATAATGAGTTTGCACAGCCTCGTCAGTCCAACCATGTCTGTCAGGTTAATTTTAACACTCTCAATCCCAAGCCGACCATTTTAATTGTATATTTTTGAGTCTCACGAAAATGGATTTATAAAAAGAAATTAAGAGACCCATTCTTTTGAAGTCCTAGTAATGGGATAGTAGTGGCTACGATTACATGACCCATAATCCCGACAGAACTGTTTTGTTGTGACCAATGCAACGTTTGGTCTAATGTCATATCTTGTTGTGTTGCTCCAAAAAATTCATTAAGGGTAGGATGGAAACCACATGTAATACGCAGAATGGACATTGTGACGTCGATAATTAGGCTTATGTTTTTTTTATTATGGTGCCGATGGTGACGATGACAATCATTAGGAGCAGAATAAGGAGAAGAAGGAGAAGAAAAAGAAGGAGAAGAAGAAGAAGAAGAAGTTGAAGAAGAAGAAGAAGAAGAAGAAGAAGAAGAAGAAGAAGAAGAAGAAGAAGAAGAAGAAGAAGAAGAAGAGGAAGAGGAAGAGGAAGAAGAGGAAGGAAGAGGAGAAGAAAAAGAAGATGCTGAAGGACACAAAGAAGGAGAAGGAGAAGGAGAAGGGAGAGAAGAACGAGAAATACAAAGAACGTAAAGACAAAGAACATAGTGGATAAAGGAGCAAAAGATCAAGGTGATGATGACAACCAAGCTAATTATCATCATCTTCATCCTCATCATCATTATCTTCATCATACTCCTTGTCCTCAACATTCTCACCGTTATTATTTTCCTACTCATTTAAGTTCTTAAGAACGTTCACATGACGGCAGTGCGCATCTTAACAGCGATTGGATATAAATGAAATGCGAAATCAGTGAACATTAGATGAATAGGGAGTATGTGAGGGAAAGAAACACACTTTCCCCTAATAGTATTCTACTTATCTTGCGTATCACTGAGATTGTTACTCAGCAACCAGCTGCCCGGCACAGAAATACAGAGCACAACACTGAACGATACTCAGGCCGGTCAGTTGGTCAACTTTGCTTTATCACCACCTTCATTGGTGTTCACCCAAGGACACTCTCCTACCGTTTCTCATGACGTCACGTCCGGTTCCTGTCCTTAAAACAAGGAGTGATTGTAAATCGCCACCGGGTATGATGGAGAATGGCGAT
Organism: Arbacia lixula; assembly: GCA_963669155.1. Lineage (NCBI taxonomy): Eukaryota > Metazoa > Echinodermata > Echinoidea > Arbacioida > Arbaciidae > Arbacia > Arbacia lixula. The sequence goes on along the minus strand of OZ022576.1, from coordinate 55,077,795 downwards.
TTCAGGATGCACCATGGGGCCAGGTACGGGTGCTCCTAACTAGCTGAAAGGTCACAGCTTGCAATGGATTCCCCCTCACAACGTCATGCACCCCGAAATGGCATGGGTCCATTGGCAAAGGACCAAACACATGAGGCCTACGTGCGATTTATATGCTGTAGTGTAGTACTTGTATTACTGATTTACTGGACATCAAAAGGGGTTGGGTTGGGGTGGGGGAGGGTTTTAGCCCAGTATTTCCAAGGCGAATCCCATAAACGATACATTGTTATTTGGTCTAATTTCCATTTTCTTTGACAGCACATTCAAACTGTACTGTTAACCCTATAAATAAACGTAAATTGACGTTAACTCGAAATCCTATGAACGCATTCCCTACCAACTTAGTATAACCATGAACTTATATCAAAGCCCCAAACATGATATTTATAGGGACCCCCCCACCATCTCCTCCCCCGTCCCCATCCCATCCCATCCAAGTCCTAAATTGTACTTCATCAGCTGACTAGAGTTCCCCCATGGGGGCGCGCTACCCCAGTCATCGAAACGACTGACACGTTTCCAATGCCAATGCCAGGATATGACCCAGAAAGTACGTAGAAATTAGATTATGGATTGCAACACTTTGCCTATGGTATGTGTACATGTGTGTGTATAGATGTGTTCGTGTGTGTATATGAAAGAGAGGGAGAGAGAGAGAGAGAGATAGAGAGAGAGAGAGAGAGATAGTGAGACAGATACAGAGAGAGAGAGAGAGAGAGAGAGAAATAGAGGGAGAGAGACAGATATAAAATTTGTGTGTGTATGTGTCTGTGTGTGTGTGTGTGCCTGCATGTATTTGTGTGTATAGGTATGAAAGAGACAGGGAGAGAGAGAGAGAACGAGAGAGAGAGAGAGAGAGACACACACAGAGAGAGAGAGAGTGTGTGTGTGTGTGTTTGGGGTGCATACTTTAATGGAATGGCGTGTGTACATAAAAAGTTCCATTCAGAAGGGTAATTTTCTATTGCTGATCACATCCCCGACGCATGCCTCCACTGCCTTCACAGGTGGCTGGCAGTCGCGCGGAGCGCATTCCGGTGAATAATACATCTGCGAAATATAGGGATCACATTTTTAAACCGCAACTCCTAAAATGGCAACAAGAACCGACATCTACACTATGATGCCATATGCAACTTGACATATCGATGGCTTACCCAGGTGAGGCTTGGAAGGCCCATCAGGGAGTCCGCTGAAGGTCTTGGTGCCCGGTTTGGCGCCGGGAGGCACGGCGGGATGGAAGGGTATCAGAGTGGCCTCAACGCGGCCATCCGCGCGACCGTGATCTAAGGGTGACGAGAGGCAAGGAAGAAACCATGACGATAAGCATGATAAGTGATGGAAGGATAGCATTGTTTCGTCTCTCCTCCCTCTTTCCTCACTGTTAAATTCTCTCTTTGTTTTTCTTCTCTCCTTTCTTTCTTCTTCCCTCTCCCTCCATTTTGCATATACAGTGAAACCTTATTAAGCGACAAACAAGGCTTTTGAAAGGGAATTCTGGGGTAATTTCAATTTGGAAAAACAATGATAGGCATACACCCAGTAGTAGTAAGGATAGCGGGCTCAACCCTGTAAATTTATGACTTGTTTTTCATTCACTTTCAGGATGGAGCACGCTTACCTCTCTACTTTTGTATGCCAACATTTGCTTTTCAAAAAAAGACTTTTGTTGTTTTCCTTTACCCTCTTGTTATCAAGTTATGAATGAACCATTGCCTTAGTTATAACACAATTAATGTGCCCATGATAATAAGATGATCAAATGTTATCTGTTCACAAAGACCATAAAGCTTGTCTTCCATGAGCACCGGGTCTTTATAGTACGGGTATCTTTGTATTTCTACGTCTACAATGCTTTTGGACTGCTCGGCCTTGCTAAAGCCTTGGTGCCCCCGCTGTCCTCATTCTTCAAGTTCTGGTAGACGATGTCTGGTCACCTTCTGTTTCTTTGTTCAATAATCGTCATCGAAGGCACATTGTGTGGGAAGACTGTTGAGCCAACTGCGTCTGTTCCATGCATACCCAAAAACTTTCGTTCATCCCATTCAAATACTCGTCACTTAGTAGAAACCGTACCTCTAGATTGATAACAACAATAGCCATAATTATATGGGAAAACTTGTCAGCACGCTTCTAGTGCAGCTAGCTGGGCCGTCGACTGACGGTTTTATTACGATTATCGGCTCCAAATAAAACAATCTCATCTTCGTGTACACAATGACATATATTCTCCGTAATCGTGATCTGTACCTGCAAGTACATATGATAACACGATACAATCTTAGTATGAAGATAATGATCATGGTAATGAAAATACCGTCCTTGACTAGCACAGGGTGAAAAACCAATGATAAAAACTAATAAGAGAAAAACTCTGGAAAACCTAACGCTAGCTCGAACGAGAAGGGCGGCAAATCTCCTTATTTTTCTTATGAGGTTTACCGACCTTCAAGAACCAATTTCATCCAAATTATTTCCATTACTATCATCATGCTCATTGTTGCTATTACATCTTCAAACTTGGGCTTAAGATTATGGGTGTAATCGGTCTGCCTGACAAACGTAGAATGACCGCTCCTTCCAATACAGGTCCGTTTTAACCTGCTCGAGTGCATTCCGCACCTATTCAAAAAAGCCCACGCGAATCACCGATTCGCTCGGCCGGCTTAAATACAAAAGAACCGTTTTAACGACCTGCTTGCCACAAACATAATTTCTCGGCTATACGTTGTAGCGCAGAGAAATAAACTTCTAAGCCCAACCATTCTTGAAACTCGAGTTCAAACAACGAGACTTCCTCTTCAAAACAAAGAAATGAACGATTCCCGTCCAACCTAATCCGATTGTTGCTAGGCAACTGTCAGTTCTTTTCATTGCTTTACTACCTTTTCACTGTAATATTAAACCACCCAGCAGCCTCCGACAAAATGTATATGAGGCTATAGGTACGGTATGTACTGTAGTTTTAGAGCCTCTACCGTTGCCACATGAGTCATGAAACGATTGGGGCGACATGAAATGACTATGGATCAGTGATCCTTAGGGGATATCTTGTAGGGCAGGTGTCGCATTCCACCTGTCGGAATGACCTGTCTATGAGGGACCATCATAGAAAGTCTAATTATGTTTGGATGATTGTGGGTAGGTAAATTTTATCTCAGCTTATACAAAAGTAATTACACTCACACAATTCAAATTTGAAAAACGCCGTGTACGCTTCACTTTGGCACTGCAATAAGGTGGAATAGGATTCCCCTCATAAATGCCACTTTTTATATAAAAAAGGTATCCCGTTTCTTGTATCCTCGTTTTTTTTTGCTGTTCAATTCTTATCCCAGGGCTTCTTGGACATGTTGCAAAACTGAAAGGACTACCCTGGTTAGATAAGTCATGATATAAAAAAAAATGATAAAAATTGACGGGTATGCGTCACGGCCACGAACAATGACCACAACCTGCTACATCGCTGGCATCTGTCCTTAAAGCTATCATCTATAGGCTGCCTGAATGCCGAAGTAGATATCCATCGGGACAGCCCGGAGTAACAGTGCCGCTTTTGAATACAAGCCCGTCATAACCAGTGCCAACAAGTAGCACCTGCGTTGTCCTTCACATATACCAACTAAACATTGCGATTGTTTGGACCTGCTCCCTCTCCTCATGTTATCATGTTAGGGCGTATTCCTTTATTTTTCGACCACTTGTATTCGTTTTTCTTATCCACCACTGCTACCATGCTACAGTGGCTAAATGTACACTCAAATGAAAATCATCGGTTCAAATGACGCGCGTTATGAAAAGGAGACAATAATGCAGGAGCTTACGCATCATTCGTTTCTTTAATATGTACAATGATTTTCTGACATGGCTATACTTTTTAAGCATACTTCCATCTAACTAGCGTCATTGCAACATGTACAGAGTCAATGTCTGGAAATAGATGATGAGATGATGCACTCCGAGGCTAAAGGTTGGCCGCGACGTCATGCCCGCAGGCCGGGTAAAACGTGTCATCCTTTCGAGGAAATAGCTTGAAAGGCGAGAGGACATCTTCAAAATGTCTCGAGTGACGCACCCAATTTTGTTGGATGGCTTAAACGGTTGGTGATGGCCAAGTTCTGTTACTCTTCTCCTATCTTTTCCATCTCTCTATCTCTCCTTTCTTCCCCCTTCATCTCCCCATCTTTTACCTCTTCCGTCACCCCACTCACATCTCAATCTCTCCTCTTTCTCTGCCTCCTTCCAAACTCTTTCGGCAATTCAATACTCAAATCTTCCACACAAGCACCTTTAAACCACTCAGTACCAAACTATGATATACCTATGGTAATAATGAAACTATTAATGTCTGTGGACATGTGAGAATTTCCCCATGACATGCTTTGATTTGTACATCTCTACACCAGTAATGTATATCAATTCTATAGAGGGGCAGTTTGTCTGCACAAGAAGGATTAATGCCTTTACCATACTTATTTTTATGCCATCTCCTTCAATATTTATGTGGACACAAATTTTAGTTCGAGCATATCATTTTAGTGTTTGATTATTAACCGTTACCATGGTTACATTTGGGTACTTACTTGGCATATTGGCGGGGATACAGCTGCCTTCCACGGGCCGCCATGACGGACAGCAACCGAGGTCCAGCTTATAGATGACCCGAAGAGCGTCACGGAACGCCGTGCGATAGGACAATCTATGGAAGGGAGGGTTACGTCAGAGGAAGGGGGAAAGATAAGGAGGATAAGTTACGGTGATAGAGAGGGGCATAAGAGACGAAATGATAAAAAAGATAAAGAAAGAAAGTCAGGCTCAGAGATTAAAAGCAAATGGGGAAAGAGGAGAGATGGAGTTAGGGATAGAGAGAGAGAGACACACACACACAGAAGAGATAGGGAGGGAGAGAAAGAGATGGAGAGAGAAAGAAAGCGAGAGAGAGAGAGAGAGAGAAGTTACGGTGGTAGAGATGGGCAGAAGAGACAGAAATGATAAAAGACAAATAAAGAAAGAAAGTCAGGCTCAGATATTATAAACAAACGGGGAAAGAGGCAAGATGGAGATAGGGATAGAGAGAGAGAGAGAGAGAGAGAGAGAGAGAGACACACACACACACATACAAACACAGAAATATATATATATTACAGAGAGGGAGAGAGAGGGGGGGGGGAGAGAGAGAGAGAGATCATGGTTAATGAACTTATCTCTTCACTGTCATATTATGCTGTGTCATAATTGGGCCCCACATACTTAAAGCCCGTGGATTTGACATGTTTGAGGTAACACTCTCGAGACAGGTTGTAGACCTGTGTCTCAATGAATTAACACTACTACGATGTATTATCATACCTCAAAAATCAAGATGCAACGTATTTGTATTTAATGTCGATGGAAAAAACTACTAAATTACCAGGCCGCTATTCATGCTTTACGAGAACTTATCGAATCATATAACATGTATGAATTAGTATTACAAGTGAATTCATACCATTCTAAAAAAAAGCAATGCTTTATTTCTGTGTTGTCGATATCATTCAAACAGATTTACGTTAGAAGTATACTGTATACATTTATTTAGTAAAATGATCCAACATTTAACATACAAACGTTCTCTTCAGTATCCAGAGGGTCTGCATACGTTATCCCTGGTTATCAACCGCATTAAATTGTCATTAGAGCCGTTTTGGCAGCCTTAGTTTATAATTCGTTATATTGCCCGACGTAATGGTCTTAGGGACTGTATATAAACCATTGGTCACAGACACTATCTGTCCCCACTCCGTCACTCGTCGTTCTAACCTACACCGTGCAAACAATGCAAACTACAGTTTCCATGACAACAACTAACTGTCTTGCGTATTACAACATGCCACGAGCAAAAATCATATCAAGAAAAAGCGGTACATAGCTAAGTCCACCCAAATGGTCACAAGTGGCGTCTGCGGTCCGATATGTACGACCTTGGCACAGAAAGAAAAAAACGTCTAGGAAAAGTGACGTATTAGAAAGGTTATTGCCTCCTCTTTAGAAGTAACCCTAATCAGGTAATCGTAAATTAAAATGATGGAATTTTGGGGGAGTGCTTATGATGAATGATATAATGAATGAATTAAGAAGCCATGCAAATACACAGGAATACATGAAGCGGTTAAATGCATATTTACTTTACTCGAGAGAAGCAACGCTTATATACTTTAATTTTAAAGCCTTCAAAAGATCATAACTTTCTTGTCCTTTGACGGATTTTCATCAACCTTCACTATAAATCTTCTTTTACGTTTCTGCTTTTATCGAATCCAAATAAAATTTCAGGGTGAACTGTCCCTTTAAGGGAAGGACATAACAATGGCAGAACCTTTCTGACCTGACTTCATGTTCCATTCTTGTTTGATTTTATGATCACTTGAAGAGGAATCTGATAAAGTCGTTAAAATGAACCTGATTAGGACCCAGGATGACTGCAGTATACCATGTATACGGTTGTGCTATACCATCCTCGACCTTCAAAGGGAGAGTTCATCCTGAAATTAAGTTGGCTTCCATAAATGCAGAAACATGAAAGAAACATATTGGTGAAGGCTTGATGAAAATCTGTCAAAGGATAATAAAGTTATGGTCTTTGAAATTTTGATTTGATTTTGTGACGTCACGTTCGAGGTGTTCTCCCATTATGCTTATGTCTTGTATGCTGTATGATTCCATAAATTGCTATTTTTCTGTTTTTGATGAAGGATTTTTTTTCATAGATATATTTCATGTGTCAAATTCACAGACTAACTGATGTATATCCTTTTGAGTAAAACGACTTAAAAAAAAAATGTTAACAGCATATGGGAGAGCACCTCGTTGTGACGAAACAAAATACAAAATAAAAACTTTAAAGATGGCCCGTCCCGTTTACAAACATATGCAAACTTCATGAAAGTTTGCACATATTTAGCACGTATCTTTGGGATACCAACTGTGAAATTTTAAGGTCAGAGGTACTACAACTCCCGTAGAATAAATGAAAATCGAACAAGAATTCTCTGAGATTTGACTATTTTCGTGGTATGAAAAAAGAAAGCTCAATCAATTATCAAAGATTATGTCCTAAAAACCGAATATTACGCTTTGTCGATTCCAGGAAAGGTTTTATAGCCACTCTCTCTCAAAAAATGACAAAGTCAGGGAACTTTCAGAATTAGGTGTGCAAAAGGGACGGGCTACCTTTAAACAATAGTCAATTTATTGTCCTTTGATGGATTTTCACCAAACCTTCGCTATTATGTTTTCTTTCATGTTTCTGCTTTTATCAAAACCAACTTAATTTCTGAGTGGACTATCTCTTTAAGCTTGTCGTGCGTGTGTATGAGAAGCTGAATGTCAATCATCTAATTTGAGCTTGATCTGGAAGTACATCTCGTACCTGTACCTGCTTACCTGTACGTTGAGCATTGTGAGTCACACATCCAGTTACAGCAAGTTGCTGTCCGTTTAGTCGCAGTCTCGATGTACGACTCGCGTACACTGATCACAGAACTGTAATAATGGAATGATGGATACGTAAACAAAAAAACATATTGATGTGTAGATTTAGTTTAGGTAATAAATGAAGGAATATTGCAGCAGGTTCAGATTATAGTCACGTTATTGGGGCGAGATGCAACGTGAGATAATATTGATTTAGTATGTGACTCACGATAATATCAGTAACTTGCGTCAATTCCATCGGATTAGGACCTCGGCCCTAAGGTATATACATTCATCGTCATGGCCATATGATATAACATTGTATCAGGCATTACATACGCATTGACCTTTAGCGAATCATAGGCCCTCCAGATTAAAGGATGTACTGTTTCTCTTACCTGACGGTGTTCCAGCACCATCCGGGTCCTTGCGCCGCAACACGTGACCTAATCGTGGCCAATAAGAAGTACCAGTACAATAAATGATGCAGCTCCATGTCGCCTCTGTGTCTTAGTCCCAAGACGCTAAGAAACCATCATCAGGGGCACCTGCAGAAGATTAAATGAAAGGAGACAATTAATTGATTTGTTGTCATCACCACTCATCATCGTTTAAACGTGTCTGAAGTGTGAGTAATATTCCACCACTGTGGGGCAATATGAATGAATCATAAACTACAGACTATATCAGTCCCCATGGACTTCTATTAAGTGGTTAGAATGCGGAAATGTATTAAATTAGTGTTTGTTTCCACAGCGTTAAACCACCACAAGTTTTTCCATGCCATGCGTTGTTTGATTTCTCGTCCACTTACTTTACTCTGTAAGATTCTTCTGGGGGATCAATAATATGCTCTGTTTTGTGAAATCAAACATTTATAAATGAAGGTATCATTCTTGCTGGCCAAAATATAAAGTTGCTGTTTATAGACTTCACTCCAAATATTGGAACTCAAACATGGTGATTTTCCATTGGTTTAGATCGACTTTTACTTTTATTTGGATTTTGTGTGAGGGTCGTCTAACTAAATTATAAGGCATATTACACGGTGATCGTTGCACTGGCCAAAATCAATTTTAGCATCACAATCTAATCAAACCTTTTTTCAGGGACATTTCTTGAGAAAATATTTGATACAAAAAATATAGATTTGCTGGATAACTCTAGCTTCATACACCTGTCATATTCAATTTGGAAAGTGAGCTAAGCTAAGAGGCAAACCACAAAATGATTTGTTTTTCATACTTCTATGCCACCGTTTAGTTAAATCATATTTCACCAAAATGGACCTACATGTTTTGCTTGTGATTCATGCCATGCTTAACTGAGTTTGACTTTGTCTGCAGAAGAGATACGCTATCTTCAAAACATCTAAACACTGGAAGGGTAAATTCTCAGCACACCACGCTTATTCCTTCCTATCCAAAATTGAATAAGGATGCGATCCACGCCATTGACGTTTAACTCTTTATATTCTTAATCTATAACCTGGATGATAATCTTTGCAGATGATGTATGAAATTCTAGAATGAGGTGTTTTATTCTAAAAATGAAATCAGTCTATAAAAAAACTCATGACTAATCCGGATGATAAGATGGAAATTAGATTCTGCACTGGATGAAAATCGGTTGAAGATAATTATGAAGTAATAGTCGAGTGACAAGCGATCTGTATCAGTCGCTCTCGAAATGAAGTCATCAAGAAGAGAGAGAGATGGGGGGGGGGGGGGGGGAGTTAGCAAAAACAGGTTCAAGCCGTAGTTGCCCATTTTCAGTTACGTAAGACATTTCTCCAAATTAGATTGAATGAAATGAAATGGTACGCTCGACTTTCCACGGCTATATAGGTGTATTTATATCCCGATTGGAGCCACGTCATTGCACCTTGTAATGACTAGTCTTTGATAGTCTTTGACGCAGACCCTGTCCACTTCGACAGCCAACTTGGTCAGATGTTTCACCAGGAGCTAACTGTGTTAAATCGTGGCTCATCGTGAATGTGGATGTTCACAATTTCCACTAATTCTATAAAAACAACTCTTACTCATCAGATGCTCATGAGCGTGATAAGTTCATATTTGGACGGGAAGGTTGTTTTGAAGCAAGATAAGACGATTCTCTGTCTGACGCTTACCCGATGAGATAATCAATTATCAATTTATTTAGTAGATCTTACATGCTAGCGTAAGTCAAATCCCATTTCCATCCAAAAATATGTGGAATGAGCCTACCACACCATTATTCTGATGAAAACCTTATTATGAGTTCATAGTTAAAGTTTTAATTCCGTTGGCACTTAAGATGACCTTAATATTCACGAACTTCAGGATTACTTAATGATTTTAGGCAGGTCTGATCCGGATTAGCCTAAGCCGTCAGCAGGCTGAGCCAAAACATACAAAAGGAGGAATCACCATGGTTGGCATGGTGACCAACCGTCGTCGATTGGAGACATCCCAGAGGAAAGACTCTCGAAATGTCAAAGTACCATGGCAATGATAACACATGAAGTCAGGGAGTTTTTGTAGACAAACCAGCTCCTCTTCAATCGTGTCACGGACGCAACATCAAAGGTCGTTTTAAAGGAAACGCGAGCGTGTTCATGTTTATCCCCATGGTTACGGAAGATGGACTAAGAGTATTTTTGTTTTGGTTATTAAGATTCAACTGGAAACTTATTGCGAATACCAGTCATGCCAGCAATGACAATACAATATAATTTGGTTAATTTTAGCTCGGAGCAGCTGAAAGGGAAATCGATTAATTGCCACCTTGATGGACCTCACACCTTGTGCTATCGTTCTTCACTTCCCGAGTAGAACATCAGTAATTGGTCTCTCAGGCAGCAGCCAGCAGCCCGCAGCCCGCCGACCTTTCTAAACAAGCAGTGCCAAGTTCAGCCTGCCTGAGCACCAGGGTTTAAACGAGTCCATGAAGCAACGCGCGGCTTTTAGCAGCTCGTGCCTCTCTGCGGACTGATTAGGGTATGTGGGTCTGATGAGAGACCGGTGTTGTCTTGGGAGAAGGCTGATTAGTGTATGTGGGACTGATGAAAGACTGATGTTGTCTTGGGAGACTGCGGGAAGACAAACACTCCGCCCATCACCTGATCACGTTGCTTCTTACTCAGCAGAATCACCCCCGCTCCTTCGGAAGTCATCCCCCGCGATGGACAACACACAGAATCGACATTAACCCCATCAAACTCCTCTTAAGAAATAATCAAGATTTTGTATGACATTAACCAATATCACCATAATGAAATGTATTTTGCCGAAAAAAAACCAAAATTTGAAACTGGAAACATGACAATGATGATAAGACAAATTGATATGTAATCATTGAGCTTCATCTCTTTGTGTTCCACATTTGACTTTTTTCACCAAGTGGAACACACAAATCCCACAGAGCAGCAATTTATCTGGCAAACAAAATGGTTAAATAACAACAACACCGAACTAATCTAACTAATCGCATATACTACTAAGATGAACATATGGTTTTATCAAAGTAAACATATTTTTTTCAAAACTCATTTCCCAAGTTTCAGTCATGATCTGTTACAATTTGAGGGGCAATACAGGTATAAGAATGCGGGAGCTCTGTCACCTACACATGGTAAAGACATGGAGAAACAAAGTGATTCTGTTCCTTCTATTCATGAAACATAGTTGTCTAATGCATGGTGTCCTGAATAGAACGTGGTTAATTACAATGAAACTTACCTAAATATTTGAAATCAAGATGTCCGATTTACGTCTTAGAGTGAGTCACAATAGATATATTTCTATTCTTAAGAGCTGATGAGAACCAGTGAAAACACAGGCACACAAGTGTGTTCACTCGGAAGTACACAAATGCCTCAAAGGTATAGCTCCGTAATTTCGCGCCAATTCAATGAGAGCTTCCTCTCAAATGTGATTTGATCGTGGTGATGATAGCGCTAAATGTCCCGGCTGTTTTCAGTTGGACCAGGGAGAACGGATTGATCTTATTACCACAGGGGCCATGCTTTGAATGGAGGCAGGGGGCGATTATTCTTTTCTTTGATCGGGCCTCCGAGGGATAATCCTTGGAAGTAATTGGGAAGGACTGTTACACATTTCACATTACACATTAATTAGTGAGGTCCAATCACGTTGTGTAATTTTGTATGCACTATTTGGGTGTCAGACAAACTGCTCCTCCATTTGGTTACGTGTGCGAAATAATGTCATATTAATAGTTATATCGTATTGGATTAAAATGAAGATACATATTTTGAATTGGACAACCAGCTAAATTCATCTCATTTCTCGTAACCGCTGAGATATCAAACTAATCGTTATATCATACAATTCCTTTTCGTGTCTTTAAAAGCATTTTCTAGCTGGTTGTTTATCTCCCAGAAGGAGAGAGCCTTGGGATGGAAACGAGAAAAGAGACATCTTAATGAAGATGAGAGCAGAGGAGGCTTAATGACAAATTTGACACTGGTCCTGACTGACAACAAGTCAATCACGTACAGGTCAGTATCATTACAGGGCCTCTTTCATTATATCACTTAACATTGCCAAATATCCATCATGCATACATTAGGAATGTAGAGGCTGCGAACGGGAGAGACATATTGATTCAATGTATCAATATCTAACGAGTACTCTTGATTCATTTCATGAGTCATGGATTGTGAGTAATGACCATATGTCCTTTGTGTTGGTATTTTTGTCATTTTCGGCACTCAAAATACATTTTTAGAACATTAAATGAATAATCAAACACGTATATAGTTTAATCAAACGAATTAACCAATAACGACCCACGGCTGTTTTGACAACACCAGTGGGAAGAGACTCACTTGAATGGTGGGAGGCACACGCCATGTGTGTGGGGCAGGGAGAGGGAGACAGATATCTAGTTAAATTTGCGATAATGTTCATGATGTTGGGAGAAAGGCAGGAGGACAGACCTACACAATATCTACATCTGCATCAGGAGATGTACCTTCCTGTACTTGAAGGGAGGAATTTGCTTAAGCATGGGTCGTACTACGAAACTAATTAATATTTGATACATACACCGTAAAAATGCCGGTGAATGCCGTGAAAAAGAAACTGGTAATTAAGTATGAGTAAGCAGTAGTCATGGTAATATAATTTTGAAAGTAACAAGAACACTTTTTCATTCATTTACAGGATGAAACACTATCCTTACTACTGGGTGAATGCCTGAAATTTATTTGTAAATTGAAATTACCCCAGAAAGCCCTTTCACTAAGAGCACTTTTTGTGTTCAACGAGGACACATATTTAAAATCGTTATTGTCGTAATAGTACATGCATACAATTAGATAATACTTCAACAACAGTCATTATGTACATTTATTATCATAGGTTGGGGTAGATTATGCAAACACGACATTGACATCTTGGACAATGAGGTTTTATCATCTGATCAAAATGGCTACCGGTATATTTTGATGAGGCACGTGCTATGGATAGCATCAGGTAATCTCTCGAGTCCGGTATTTGTAGCTTGCACGAACTAAAATAGATTGAAGAGGTTATTTAGAGAAGACGGAGCGATGTCAGTATAAGACGACATGGAAGGAACAGCGCGGGTCTAATGGGGCGTCTTGACAAGACTGATTACACATGTACATCTTAGTACCTCAAGGTCAAGTATAAGAGCGTATGGTGACAGAACGGTGCCTCTATCATGTCATGTTTGAGGTTATTAATAGGTTGGATAAAACTGCCTACATTCACACCTTCACTACAGCCTTCGGATGAAGCTAAAATAGGGGGTCGTATGGGGGAGGTAATCTAAAAAGGTCGTTATATAGACAAGAACGTGGGTAAGGGTAAGGGGGTCTTTTGACGGGTTGATCTCCTGGTAACAAGAACGCACAAGTAAAATACATCTATCTGTTTATTGAAAGAACTGTACACTTTGCGCTATTGCATAATGTGACATTGTCGCCAAAATAAGAACTGTGCCCCTTCTTATAATGAGTTGCGATTGATCTGAGGCGATTGCAAGTCCAATCCCCTGTCTCAAATGTACAGAGTTAAGATTGATATTAATCAAAAGTCAATTTGCAATCAATCGCCAGGGCCCTGGTCATAGGCCTCTGCTGGTATTGGAGGAGTGGAGGGGAGGGGGGGGGGGGGGGGGATTCGACATCATTGTATGTTTGACCGGAAACATGTATCAGAGGATCACTGTTTAATGATGTATACACCATACACCTTGAACAGGTGATAGCACAAAGACCGGTCAGAAAGCCACAACTACATACAATTATTAGTAGAATCGTCGAAAGGGTAATGGAAATGGAAAGGAGCCTTAGCAAAGCAAAGCAATGTATGTTGGAAGCTAGCTTCCTGAACACGTACTATCTGACAACTAACCAGGCTGAATCCGTGAACTTGACCCCCTTAAAACCTTGTTAATTCGGTGAAGGACATGGAGGGACACGATAGTGATCACGGGTTCAAAAATCCTAATTCAGTGGGTTTCGTTTCCAGATCCTAATCCCATCATAATCCGCACTTTCCTACCAGACAGGTTCCTACGCACACATCCTGTTTGATCTTAAGCCGGTCACCATGGCAACGAATAAGCATTACTTTATTAGATCCATCCGCTTTTAATTACACTTCTGAACTATGTAAATTATGGTTAACCACAAGAACGATATTCGCTCTACCACTATGACCACAGTGTTCAGTGGTCAGTGTGTGATCCCATCCACCGTTTCCACCAACCCCTTTTCTGGTAAGATGCCCCACAACTGACCGAGACCATGGGTGCACCCCCGGATGTGCTAACTTTAGTCCCGGACTCTGAACATACCAGCTATTTGCAGCCTCAACAGATTAATGAAACGCACTGTAAGAAGGCCTAAAAAGAAGCCGAACTTTGCAGTCAGTCAGCATCATGGGGACGAGTATTCAAAATTATTGAACGCTGAACAGAACCAGCACGAAGACGATAGTATTTTATCAGTCCATTTATATGTATGTATTATACTATTTCAGCATTCTACATTATTGCAAACTCTGGGAGTGATTCTTAAACTTATAACTTGCGTTCAGCACCAATGCACAGGATAAATATAAAATCGTCTTTACAATTCTGGTAATCCTGAAATACAGGTCTCATTCTTGTTACCAACAACCAGCTTTTTACATTGTGTAGGCCCAGTACACACAGTAATGATGAATTTTCTTTAAAGCTTTAACATTTGCTAACACAGGTTAAAATAGTATTGCCATAGTCAGTGATATCTAGGACTGGTGTTGATAATAGTACTGCAGAACCCTGGTGAAATCAGCACCTTCTTCTCCCTCGCGTCCTTAGGATAGGTTGGTAATTAGTTTATGTATATTTCCTTCTCTCTCGGGAAGTTGTCTCGGGGAGAACAGAACCAGATGAACATTTCTCGGCAATGAACGTTGAGTCCTTTGTACTGCGAGCACTGTAACCTAGCTCAGACGTGGGCATTGGTGGGTAAACACAATGGGTGTGTAATATTGAGCTCGAAGCCTCGATAATTTCTTCTGGCATGTTTTGAAAGGGAGGAAGAGGAACGCAGAGGGACTCCGGGTACTAAGCCAACGAAGGACACGAATAATACAAGTTAAAACGAAAAGAAACAAAGGAATTTGAAAAGGTGAAGTTGTAGCTATTGAACTTCGATTCAGAAGTTTAACATTTTAGTTTCTCCCTAGTTAGTATTCGTTGTTATCCCTGTATACATGGTATACATCAAGCACGAAAACATGTCTTAATGGTATGTATCCAAAAGATTTCAACCGCGCAAAATATGTGCTTTGGAGCAGATGTTATGCATTTTTACAGTAAGACAGTTGTTGATTCGAGGTAAGAACTAGATATGCTCTATTTACCCTTCATATGGAAGTAAAAAGCCCAGATTGGCATACAAAGAAGTATCGGTTTCTGTAACACACGCGATATCAAGGTATCAGTGATTTCAGAAAGGGGGTGGCTTTCTTCACTACATGCTAATCAATTTTTTGCATTATGGCAACTTAAACAATCAAAGAAAGGACATATGTTGATACTCTCCTTCATGCAAAGCGCCCTTGTTACTTTATCTAGTCATTCCTTCAAATCTAATGTATGATTCTACACAAGGGTGTTCAGACGGTGTCAATATTCGCCTATGTTGGACTGACTGTATAATCATTGTATTTTGCCTTGTCATAGATGATAGATTCATGTCTGAATCATTTAATATGTTGATATCCAAAGAAACTATGTTTACAAATCTAATTAACTAGTCTGGACAAAGGGAAATTATTCCTGATTTGATTTGACACAAAACACTTGTAGATACCAAACAGGATGAAACGAAACGCGGGATGATGTATTTCATTCGCAACAGTCATCAGAAAAGTTATCCATTGAGCAGATATGACGTCACCACTGCTGTAACTATAAAACGTCCATGTCATCTACAATTCGCTTCAGAACAATTCTTCATCCCGTTCTCCAGGATATTGCAAGCAGTTCTTTTCGATAAGTAACATTCATCGGATTGATGTAAATGTAATTGTTTGAAAAAATGTAATTTTGATATTGCACTGTAAACTTACATGCACGGACTTGTGGGGTTTTTTAAAACCGGGGTTTACAAAATAAATGAAATGAAATGAAATTGCAAGTCTCCCGTATCATCTAAAACTGTGATCATTACAGCAAACCTCAATGGAATAAGATCGATTTGATACAAAGCAAATCAGCATTAATGATAACGATAACCTTCCAAACGATATACTTGTTGTAGCAACAAACTTTTGAATAACTTTATGTACTTTCCTAACTCTCAGGCTTGTCTACATGTTGGCAAGAATTATTATAAAAACCACACAAATGACAAAAACACACGCATAGAACTTTTATGTTATTGTGAACTGGAAGTCTCGCTCAACTTCAATTTCAAAACAAATAGGAAATTGCCACAAGCTGTTTGCCCCTGAGCAACCCGCCAATACATTAGTATCGGGCTCAGAGTGGATGGGAGGGGAGGAGGCCCAGGAGAAAGTCCTATTGCTCACAGTATGTCTGTGCGTCACTCAAGTATTGCTATAGCTTAGTACCTCAAACATTGGCAAGTGAATGCTGACTCAAACTGAGTCATGTCTCTTCCGCAACTCCTGTGGGTAAATCTCCAAAGATAACCCACTTTAAAGACACTCAGAAAGAAAATTTGATTGAAAAACATAATCATGTTGTGGTGCACGTATTGTCAAGTGATAGACACTTAGTCCACCGGGGAGGTGTGTTTGCAATCCATCATGTTGCCAGTCCTACCGGCCTAAACCGATGATAATACGATCATAAATGGACGAATGTAAAGGGGTTACCTGACTCACTTTTGGTGACTTTTAGTGACATTGATATTTCCATATTTCTACATGCATTGGGGGCATAATGATGCAATATTCTAAAAAGCAAAAACGCCATATTTCGATCATTGATTGCACTTCGTAAGAAAGAGGAATGCGATCTATATCGGTTTCTTGGTTTCTTGTCAAAGATGCAAGCATGAGGGAGATGTCAAACGGGGCATCTTCATCGTCAGGATGCTGCAGATTCGCACTTTGTCGTATATCAACACCAGTAATTAACATACATCACATAGCGCAGCAGTTTGTATGACATTCTCAAAAGGTTATCCAAATCGATCCGAAGTGTCCCGAGGGGGACCCAGGCGCCATTTTGGATCATCTTGCGTGTGATGAACAAGCTTGGCCCCCAGATTTGTGAGCCCGGCCCAGCTCCCCTCCTCCACATACGCACACACACACACACACACACACACACGCACACAAACTCACGCATACGCACGCACACACAGATACACACATGTATACACGTACAAACAACACAATTTCCATCAAAATGTATAATTTACCAATAGTGGTAGCACTGTTGGTGATTGTCTGGTTGCGTCATATAACACCAAATCTTGGCCTAGTCCAAAGCTTCATGAAAACCTGCATTTACATACTGTGCTACTAAAAAAACAAAACTTTCCACCTGAATACACACAACTCACATCCCTGGATCTAGTTAAGGAGCAAAATACAAAAAACCTACCCTTTCCATACCGATATATTTTGTTGAACGAAGCTTTCTATAACCATGAGCCCTTCGTAGTAGGGTCCTGCTGTAACAAACAAACACACACAACTCACACCCCTGGATCTAGTGTAGGAAAAAGCTGCCAGAAACCTATCACTTCCACCATGTCCACACTAATCTATACAGACAAACACAAAGCTTTCTACCTGAGAAGGCCTACACGCAGCTGACATCCCTGGATCTAGTGTACAGAAACCTTTCACTTCCACCATGTCCACACTAATCTATACAGACAAACACAAAGCTTTCTACCTGAGAAGGCCTACACGCAGCTGACATCCCTGGATCTACCACAGCCATGCCAGGAGCAAGCTGCAAGAAAACCAGTACACCCCGTGCCATAGCTTAGGTACTACGCTGTGAGGTGCATGGACACAACCCATTGTGTTAACAACTATGTCTGGTAATACAGACTACACCCTAATGACGTCATAGCTCCTCTGGCTTCTTGAGAGGAGGAGCGAGGATAGGATTTAGGCATAGTCTCTCTTACCAGACATAGTTTTAACAGAATGGATTCCATGCACCTCACAGCCTAGTACCTTGGCTACCCGTGCCACTAAAAAACAAAGATTTCTACCTGAGGAGGCCTATGTACACGCACTTAGCACACCTGGATCTAGACCAAGGGCAAGATGCAAGAAATCCAGTTTTAACACCCCGTACTACTAAAAAACAAAGCTTTCACCTGACTATATGTCAGTCCTCGATGGAGTGTGAAAGAGAGAGAGAGAGAGAGAGAGAGAGAGAGAGAGAGAAAGAGAGAAATAAAGAGAGCTACAACACTGTACAAGAAATCTAGCTCTCGCATCAAACTGATTTATACTTATAACAAAGCTTTCTACCTCAATACACGCATCTGCCACCCCTGGATTTGACTGGCTAACACAAAACATATAAAAATAGTCATTGCCTAGGTCGCCATTCCACAGCACCTTTCCGTTTCACCATGACAACGAAAGAAGAATGGTTTCTGACTTGTTGAGTAACCCCTTATCGCGGTTGGAGGACTGCGGAAGCCCGGAACCTGCCGCTCCGTACCCTGGGGTAAAGAAGGAGAACATTCGCCGAGGCCCAAGGGCTGGTGATATCATGTCTACAATGGTCATGACGGTGGGCGTGCATGTCTCAAGGTTGTCAGTGTACCGTCAGGCAGCGGGGAGATCCACAAAAGACAAGATGGACACTGATAAGTCCTCAAAGTGGATTGTGTAAAGGTCAGGATGAGCACGGGTCCTCCAAACGATCTGAAATAACTCATGTTTATGATTAAATAGTGTTTAATGTCTTTGTAGTTGATGTAATGATGTCGATTGGTAAAACATTCATTTGTCTAGATAAGATTTATGTTTATATTTTTGTTTTTGCTAATATGCACTTACAGTGTATTTGTCTATTCTGGTGGTTTTACTTTTGGCGCTAAGTTGACCTGCTTTGTTCCTTGGAATAGTGCGAATAATATAAACAGACTGGAAACATCAAAGTTAAAACATAATGCAAGTTCGGCTTCACTTACCTGTGAAAAGTGCAATAGTCATGATAGTGTTCTTAACAATCGTGAGTATGAGGCGGCTCCTTCTTTGTTTTAGCTCGTTTTTCGGGGAGAGCTTTAAATACGTACCACACGTATTAACCAGCGCATGAGTAATGCAGAGTAGTCCTACAGTTCAGCATTTTGTTTGGCAGAGAAAGAGTTAATCATTCAAAGAGTGATGCAGATATGTGGTTTCCACTGACTAGACAGCATAACCAATGATAACGCAGGTCGATGACTCGGCCAAAGAGTCTTGAAGTAGAAACAGGCAGTAATTACGAGTGCGTGTTATGCTACTCAGCTGAGCAAAAGCGGGGTCTATTGTGTACTAGTATATGATTTGCTTAAAGGAATATTGATAGACAATGGCGCAGTGATTGACGAATTACAGGCGCTTACCTGACATGGACCCCGCCCGATCCATCTACCTTCGTGCTAATCGATGGAAGCCTCGTTCTCCGTGACAGCTCACGAGACACCGCTTGGATATTGAGAGTATGAGGAAGAGTCATGTGGCCTACTTTTTACCGTGTTCCTCAAAATCTTATTAATTAAGAAATAGCCTCGTCAACTTCCGGATCGCCTCACTTACGAACTGTCGTCGACTGGACCTATCCCAATATAGCCCGCGTTTAGAGAGAACCACCGAAAGTGCATGGGAATACATTAATGCGCGTGTCATGCTCCCAATACATGCCACATGAGGGTTGGTGATTTGGGTATTTATGGAAGCATGGAGAGAATATGAGAGAGAGAGAGAGAGAGAGAGAGAGAGAGAGGGAGAGAGAAAGAGAGGGTAAGAACATAAAAGTAAGAAAGAGTGATGAATATAAAAATATTCTACTGAGACATTATGACTAAATCTTGGGTACAGTGCGAAACTTGTCACATCACATCGCAGGAGAGACAGATTCAAACGTTGGATGCATTTATGTCCGGAAGTGCACCTATTTACCGGGGCCTCTGAAGACATACTCGACAATAGAATAGATGGATGCCGTCTTTCATGTCTTTGCTGTGTTGAGCGGGGAGGCCAGCACTGGGAGGGTGCGTTTCGAAAATAAGAACCACGTATGTGATATGCAGGGTGTTTTTTTAAAGTGCTTGAATGCAGTGTACCTAAATATTACAACACGATTAACAGCGTTGATATTTTTGCAGAACTTCAGTCCAAGTATTAAACAATGCACATAAAATTATAGTTCTTGATTGAGAGTAGGGGTCGTGCTATGATAGAAACACCGGAAACAAAATCGCAATCATGATCATTGTATATCAGGTGACAACTGGTAAGCCTAGTTAATAACACCACCTGTCTATGCAGGTTAAACTCATATGCAGTGCTTCACAGTCATCATATTCTGACTTACAAAGTGTTAAGCCAACACTATAACTCCCGTGTGTAGGCCTACATGTGCTATAACACGTGAGGGAAGGGAATGCGTTTAAACAATTTGCAAGCAGTATGAGAAGCAAATGGTTCTATTTGGAATGTAACAGTTTGTACTTCTCACAAAGCTGTGGTATTGATGGTTATGATGATCTTATTGCTTTCTGTCGCGAGATTCCAATACCCCTATCTCTCGGGTAGGAGGCCGATATCATCAAGTTCCCATGTACATGATGTATAGGGAAGTGGCAGGGACAAGGAAGTGACACCCTATGCTCTTGATACAAGTTAAAGAACACACACTCCCTCCTTAAGTTGTCAGGCGGTTCTCATCTCTCATTTTTATTCCGTCCCGGTTACTCTCCGGAGAAAGAGGCGGTGTGAACCATGGGAAGGGAGTTGAACCTAAGACCTTCCGGTCGCGCAAGTGCACCCAAGACATTCCGTCTCCCACGTGCTATGTTATACAAAGTCGCCCCAGACATGCCCAGGGCAATGCGGGGTGCATGTCCCGGCGACCGCTATGTCAAGATGTATGTGGCTGGCAGGATTTAGAGCTTTGAACCTAAGGAAGTGGAGGAAACAGGTGCCCAACGCTAGGCCTGCTACTCTAGGGAGGGGGTAGGTATGCATGGACACCTAACAGCCCCGCCATCCATCAACCTTATGCCCATCGTGACCTTGGTGATTACTCCTGGCAACGCCTGGATTAAAGTGAGGGGCTAAAACCGATAATGTGCAGACACCTTCATCATAAAACGTAAATACAAAAGTCATAGTTTCTGTATGTGTTACATATTATCTAATATAATGATGAGAGCCCCCTGGTAGAACAGTGTTCAAGACTGGAGGAGCTACCCAGGGTAAATTATACTAATAAATAAATAAATAAATAAATATGTCTTGAGCTAACAGATATGAAACAACTTGTTTCTGATCATCACAAACACGAGCTTTGAAAAACAATTCTTAAGAAATGTGTATTGTTTGCCAAAGGAAGGGTAATCAATACAATAATGTAATGGTTAACTGATAACATGAACATTGTAGCCTGGTTCGTAACAAAGTCTGAAAACCGTCAGACATGCGAATAAAGCATTATGATACACCACAAAAATGAGACATGAATATTAGTTGCACAATTGGAGACTACGACATGTATTGCTCAAAGACGGGAAGAGAAAGTGTTGAAGAGTGCCTCGTGATGCAATAAACCAATACCTCTGCAGCACCCTCAAAGACGCAACTATGTGATATACATCCTCCTGAAAATCACACAAGGAACGTTGTATTATTACTGATTACTAAACGTTGGAGAGACTCCGTCAAAATATCACCCAACAGCAGGTACCTGATGAAACATGTGATTTCTATATCCGATAATTTCAGACTTTTACCCACCTTGTCCTTGACAAACATGTCAAGTCAAGTACTCGATACGTGCTTCACTGTATGGTTGCAGAGTTGGTTATTTTCTGTCTTTCTCGAGGATGGAGAAGGAATTGGAAATGTGCCACTTTTACTTTCAACGTGACGCATCCAAAAAATGCAGCAATTCCCCTCTTCCTGCCAAAAAGCTAACTACTGGATGACCTTAAAGAGAACATGCAGGAGTGGTATTTACTTCTTCGTTGCCAGACTCCATAAGCATACTGCTGTATTGCAATGGAGTGTATTACCAATGTAAAAATGCCTCAATGGCGCATAAAGAGTTGAATATATGATATGATAACGGAAGTTATGTTCTGTGGTACTGGCGTGCCCCTGTTCACGGTAGATTTCAGGACTACATGCAGGAGTCGTCTGGAATTGCATATGTCGTCATCTAAACTCCTGGAATCGAACAAAAACGGATTCCACATTGCCGTGACGACAGGGCCCAATATCTAACCACCGTTGTACATTCCCTTTAATTCTAATGTATCCTATCTGATTCGCCATCCTCATAACGAGTTGATGTAAAATATTTTGCAGATCTTCACAGCCTAGCAACGTCTTGCTTGTACCTTGTCTGTCTTATGTATTACATTTCAAGACGAATTTATCGACTATTTGACCATTTTATTCTCCCACCAACTTCTTCTTGTACCCTTTACCCCACCCTTATCCTACTGCACCCCACCCCACTCGGTAAGCTCTTACTTTTCATGTTTTTCTCTCCCGTTTGATTCATCGAATGAGAGAACATTTTCCTGTTTGAGGAGGAAACTTGAATGGCTTGAAACCTCTTGAGAGAAAAATGAACACTTCCTCTTTGACAGGCTTTCAGCCCCCCGTCATAACATGCATAACATGAAGCAGAAAGCCATTCCACATTACTCTTCTCATCATTACTGAGGAGGGATTATCACAAAGTTGACATTTGGAAGGGAATGATCATGAAAGTCTCCTGCACCATCTCCTACTTCCTGAGTGAAAGTCCAGGGCGCTGTTGCATAAAACTTACCAGTGATGGTAACTTTGTTATGAATATTAACCTCTATGAAAAGCCTTAATTTGATTGGCTATCCAGCAGTTTTACCATGGTAGTTACAATTGATGGCAGAGTTACCATTAATGGTAGGTTTTATGCAACGGGGCCCAGATTTCGTAAGCGCGGGCGTCACATCAACTCTTTATGCGCCATCAAGGCATTTTTACACTGGTAATACACATCATCCCTAATGGGCAGTATGGAATCTGGCAAAGAAGGCATGAAGGAGTTAACATGGCTTATGACTTCAACCTCATGCATGGCACGTAAGATATACGTCTTACTTGCCAGTGTCAGAAGATACGACCGTTCAGCGCTAGTCATTACACAAAGCTAACATTATCACGATTTGAAGCGTAAGTTCTACAAAAGTACATATGACAACCCTCTAACTCTAACTGATGTAAACCTATGACAAGGCAAAACGAGAATTGTAACTTACCCTATAAGTAACAACAGTTCTGTTCGTAGACTACCTGATATGATTCCTCGCCTTGCCCTCTCGGCAGGACGGTGCCTCATATGTTTGTTTTGCCCTTATTCGAATCGCCACTGATCGCGCGTTTGGTTTTAGAGTGTGAGGCTCTGAGGCCAAGCCGATTGTTCGCGAATTGAGTTTTTGTTCCCGCGATGGTGGTGATCAAGCAGCGGGTTTGCCAACTGGTTTGTTACGGGAGGTCCCTAGAGTAATATGGCATGATCCTCATCCTGTATGGTACGCCAAGTCTGATGTCTGCACTATACAATATACAGTCTCACTACTTACAATAGATATGCTTCACCAGATCGACAAATCTCGTTCAACAATCATGAAGTGTTGATTATAACAGTAACACCTTGTGGAGACGCATTCGTCGACTAGAAAGTTTTAGTGGTAAGATAACATATTGCAACATGACGCTTACATCGATCCGCTTCAATTCAGTAATGCTACACTACACACGTAAAGCACATCAACACAACTTAATCTGCAACACCGCTCACTCATTTATGTCCCAAGAATATCATCTGCACCTAGTCACAAATACTCTCCACTCCTTGACACCGAATCTGACGTAGCGAGTATGATGAACATGAAAACAATGGCGGCCTCACAAATCAGGAGCGGACTGAGAGCTGTGTACAATACCGCAGAGGGTTGAGTCAAGAGTCGCTCGGAAGCAAACACGCGCCACGCACGTCATCTATTCCGAGGTGCGACGGTGACGACGATGTCGTGGGAGTTAAAAACGTTCATGATTAAACTATAGGCGTCTGACATCTCCATGTGAAAACAATGTTGTAGGTGACGTTACAGCAGGGTTAAATAAACTCCCTACTTCCTACAAAAACAATAGTTGTCAAGGCTCCAGGAACCTTACAATGTGATCATGATCTTCGACTGTCTTCTGAGGATATTGGACTAATCTTTAATTATCCTCTTTCTGTCCACCCCACAATCGATCATGATCAAGTCACAATGTTGTCCACGTTACCTCTCGCTGCTTACGTTCTACAGAGGGAGAACATCATACATGAATATAGAACTCACGCTAAACAACCTACTAATTCAATTCAATTCAGAAGAAGGACAAGACCAGCAATACATGAATGTGAAACCTACCGTATCGTGTGCCCCTCTTGACGTAACGCCTTCTGGAAATCCTTGTCGTGTGTATGGCAACTGAATCCCGATGGATTTATTTATCCTCTAGGGAAGGCTTTGCTGATCCGCCACCATGAACTACTGATCATACGACCTATACTGCTCAACCTTGGGATGGGAGAACGGAGGATGGGGAACAAGCAGAGACTTGGCTCGGATAGCAACGTCTGTTTGTTTCTGTGCGTGCGTGCGTGCGTGTGTGCGTGCGTGTATTAATTCCCAATGCGTATGTTTGATGCGTGTCGCTCCTAATGTGCATATTTGATGTGTGCGTGTGTATGTGTATGTGCTTTGATAAATGTATGTATGTGGTGTGTATGTATGATGTGTGCGTTGGCTTGGTTATAAAGTGCGTTTATGTATGTGCGTGTGCACGTGGGAAATAAGCATGTGATGCATGTACGTAGTATCATATGGGAGGTGATAAAAAAAAAAACCCTGTTGAGACGTTTGAAAAATAAATAAAACATAATCACAACTCGAATCAAGCTAATGAGATTTTTTCAATTTTGGACAGCCTTGGACTTAGAAATAATGAATTCAGAACACATCACATATGTCATTCCACAAGGTCTTTTCCGCCAAAAGCATTTATTAT
This sequence comes from Arbacia lixula, assembly GCA_963669155.1. Lineage (NCBI taxonomy): Eukaryota > Metazoa > Echinodermata > Echinoidea > Arbacioida > Arbaciidae > Arbacia > Arbacia lixula. The sequence goes on along the minus strand of OZ022576.1, from coordinate 55,052,506 downwards.
TAATGACACCGTGATGGCATTTGCTGGTAGATTCACAGATTTAATGCACAACTTTTAGGTCCAAATTATTCCAAAAGTGAAAATCTCATTAAATATTCAAAATATGAATTCGAGAATGATAATGGATAGAATGTCACCAAAACCTTCTCTAAAACAATTAACACTCTATGACTTAATATTGTGAAAATTTCAGCGTGATTCACGTTGTAAATGTTTGAAATCATTTTTCAAAAATGTTAAGAGCCTTTTTTAAACACTCATCACTTTGTTCACTCTCCTTTCATTAAACAGTAAATCCACATCGTATTCAAGAGCAATGATCCTGCACCTTGTTCTCACCAGCATGTATAGTAGATTGTTCACACCAGCCTCTACGTAATAATCTTCTCCACATTATGTGATTAGCACCGGAAATTCACGGATTTTGCTATTCAACGATAACTCGCGTGTGGGTACCAGCAAAGCGCTTAGTTCCGTTGGAAGGCTTCGCAGAAATGTGAGAAATTATAAGTTGTTAATATTTAGATAGACTACTGTGTCAGCCTCCCTTTATACTACATAGAAATGAACCTTGCTCCTTGAAGTAAAGAGCCTCTCATATAGCTAAAGTGATCACGTGTCAATCATACTAATTAATTACTCTGTAATACTCTTCACGCACTTGTTTTTTTTACAAGCAAAGCTCATAATTTTATTTTGTCTGCCACTTTTAAGCTATGAGCATATACCAACCTCCTTCTCATAATATCTCTTAGAGATATGTGCATGAGCTAGGTTGATACCTCCATGATTCGTGTAATTAAAGTGAAGAAGTGTTAGAGAGAGCTGGTGACTTCCAAAGTGTAACATTTTGCTACCTTTCTCCTTCTGTATGTGGTTGTCTGTAATATTTGTGGAGTAGTAAGAATTTTTAAAAACCTCTTATCAAGAAAATGAGAGGAAGAAAAATGAAGATATATTAAGTAGAGTCGGTGATTTCCTAAACAAATAGTGTTGCTACCCTTCGCTTCTCTATTGCTGTCCGCACTATTTGTTTATTTTTTTAATACTCATCGTAATCCAGTTCTCCCATGGCTCTCTTCGTATAGAACTGCCTTGTTATGATATGAATGCGTGGAATGGACATTAAAGGGATAGTTCATCCTGAAATTGTTGGTTTTAATAAAAGCAGAAAAATAAATGAAGCATATTAGTAGAGGTTTGATGAAAATCCGTCTAAGGATAAGAGAGTAGTGATCTTTGATGATTTTTTATTTTGTGTCGTTAGCCTTCTCCTTTTGTAGGTATATTTTCACAATAAAATCGCACCGCCCTGGTATCGTGTGCTCAATAAAACAGTACGCTATGATGTTGTCTCTTGTCTACTAAAACATGCTCTTTTCAATCTGGCTAAGTAACATGCGTTTTAAAGAAATAGTCTTGAGAGTAGCACTAACGCACAATACATTCCAAATATCAACAAACGCTTTTTGAGACAGATTGACGTGGACGTACTCATAATACATAGTCTACCTTGATTGCACTATATTATTTATGGAGTTGGTTTAGTGTGGTATAGGTTACTCCTTCCTTGCCACGTACAGTCAATGAGAAAGTTCAGTCCATAATTTGATTTTTGCTGTACCTGGTACTTATCGTAATATAGAGACAGTGATTAGATCCTTGGAACTTTACGGATTAATCGATTGAAGATAAGACGAAGAAGGTCAAGATTCTATTCTAGGTGAATATTCTCAAAGCCTTACATACATGACCTTTAATATTCTAACGTTCACCTTCACTCTTCGTTTCGTTTATATTTGCAATACCCTCAGAGAGAGATTTCCCCTGTATGCATTAATGTATCACCATCATTGACAGTGCATGCTTCATTTTGGAATGTTAACTGTTTACATTTTGTCTTCTATTTTCACTACCAGATTTATACAGTAGTCAACCGTACGTATTGCGTAGAAGCTATTTTCAATGCAGATATCGGCAATGTCATTATCGCAGCCCCTATCGCAGCCTTCCCTGTATTTCCCCCCTTCCTCCGATTCTAAAAACAGCTGTGGTATTTATAAAAAGATATAGATTTCTTTCGATTTCAGTACAGCTTTAAAGCTCGTCCGACTGATTCTCATTATGAAATGATTTTGTTAGCATGGCTAGGTTGCACTTTAATCAAATGTTTTGTGTTATAATTATTATGTATTGCCATGTTCTTCCCATAATCTTTCTTTCTCTCTCTCTCTCCCTTTCTTATTCCCATCTCGTCTTGTTACATGAATGAATGAATAAGTGTGTGTATGTGTGTGTGCGTGTCGTGTGTGTGATTATGTATGTGACCTTTATAACATTGACTTCATATAAATGTATCTGATTATTGTTGTTTATCATTATACATGTATTGTATTTCGTAAAGGGCCCCGACCATAAGCAGATTTGCTTCTTAGGGGACCATGCCATTATTTCATGTTGGTAAATATGTTTTTTTTTCTTGTTTTTTTTTGTAATAGTTAAGACAATAAATGAAATATATGCCACGATTGTGTGTCAAATATCAATTTTTGATTACTGATTAATATCGTTGACTATTGATTACTTCCTTGCGTTAGTTGGTTTCACCTTTTTCATCCATATAAGAAGTTTGGCCACAACTATTGGTGTAAATATTTTCTATCAATCAATGTGATCGTTATTATCAAATTGCCAATTTAAATATCATTATTTTGATAGAAAAGGTGACAAACCATTGCCTAACAGACTTCAACATGCTTTGACACAACACATTGCTAAATGAGTTTTGAACATCAATATCTAACTCAAGATATGTATAATCGTAAGAATTTCAATTATAGACCGTATAGTGTTCTGTTTTGTTGTTATTGTTTTTATGTTTGTTTTGTTTTGTTTTGTAGTTGTTTTTTTAGCGGCACGCTGGTACATCATTCGTGATCATTCAGGAATGTTTTTACTTTTGTACAAATGACACAAGTTCGCCTCTTGGCCGCGACAGTAATATATTTGCAATATATCAAACAACATACACACGCACACACTCCCCCCTGCACATCCATATGGCAGAGTATTTATGCACTTGGAATGATTTCTGAAGTTAATTATTTTACAATGCATAATCAAATTGTGAGAGAAATGGGTTATCTGATTATGCATATGTCGTAATAGGGGAGAGTCACTAGTAGTAGAAATGGGGTCATAAGTAGACCTTTAAAGATTTGTTGCGTAGGGCGATGAGAGGAGAGTTTTCCTAGCTGCGGACTGGGAGTGTTTTTCCTTCGGGTCGCTATAGCGTGGGACGGTCGAGTGCAATACGAGCTTCCTTCCGCCTCAGTTAGCAAGGTTATTTTTAATGCTCAACTGAAGAATGATTTAGCTCAACTTGTTCATACCTGAGTGAAGTAATGTGTTTTGTTTACACGTAATTTTCTGCAGCGTGTTAATTAGAGACACGTTGCTAATCGTTAAGACGATGGAGTCATGTCATGAACGTGAACAAACGAAGTGACGAGATGCATATGGATAAATGAGGTGAAAATTATGGAAAGAATCAAATTGTAAGAGAGTTAAGAGTAAAATGAAACGAGAAGTAAAAAGATGGGTGAGAAGGATAAGGGAGAGCGCAAGCAGCTGAAGAGAGTGAGTGAGTGAGTGTGTGTGTGCGTGTGTGTGTGCGTGTGTGTGTGTGTGTGTGTGTGTGTGTGTGTGTGTGTGTGCGTGTGTAGGTAAGGGAGAGGAAGATATAGAGAGTGTGGAGAGGGAGATATAATTACATAGAACGAGAGAGCGAGAGATAGAGATAGAGAGAGATAGAGATAGGGAGAGAGAGAGAGAGAGAGAGAGAGAGAGAGAAGAGTTGATGGCATACAGAGACCAAACATCAATTATTAAAGGGTAAAATTTGATATTTCTCTTCATGTATCGTTGTATAGGCTTCCTGGACCTTCTAATTTTCATCTCACACCTTAACTGAATGCTTATATTTATGCTTTCCTACGTTCTGTACAGGTTATTCATTTTTCTCTTTTACATTCTCATATACGTTTCATGAACTTTTCATACTTTTCCATGCATGGACGGTGTTATCACCACATGAGATGATGTCTTATTCGTATGCGATCACACACATTATTCTCTAGGCTTATATTGTTCCGTGTAATTTGTGCGTATAAAGTTCGTTTGAATTAATTTAAGGTATCGCGAATGTACATGTATGTACAGTAATATTTGAATAGGGAGAAACTGATGGAAATAAGGAATGAGAGAGTCGGGAAGAGGGAAGGGAGAGATAATGTTTGTGAGAGTGTGCGTGTGTATGTTTGTGTGTATGTATGTGTGTGATGAAGAAGGACAGACAGACAGACAGACAGAGAGACAGACAGAGAGATAATCAGAGAAAATCATCATTATTATGATTATTTTCTAAAAAAAAAAAGAGAGAGTGGAATTGTTTTCATTTCAAAGTCTTACAGATAGCATTGTTATAGAGAAAGTAATTACAACAATAACGACGACAAATAACATAAATCATACCACAATTACAATCACAACTATTCACAATTTATGCTGGAAAAGAAATCTCGTTCACATTAACATTTATTATACAAAACAATACACATCCAACATTTTTTTTTATAAAAACGACTTTTCATACATAGACAGTGCTGTGTTTATCAAAAACACATTTTCAGCAGTTTATATACATGTAAACATGAACCACACACTTTCCAAAGTATTTCAAATGTGACATTACACAAGGAGCAAGGTGTTTCATATTAACTTTTATTTCTTACTAATCTAATTTAATCTCTCTACCGATTTATTCTACAGGAAACGAAAATGATGGGCCACCTGTTTATGTTTAAAAATAGTATGTTTGTTTTGGGGTGGGGTTGGACGTATTTGGTGGGGGGGGGGGGGGGCAGCCACATAGTATTCAGATGAACCCCCAACGGGATATAATGAAGCTTACAATATAAGCATAATCTGATCACAATGATTATAGAAATATGATCATTATTTTATACATATCGAAAATAATAACCATAGTCAGATACTGAGTAATATTTTGAAACACAATGATACTGTAAAACATGCGAGTTATTTATTACGATAGAGAGAAAAAGGGGGGGGGGGGCGGGGAGGGAGAAAGTGTTTTAGATAGAGAGAGAGGGGGTGTTATAGAGAGAAAGGGAGGGGGAGGGACTGAAAGAGGGAGAAAAGAAGAGTATTATGCTTCATACAAATGAAAGCACATAATGCTGATTAATCATAGTAAAGAGGGTAAATTAGCAGCAATACGAAATCTGTTCAAAGCTTGCACGCCTGTTCTTCATCGCACGCACAAAATACGCCAGGCACTGATTGTTCGGTGTATTGTTGATATAACGAGGAGGGCGGGGTTCTGTCTGGGGCTGGCAAGAGACACATGAGGTCGTGGATGAGAGGGATGACGTACGTGAGCACGGACTTCCGTCGTCATCGTTGACTGGCTTCAGACGTACGCCGCCCTGCACACGGGAAGAGCAATATGAGGGAACGCCATTAGCTTTTTCCTTCCACTTAAACTCCCGAATTATGGGATAACAACATGAAATACTAGGCAAGCGTTATGTTACCCTCCCTCCCCCCCAAAAAAAAACAACAACAACAACAATAATAATAATAATATTTGATTCTGTCAAGTTTTGTGGCTTGCTTAGACAATGACATTCATTTGACAATATACATGTATGTGATTTTTAGTTTTTCTTTCAAAAATAATATTGCACTATTTTCATACCTAAATCCCTTTTTTCCTTTTTTGCCATTCTGTACTCCCTTCAAATGGCTTTATTATTTCATTTCAAAACATAAATCAAATGTCATTTTTTATTTTCAAACATTGCAAACATAGATACATTGGTACATAACATCCATAAATAGAATGATACATTACATAGGCTGATTGGAAAGCATCTTTAAAACGAAACAATTTTAATTCCGATATGTATTTTTCTTGTATATGATAATTGTTCATATAAAATTTGCACTTTGTTGAATACTATTAGATTATCTTTAAATATAATTCAATTCAAAGTATTGTTCTGTAATTCTCTAAACACAAATGATTTATTTTCTTTAGTAAATTTCATTAAAAAAAAATGGTCCTTTGAGATAGCCACCTGTCTAACTGTGGCCATACCAGGTACAAATTGAGGTTGATGTTAAGATACTCCATGTGATATGACGCCTTACCGCAATTCATCAAGTGATCATATGAATTATATGGACAATTTGTGGAACATAACATTTCATAATTATAATTTGACAGTAAACTGAGTATGATTGGCCATTACACTGGTTACAACTGGACAATGCAAATGATAATGGTTTAGAATATCAAACCTGGTACTTCAATTCAGCATTTTCTTCGACATTTTTTTAAACTGTTGGCTCACAAAATATAAATGAAAATTAGCCTTTCCAGCAGCCGATCGTAAGAGGGCGAACTCTAAGTAGCATGGAGAACAACAATGAAGTTTCTGTTTGTCAAGTAATAAGTCATTTTCGTAAAATGTTCACCCCCCCCTACTGAACAGTAACGCATTATTTCATTCACCTGTATTTCATAATTCATAATTTCAACTGGCTTGATAAATTATTGTTAACTTCAAGCTACAATCAAATATGACTATTATCAACATAATTACCAAAGTTATGAATACAAACATAACGAGCCTTACTTCTTATTACAGCACTTCTTGCAGACGTAGATGAGGCAGCCACCGAAGCAGCAGAAAGTGAAGATGATGAGGACGATGATGATCACAGCAGCTACAAGCTTCTGGATCTTGTCATCCACCATCACCATGTAGTCATCGGGGATTTTCTCCGTCGTTGTCATCATCCCCGTCGTAGCTGGAGTGGGCGTCATCGGAATCGTGCCATTTGTCATGGCAACCGTTGTCGTTTCACCGCCTGACCAAATTAATGAAAGTGATAAGCGATCTTCAGTTGTGCACGTCTAAGTGTTAACAAATAGCAGGCACGTTCAAACAACCAATGTTTTCGGTGAAGAATCAAAAGTGAATTTTGTTGACAGTAGTAATTTTTCTATGTGAATCTCGTTAGGCAGCCCTGAAAAATGTAATTGTTTTCTTTAAAAATTTAGAAACAACACTGTCTTTAATCAAAGTTGAAACTGTGAAGAAGCCATCAGACAGGATATGCTACTATATCAGCTAGTTGTGCACTGGATCACGGCAATTCAACATGATAAATCACATGGGAGACAGATAGAGGAGCTGCTTTGAAAGAGGAATTACTTCTACTATATTGAATATTATTATCAATAACTTACATTTTCGTACCTATTAATAGATGTGTAAGAACCAAATTCTTAACATTTTCTGGATATACATCTGCCAGATTCTTATACAATGAATTATACAATAAATATTCATCGGCTCTGTCTTCATATTTTTCATTGTCGTCTTCATCATGGTAAAGAGTCTCGCTGAGCATGCTGAGAGACCACGCTCATTATTATCACCATGCAACATGCCAGTCAGACTCTTACACATGTACAACCATTAACACCAATACCATTATGATTCTATGAACCTGCGAGAACCTTACCGATAGGGCGGCACATTCCATCTACTTCCATGAAGCCCGGACAACACTTCTTGACGATAGCATACTGGACTCGTGACGCCTGGCGATAAGCCGTCTCGAAATGGATTCTAAGATGAAGACAAATATGCAGACAGAATAACAAAATACATCCAGAATGTACATAATATTTTATCAAAGATAACCAGTCTCCAAAGTTCATGGTCATCCAAATGATATTTCAAAGAACTGACACGCTGATACATATAAATGAATCAAGAGGGTGGTTCTTTCATTTTTATACACTTCAAGTGTAAGGCATCTTTGTTTGATTAAATCAATACTAATAAACATAAGGTATGTGAGGTAGATTCTTTGTTGCGAAACAGAGACCCTCATTCGAGCCAGAATCATCTATATACAGAGTTTGGCCAACTCGGCTTCAGTACATGCTTGCCCAGCAAAGCTATAGAAACCGAGTTGGCCATACTCTGTGTCGTGATAATTCTGATTCGAGAAGGGGTATAGCTCCCTCTACCGACCAACGCGTGTAGTAACTGTCTCGAAAAATGTCTGATCTGGTAATTGGCATTTGAACTCAATCATTGCTATACTTTGGAGAACTCACTTATATACTAGGCACTTGGCGAGATGAAGCCATCCACATCTGACAATTGTCTGAACTTTCCTAGAAACCTGGAAGGATTGCGCATATGTTACCGTCACGCTGTAAAGAGAAGAAAGAGAGGGGATATTATTAGAAACATGCTTGGGTACTACTTGGCGGTCGTCATAAAGTAATATCAAGGATGTATGAGGAATTTCATAGCTCCTTCGTAATAATGGAAATGTAAAATATACTGCAGCTACTGATAAAACACACGCTCAAGTGCCCTTAGTAGTTGTCAATGCTAAATACGGCTACTAATCAATGCACTTTATATTGTATCATTGAATTTTGCTACCTTTACTACTAGTAATACTACTACTTCTAGTGATAGGTAGAATGTTATGGTGATGACATTACTGAGGTTGGTGGCAAAATGGGAAAGAAAGAAGGAAGATAGAAGAAAGAAGAGGAAAGGAAAGACTTTATACAGTATACATCATCATGCATGATTATGATCACATTTTAGACAGGATTCAACGATTTCTCCAACGGTGCCTACCTAATAAGCTTCGTGCACCTGCCCGGTTCCAGTGTTGACGTATCCAAAGTCATGTCGGAAGTCGTGTTCGTGATCGTCTCATTCATAGGATCATGGTGATCCGTTTCGTTGATGACGCCACGTCTATGTCGTTGACTACCGGTGCCGTAAGAGTCATGTACGCGGCGCCCGTGTTGATTCTGCGATGTATGGTGGTCGTATTGATGATCGTATCCCTGGTCGTATCCATGTTCGTAGCCTTGGTGGTGTGAGTTACCATGTCGTTGAGGGTGCTGTTCATGATGGCCGTGGGTGTTTTCGTGATGGTGGTCATGGTTCTGGTCGTATCCCTGCTGGCCGTGACCATGGTTGTGACCGTGGTTGTGACCGTGGTCGTGATGATGTCTCGACCTACCACCCTGTGAATGATGTCGGGCAGACCTTCCTCCAGGACCATGGTGCTTATGTTTATCGTGCTTCTTCCCCGAGGCGTCGAGAGTTGCTGCCACCAGGAGGGTGAGGAGGAGGAGGTATAATGCAGACACCTTCATCGTCTGTGTGACGTGATGGAAGATAGAGATAGAGGAGAGAGAGAGAGAGAGAGAGAAAGAGAGATAGAGAGAGAGAGAGGTGAGAGAGAGGGGGAGGGTGAGGAAGATGGAAACAGTTATTATATAATGTTTTCAAAGTTATACATATTGACAAAATTCGTAAACTTTAATGTGAAGGGTTTAACTGCCGGGGTGATTATCTAGCAAATAAGCAAAATAAACTACATAAGCCTAAAAGTGGAGGTCGATTTAAGACGCCATTAACATACAGAGTATTTTTTCTATGTCTATTTGATGTGTATTTACATGTATAAACATAAATAAACATGATAGTTATTCAGTATATCCAGTTTGTTATTCATCTGCGTATGTACAACCATGAAGACATACAGTAGGCTTACGTTCATAAATGACAGGCATACCATATGGCGTAACATGCTGCTGGTGTTTTAGGAGATCCAGTGCGTGAATCAAATAATTACCTGAAATCAAAATGGAATACTGCTCCTCTGCTTCTCAGAAATCATGTAACATTTAATGTAATGCTAAATATGTTACTCATTGCGGATAATTCGCCGGTGACATTTAATGTGTAAAAATATGTACGGTATTTCAATATGAAGAAATATGTGAATATTATTCAAAGCGGCTTTAAAAGCAATGAACGAGGTGACGATAGCATGCATATAATCGATATATAGAATTACATTACCATCGTGATACTGTAAGCTAGTACATGTACATACATAACACACTTCTTGTAGGCTTATCTGGTATAATTCAGTACACGGTATTGGGTACTCACTGCTTTATCTACGTACACTGCCGGTGCCGATAGAATCCAACGATGTCAGGAAATCACCTTAAAAAAGGCCAATGTGAACAAATAGCTTGTTGTGGGTTGATCAAAGACAGCAGACGGACTCGGCTTGGAATCTTCTACCAGGGATAGATAGGCCTACCAGTGCGATGCGCGGATTCAGATTCGTGTCGCGTTTTAAGAGACAGCGCGGTTTTATCTGTTTCCCGACCGCCACTCCGAGCCAACATTCAGCCGAGACCATGGAGACGCAGGCCGTGCGCACCGGACGTGCCGGACGTGACATTGCGGTGGATGGCTCTCGCAGCGGAACTCCCATCCACTGTCATGACTGTTGTTTTGATATCTTTGTCGGTTGAGTTGGTTTAGGATAACAGTACTCCCTCCAATCACCATGAGTGGGATATCAGACTGGGTTCATTGTTTGGGTTGGAGCCATTCGTTACCGTGGAAACTTCATATTTCCATGTTGATGTTCAGAAATGAATTTGCGTCTATTTTTTAGGGAAGTGAATCATATCGGAGATATTTGTGTGCAAGTCATTAATCGAAAGTGGTAAAAAAGGACAAAAATAGAAATTCAAGGAATGACATGCCACACATAGAGCACTGTTGTAGGAAAAAACCCTAAGCAGCACTTTTTAAAGAAAACATCTATGATGACAATGACACGCCATGTTATTCGGTAACAAAGATGATATATTATGCTTGAATTTAATTGAAAATGTGTAACCTCTACATGACGTATAATACGTATAAGGTAAAGAAAAACACAAATGATTTGATGATTATAATGATATTGATAATCACATCAGAGTCAAAATCATCATCGTCATCACACCTTTCAATGCCGATTTGATCAGGCAGGCTGGCAAGAGATCAAGTCACATGCAGTGGCATGCTATGCTCGTTAAGTGTCGGAATACTTTCATCCGAAAAGTAAAAAGATTTCAGGAAAATCAAACATACTTTCACTTTCAGGGCTTTAAGTGTTTTCCTCTTACTTCCTCGTTCTCATGCGAAAATAAATCTACAATATGAAGTTACACATACGTCTTGGTCCTTCTGATTTATGATGTTACCCGAATACATAGATCCATGTCGCATTCAACATACCAATCATGCCAATTTTAGGCACAAATAACTAGCAAACGAAGTACCTAAACTGACATCATGGCAAAAAGGAAAATACGCAAAGCAGCACAAAGTCATATGTTTGCACAAATACACTGCCAGACACATTCACATGTACGTACACGCATACAAACGTGCATTTAAGCACGCACACACACATACAGACACATTATACATTAACATCAGCACACATCCATTTTATCCATAGCGTGATATATGATAGAAGAATTTTCTGTAAATAAGGTTCTTTAGATAAGAACTGACGTTGTCTCATTGTGGTACCTCCTACGAAGACTAGAGTCTTGAGAAATAAAATAACTATACTAGCCATCTCTATCATCTCCTTCACTTTTTCTCTCTGTCAATTTGCCGTTTCTGTTTCTTTCTAGTGCTTTCTCTTTCTCTTGTTATCTTCCCCTCCCTTTCACTTATACTCTTTCTCTTATAATCAACCCCCTTCTCTGCTACTAGGAATTCTTCATTAACGTTTTCCAATAAGGATAACTCAAAATCATGAAATCAAAATTAAAACAAATCTTAATCATCGTGACATACAATTTCCCACCTGAGAATGACTCACTGATGATAGTTAAATCTGCGTCTTAACTGGGAGTACCCTTTTTAATTCTTATTTGTCATGGCGTTCAGTTTACAAAAGTAAAACCATAATCTTTTTCTTTAAACGTGTTGTACAAAGACTGGCGCGATAGATAAAATATAAGAAGTACTTCAGTGACGGAGGCTGCTGTTTGTTCTTCTTCGGAGTTTCACCCCCGTCATGCCCGTTTTATTAGTGCCACTTGAGCACAACCAGAAGTCAAACGAAATCGAATCCCAACTCAAAATTAATCCTGAGAAGGACGCACTTTATGAAACGAAAAAGTGTATCCTGAACTAGGGCGGATATCCCCAAGTGTCTGATATGACATCCTAAAGTTACCCCAAAAGACGTCAGGATCTCGGACGAAAACAAGAACTTAACAAAAAATGTTTTTACAGATTTGTTCAGCGGATGAGGAATCTTGTTTGGCCAATTTCATCCCCGTCATGGATTGTCGACTTTCCGGTGTTATCGAACTATCCACTGTGTCCATTTTCTTGATCTTATGACAAGAAAAGATTTTAATATCGCAGTCCTGATTATGCGTATACTTACGTCCTCGCAGCTACCTGTCTACTGTGTTCATTTTCGTGATCTGATTGATATCCATAGTGCGTGGCAAAAGGAGGGGGTGGGGGTGGGGGTGGGGTGGGGTGGGGTGGGGTATGGGGTGGGGGTGTCGTTAGGGGTAGCAGGGATAGATATCAAGACGTTTGGTACAACTTGATAATGCTGCTAGCAAACAAGGAACATCCCTCCCCCTTCTTAATCTCTTCTCTCTCTCTCTCTCTCTCTCTCTCTCTCTCTCTCTCTCTCTCTCTCTTGTTCTCTCTCTTTCTATCTTTGTCTCTTTCTCTTAACCACACACGCACACAAACACACACACACTCACACACACACACACACACTTACACACACACACACACACACACACACACACACACACACATGCATACAAACGCAGATATTAAAGGTTAGAGTTTACGCGGAATACGTAATTCTCTTCCAGAGTCATTTTTTATTCACTTCCATAGAATATTCTATCCTTTTATCACTTCTAAATGTTAGTTACATCTCTTATATAAAAAATTAAGGCAATGCCACTGCCGGTATATGCCGTTATATTAAACAATAATTATGGTGGTTGCGACGCTGACATTCTACAGTAATTGAAGTAAATTTAAAAATATCACCTACATGTACAAGGAGCAAAATACCGTATGATACATGATGGATCGAGAAAAAAGAAATTATGATAAGGATGACAATTTAAATACTGTTAATCAAATCTGAGCCAAAAGCATTACCGTCAGGCGTTTTGAATAGGCGGGCTAGCAAAAGATCAAGCTCATTAAGTGTTGCAATACTTCTGTCAAAACAAGCTAACTAATCCAGGCAAATTAAATATAGGTGTTTCCGAAAATATTAAGGTACCAAGAACAAACTTATACCTGCGACGTTCATAAAATTTAAAAGGGGAAAGCGCCAACCCATCTCTCGAAGTAGGGATTCTGATACTGCAATCATAATATGCCTACCCCCATTCTCTACACCCCTTCTCCCACCCACCCCTTCCTCTCTCTCTCTCTCTCTCTCTCTCTCTCTCTCTCTCTCTCTCTCTCTGTCCCTCACACTTTTTCTTTCTGGCATAGGCATTGCCCGTGGTGTAACTGGTGGTGGTAGGGGGGGGGGGGGGGGGTGGAATAAGGACATAGGGGGTGGGATGGGACGCAAAACCTATTTGTCAAAACTTATACGCATATATTGCATTATGTAATTAACATGTGAAGCAACTTTGTAAGGCGCATTGGTAGGACCACTGACATGACCCATGGGAACGTGCTATATGAAAACATATATCATTGTTATCTTCGTTATTGTATTCGCATCAATGCTATAGGAAGAGGGAGATGAATTATGGCGATGGGAGAAGTCTCAGCGATTTTTCACGCGCATGTGGAATGTTTAACTAAATAACACGACTATCTAACACTTTTATAACTTTATTTTCCCTCACCCAACACCCACCGTTGCACATATAGCATTATTGCATTTCCTTGACTTTTACAAATTGTATTTATTTGTAAGCGTTGCTGCAATATATTGAATTATGTCATGTTTTATCATAAAATGCGTCATGTATTTTTTTTTAGAATGGCATAGGTTGGTTTGTGTATACATGTACGTTGGTTAATCATTGGGTTTACAAATTTTATTTATTTGCAAGCGTTGCTTCAATTTATCTACTTATGCTACGTTTTATCATACAATACAATTTTTTTTTAGAATGGCATAGGTTGGTTTGTGTATATACAGGTGGATCATTTGTGTTGAGCGAAACTGTAGTACACTTTAAAGTTCAACCGTTTAGATGTACTATTGAGCAGAACACGACCAAGAAGAAGTGATATATATGGCCGCCAAATCGGAAGTGTCGCATTGCTCAGGATCATGCGGATTGTCTAAGTGGAAATCGTCCTGTTGATGTAAACGGATGAAGTACGAGAATGTCTACGTGGTCCATGCAGCCATTCTAGGTTTCATTCCCCACAAATCCTCGTCAATTACACCATCTAGTAGCACAGTAGCATAACTTACATGTTATAAAACCGGGGAGAGGGTATAAGGGTGAGAGCGGTGTGGATACGTACAGGTGGTGGTAGGGTGATGGAGGGAGGGATGTATGGTGGTATCGGGGTAGCCGATAAGTTATACTATGTAGGAGACAAAAGCCCCCGCCACCTCTAACATGTCTAAAATGTAGATCTTTTTCCCCCTCTCACTCTCTCTCTCTTTCTCCATCCCCTTTTTTCCTCTCATTCTTTTGCTTTCTCTCCCCTCTCTCTCTCACTCTCTCTCTCTCTCTCTCTCTCTCTCTCTCTCTCTCTCTCTCCTTCTCTCTATTTCTCTCTCCCCCTCTCACTCTCTCTCTCTCTCTCTCTCTCTCTCTCTCTCTCTCTCTCTCTCTCCACCCCCTTTGTCTCTCCCTTTCTCTCTCCCCCTATCACTCTTTCCCTCTTTCTCTATTTCGTTCTCTTTGTCTCACTCTCTCTTCGTATTTCTCATTGCCTCTCATTTTACTACTTTCTTTTCACATTCTCTGTATACACTATGTATACTGCGTCATTTCTCAATGTTATCAATCAAGCATCTCGATTCAAATCGATTGAATTAAACAAAGTACTGATTTATATTTTCCATAACAACTCGCATGCATTTTTTAAAATCACATTTGATTATGAAATTGAAATATAATGTAGACAAACATTTTCAAATTACTCGTAACATTACATAACGAATTAATTCCATTTATACAGTATCAGTCGAATCCCGAGCAACAGTTCGACTCTGGGTTTGAGTTTGCCCAGTCTTTCCTTTGACCATGTAGATGATATCAGCTTCCATCTAAAAAAGCTATGGTGGTTCATTAATGTTCGTGTCTGAAGGTCGAGGAGATAAGAGATTCTCTCCATTCACCGTACTCCTTCCATCAGTGGGACTAGTAATGACCCGGCTTGGCAGGAAGGTTCTCTTCAAAGTCTAGCTCCAGATAGTGGCATCCCTTCTTCTCCATGTTTTCACCCCGCTGACATGCCTGATCACCATGGCATTCCATGTAAACTGGCTTCTCCGCCGCCTGATCTGGCTTCGTCGAGGGCTCTGCCATATCTTCCCCGTCTAAGTTTTCGTATGGGCCATCGCAAGGCGGTGCCGTCGGGTTCGTCCGCGGGCTTGCTACCGGCTTGGAGCAAGCCGAGGTAGCGTCGCCGCCGGTGTTACCGTAGACGGGTAGACATGCGCCATCGGATCTCGGTGTCTCATCGTAAAACGGCGACACTTTGCATGGCGGTGTCTCGTCGTACAGCGGCGTCCCGGTGTAGCGCGGTGTCTCGTCGTAGAAGGGTGTGTTGTTGTATCGTGGCGTTTCGTCGTATCGCGGCGGTTCGTCTGCCGGGGCAAAGGTCTTGTTTCCTACATGGACACATAGAAAATGGATGAAAACATTATATACGTGATTTACGGGATCAAACATATATATTTTCTTTGTGTTTATACTATAACATCTATAAACATACTGTACTGCGTGCCTGAACCTTATCCAAGACGTGATCGCCTCGTGTCATTATAAGTGAGAATAAATATGTCATACTGGTTTAGTTCATTTGGTACATGTTCTCAACTTGATTGAAGTTTAAAATGATTATACACTTGATAAGTTGTATAATGTTGAGTTTTAAAGTTTGCATAACCTATGTCATCCTTCCCTTGGAATGCACGTGCGCCGCTAAATACCAAATTCTATTTGCAACCAAATAAAATCACATGCCGTTCACCTTGTACTTTGAATCTCATTAAATGTTCTTACAGAATATTCTCACATTCAACTTTCACATTACCTCAACGATAATTCATCCGAGGATTGTCATATGACCAATAGTTACTGTGATAACTCACCATTGTCATTTCCGGTCGTCACGGTAGTTTCATGGTGTCTTGACGTTCGGGTAAATGTTCGAGTAAAGCTTCGAGTGAACCTGCTTGTCGCGATCCTGTCAAGATGAAGAAAAAGAAAAAAACATCACTTGCAAAGAGCTGTACTTAGATATTATCTTCTTAGAGCGAATATGAAATAATGAAATCCCCCAATTTATTACCCAATTATTTTCACGATTTTAAGTACAAATGTGACAATTTGACGTGCATCATAACTTCATATAATGCAGGCAAGCAAAACAATTATCTCTTAAAGACATTTTTATTGACTTTAACTCTTACGTCATTCATGTTTAAATGTGACTTACGATGGTAGTGAGAGCATAATGTTTGTCAACGATATTGATTACCATCTGTACCTTTTCATGACCTGCTTCCGACCTCCGCAACAGTGGACGACCACTGCTCCGATGACGAAGCCGAATATAAGCACGGAGACGAGGATGATGACGAAAGCAACGATCTTCTGCACCCTGTTGTCCATCATCATCATGTCGTCGGTGGGAACTGGTTCAGGCGTGGTCGCGTTCGGGCCCGGCATCGCGGTGGCAGCGGTAGTCGGGGGTAGAGTACGGCCGCCTGAACAGGGATGACAACGAGAATGAATTACAGTAGTCAGATTTATGAAATCATTGCCACTGACATGGTTCAACCGTGGATGAATCCTAGTATGTGCAGAAACAATTAGTTTTGAAGCGCCAACATAAAAAAAATCTTGCCTGTCGTGCCTGTAGTTTTAAACATAGTAAACAATTAAATATTAATAACGATTCCGTGTATTAATCTTTACCTTGTCGACAGAAAAAGAAACGAGAACAGGAGATTTTATATGATGATTGAGGTGAAAAGTTAGGAAGTTGAAAAGACGAGAGTTGAAATCTTACGTTTGGGTTCACAGACGCCGTTGACTTCCATGAAGTCAGGACAACACTTCGGCACTTTGGCGTACACCAGCCGGGTGACCTGACGGTAGGCAATCTGGTATGCGAGTCTGTTGGTCAAACAGGTAGAGAGAGAGACGGAGAGGGGGGAGAGGGGGTAGGTGGGAGGAGAGAGAGAGAGAGAGAGAGAGAGAGAGAGAATTATGTGAATGCAACATCTATTGGATACGAAACAAGAAAAACAGTACTGCGCCATCCTTTCATCTCTTAGATCGTATCATTCAAAATTACCAGAAACTTTACCAATTTTGCGACAAGGTAACGTTTTTCGCAAATTTGCCTAATTCTGCCAATGGCAGACCGAACCTTTCTTTCTTTGACGGAAAATAACAATCGTTTGTGCTACATAAAATCTTTACCTATATTTCTTGCAGTGCGCCAGATGTAGCCAGCCGCATCGTGTCCTCGTCTCAACCCGCCTGCTCTGCTGGTACGACTCAGTCACTGTGATTACGGCACTACATGGACCAAAAAATATAAATAATTATTTTGATGATAAGATAAAGACAAAATAGAAAGAGAAATTTCTTTATATATATGTTATTATATTTCGCAAAGACAAATCACTACATGCTTGTTCTTCTTGAGTTTTCCGTTTTCCAGCGTCAAAATATTGATTTCTTAGTTATGGACAATTACCTTGCCCATTCCTCCTTACTCTCTCACTCTGTCTGTCTGTCTGTCTGTCTGTCTGTCTCTCTCTCTGTCTCTCTGTCTCTCTGTCTCTCTCTGTCTGTCTGTCTCTCTCTCTTTCTCTATCTCTCTCTCTTTCTCTCTCCCCCCTCTCTCTCTCTCCCTCTCCCTCTCTCTCTCTCTCGTCAATACTAAGCCTTCTTTTCTTTTCGAGCTCCTCTTACCTGACAACTTTGTGGCATCTTCCTGGCTCCAGAGTTGTTACTGGAGTTTCCTGCGTTGTCTCCAGACGATGTCTCTCGTTGCTTCCACCACCTGCGCCATGATCGTTTCCTGTACCGTGGTCATGTCCTGGTCCGTGATCGTGTCCATGGTCGTGTCCATGGTCATGGCCGTGGTGACCATGCTTAGGGCCGGGGCCGGCAGCGACAATGGCCATGGTCGCAGCCAAGATGAAGAACGATGAAATAGAGATGAGATTCATCCTCGGTGTAGTTCTTGTAGATTGCATGTAAGATCTGGACAAGGTAGAACGCAAAGAAGTAGTACAACGGTGAATAAGCATTGCTTTTCTGTAGCTCACAATATAGATGATCGATCACACTTAGAGACGAAAGCAACACTTCGATCGATTACGCCGTGACAATCAAAGAGCTTCTGCAAGCCTATTTTCAAATCACTAAATAGCTAAACTAACAGCTTACTTACCTTTCAAATTGCTAATGTCTTCAGGCTCCTTATGTCGTCACTATCTCGGAGGCTCTCAACTGTTTTCAATAACTTTTCTTACAAAGTTATTAGGCAAAATCGACTTAATTGCTGACAAAACGACAACTTCAAACTGGTGATGAACTATTAGCAGCTGGGTTCTCTCCTCCTGTCTGTTACTGCTGCTGAAGCTAAGATGATTCTACACCGACTCCTTCTCATATTTATATAATTTCAGACGGAGAGCAGATAAGGATGATTTTTATTTTTTCGAGCCACCAGCGCCCAGCGTCAGCCAGCTAGGATAACAACTCCACCGGACGTGATGGTCCAGAAAAGATCCTGGGCTCAATATGGCAACAGGAAACACCCACCCGATTGGCGTATAATCGACAGCCGAGTATGAAATGAATTACTCACAGAAGGTGATAAACGTCATTTTTCATACTGGCGAGGTATGGTCATCACGATTGTGATGACTAAGGTTAAAATTCTAACGAGGAATGTCCCGCGTGTTGTCATTGTGCAACCAATGATAACATAGAAAATGGTAACATATGATAAAGGTAACCAGTATTACATAAACAACGTCAAAAGTGGATCAGTTTCAAAATTTTACATTCTTATATTTACTTGTATAAGGACTTATATCATAAGTATTATCAGATGTTCAATTCAATTTTTGGTAGATAGTATGCACATTATTAAGAAGTTCAGTTAAGTATTTTTGATCAATGAATGGTATGTTAGATGTTGTCGAATTATGTATGAAGTTTAATCAGAATACGTTCTAGGACATAGTACAGGAAATTAAGTCAAAGAAATGGAGGTGGGCTGGTTATCTGGCCAGGAGGAAAGATGACAGATGGACATATAAATTAACCATCTGGACCCCCAGAGCTAACACCAGAAGAAGAGGCAGACAAAGTAGGAGGTGGATTGACGATATTAAGCAAATAATCAGCGTTGGTGAGGGTGATGGGACGAACTATCACTTCCGAGGCGATCTGGATGTAGCTATCTTTCCGAAGCGCAGCTGAGGAAAGATGGCGTATACATTCAGATCGCCGAGGAGATGATAGCTCGTCTCATTGCTTGAAACCAAAAGTTGATTATTTGCTTTATATTCCACATCTGAAACCAACTATCTGTACCAAAAATGACAATTTGACGTAAAAAGGTAATGTTGACTTATCTCCATAACCCCGAGCCGCTGCCATGGGGAACACGCGTTAGGACGCGCATTAGGACGCGTTAGATGTCAAGTGATAGTCCGAGTGTAACGCACTTTTATTTCGCGCGTACTCAAAATATTAATCACGCAATAGGACTGTGAGGAGTGAAGAGATCAGCGAAACCAAAAAGTACTATCACCTAGAGTGTAACGAACTTTTATTTTCAGGTGATCTGATAGGAAAAAACTACGCCTCATCACGTGATCAACTCTTGACCAATCATATAGCAACATTCTCAGTATGTGGAATATAATAGAGAATATGGTAGTGTGGTATGGAAACGAACGGCACAAGATAGATTGAGATGGTAAAATGATGAGGAGGCCTTCCTTCTGCAGTGGAGAGAAATAGGCTAAATAGAATAGAATAGAATAGAACGTTCTAGGAACGGTCTGGGCAAATCAATGAATTATTGAAATGCTGAAATTTGTCGGAAGCAATTAACTAACAATTGTCACTTAATCAACTGTGACACTATTTGGTCAATTTGATTTAACCAACTGATTTCGGGGTAAATTTGTTACTACATGTATTAATAGTGCATTCAAAGATAGTATGTTGCCCAGTGTTGATTAAACGCTTGAAGTTATACAATAGTTATTATTCAAGTAAATGGCTACACAACATGTTTTTTTTACTGCTGGTAAAATCGAATGATAAAATAATCAATTAATCAATTCAAAATGGGTATACAAGGCCTACACAGAAAATCACTACAATAGCATCATAAATCTACCAATGCATTAGGTATGACTCAAATCCTTGTCATAGATAAGCACTTTCTTCGAATATGTACATAAGTCCTTTTGCGACTCACGTCGTGAATGTACCGGTATTGTCATGATAACGCGAATACAATGAACTTGGCGATTTCCCCCAAACTGGTCTAATTTGTCAGTAATAACACCTTCGTGCGTGAATGTCTGGGATCACATTTTTACCATGTCACTTTCTCCACTTATGATGGGTTATTTTTGTTTTTGCACATAAGTGGCAAATTCACAAAAAATAGCTGACATATAGTTCGGAGATGAATCATTCACAGTTTAAAAGAGGTTATTACTAAAGTTCGAGGGTCCTAATAAGTAATCATAAAGGGCCGGCTTTTTGATTGCCGATAGGAATTGACCTACGGAGAACTAGTTATTTGAATGATCATTGACTACTCATTCTCCTTGAAGCGCATAGAGACTTTCTTATGTATATGTGTTATGCGCTATCAAACATGGTTTATTATTATTATTATCATTCAGCTATTTTAAGAGAACTCGAATTAAAGGTAGTGGTTTCCTTTTGTGGACGTCACAACATTGTGTAAAACTTTTCATGAGCCACAAACTTGACAAGAGCAACAAATAGGTCCACCTTATGATTTATATCAAATTTAATTTAAAAAATCTTAAACAACATAGTAATCTGTGAAAATTATTAAATGTTATACTATATGATTTTCACTGATTATTATATTTATTAAGTTTTATTTTGTTAAGTTTGAGCTATTTTCTGGAGAAATCTCAGGTAAAAACTTTTCATGTCCAGTATCATCATTGATTCAAATGAAAATGAAGGAAATTTACATCAGAGATTATGCGATCCTTTATACTAGGTTTTAGACAAAATTGAAATATTATCGAAAACACTAATATCTCACATTCAACCATATATGATCAAACATGATCATATATGATTATAAAGTTTGCTAGAAATCTGGCTGTGAACAGCATTGATCTAATTGAGTCACTTCGATTGTGACGAAATTGTTTAGGACAATGGTCTGCTCGTACCTTTGCTCTATTCGTACCATGCTCTATTTTATACGACCTGGTAAAAATCAATTTGAAGATGAAAATTTACGATCGATGGAAATCTACTAAAAGCCAGTTTATAGTTGGAATATTCTGCGTGGACATTTAAAAAATATATATGTATATATATTGCAATAGATCGTGGTACATGTACCGGCGCTTCGGAACACTTTGGTTTTTTTTTTTATTTTATTTATTCATTATTTTCTTTATTTATTATTATTATTATTGTTTTTTTTTTTTTGGGGGGGGGGCAAAATTTTGACGGGGGCACATTTATGTGACACTGTGAGATCCTCGGCGAGGGAGCGAAGCGACTGAGCGGGGGAGGCTGTGGGAAGGGGGATACCCCCTTGCCACCAATGATTTGATTTAGGTACAATGAACGTACTCATGGTACTAGTATCAAATTAATGTGTTTTCAAAAGGACGATTCTCGAGTAACAGCAAACTGTAAACCTGTCTGATTATGAACTTCCTGTTCGAAATATACCAGGAAACTCATGAATGGTCTATCAATGCGTTACTTTAAGGCATGATAACTTGAATTTCCAATTAGGTTACCATGCATGGTAAATCATGCTATCGTTCATTGTTATCTAGCATTATGCCAATATCAAATATTGAAAAAGAGCGAGGAGACCCCCCCCCCCCCACCCACCCACCCTCATCTACCATGCCTGGATTCTCTCGAGTCTTGCTCGCAATTTGATACCAAAGGGGCACTTTCAAACCCATACTCAAACTCAAATTTTATTTAATTCATCTAACGATAGTTCAATCAACAATCATCGTTTGTGTGCCGTTGTGTTGTACATTTGTGTTGTTACACACCCATTATATACACATACACAAACGCACAGACACATACTCACATTCAAAACTTATACACCTACTCAGGAAATGAAACCAGCGCACTCATACACACACTCATTCACAAACACATTCATACGCATACACGAAATGGCACACTCCATCTTATATACAAACACGCAGGCTCACACAACACGTCTAATATTTTTTTTCTCTTTCATTTTCACTGAATATGCAGAACACGGAATAAGAATGAATGCGAGATTTCCATTTCCATGTGTTTTCTTCAATCCATGTTAACAAACATTTGGCCTTGTTACGTAGTAATTATGATGATACACAATACAAGTCAATAACTTAAATATTAAACACCAAACCATTTGCTAGCCTTAAGCTCAAGTACAATTATACCGCTCCACTAAATGCCAAAATGACGCTTTTCTTACTTTTATATCCTTGTGAACTAAATGGCTGGTTGTCATAGTTCACATTATAGTCAAAATGTACAAATCGAAAGTGAGCACGCAAAGGTATCGGAGTCATCCATCATTACAACAGTACATTCCGCAGACATTAATCTCATATCAAATGATAACACACTGTCCGCTGAATCTTACGAGGAAGGCTATTAAAATGTAATATTCCAAGCTGTCATCAACAAATGGTACGAATTATCTTCATCAACAAAAACTGTCCGATTCATATGAATTCGAAATAGTTTAGACAAGAGAGAGAAAGGAAACAAGCCGGGGAATTTGAAATATATCGTGAAAAGTGTATGTAGATGTGAAAAAATTCTAATATCAACCTGTTTTCATTTGCATATCTTAGGGCATATGTCAGAAATAGAGCAATAGATGCATAAAATGACTAAGAGAACAAAGAATATTGCTCCGTGGAATGGTAGTAAAATCAAGAACCATTAGTCGGACGAACTAGATCATTGGTTAATTCTCACCACCGTTAAAGATGGTACATGTGTCACTGTTCATTTCCATTTGAGAGTGTCAGGCATTTGTGTTTCGGAAGTCTAGAAGGGAATTTACATGGTTTAAGCAGTACTGGAATCATAAGTACACCCTCGCAACACTATTTCAGATACCCACTCTATATCTTCACTTGGTACATACAGTACTGCTGATACCTTCACGTTCTAGCTACGCATAATCAATATTAAGTTTTGTCACATACAATATGCTTATATACAGCGGAATGTTCCTTGTGTTTTCACCTTTAAGATGACCAAGATTACATCGGTGATTCAAAAAGTATTATCATTAATTCCACCACCGTGTCATCAATCTTTCTCAAATAGTCTCAACACCGAAGCTCAAATGGTCATATGATATAAGGTAGAAGGTTCCTTTATGACGTCACTTAAGATTCCACCTGTTCGGTGCGATGATCATAGTTTGGTACTCTGGGGGCGCCTGTCTAGCTTCGTTCAAATGCAGGTAGCCGTAGCTATCCACCGGTATATCCCCAGTCGGTGTGGTTGGCTTCATGTCGCCGCTAGCTGGCGCCTGTTGAGGGGGGATCTTGTAGTCATTGAAATCTGCTTGGTTTGTCTGTCGGCTGCCGCCTGTAGGTGCCTTCTGAAGATGCTCCATCATCATCGGGACCTCGTATTCACCACTGATGTCGCCGATCTCCGCGTAGACGCCATCACTCTTCTCGACAGTGCAAGCGGCATATTGATCTAAATCATGGAACAGACATTGCGGATGAGGAACAGATAGACAAAACGGAAGAGCAAAGGCAATATAGTGTATAACAATGACTTTCCCGTTTCTATATCAAAGAAAGCAATGCCTCGTAGGCTTGCACTTGTTGGAAGAATTGGCAGAAGAAACATCAGCACACAACTACAGATGTGTCTGCTCGCCAATTAAGAAACTTCCATACCAATCATTGCAGTCTGAGAGATGGCAGTAAACTTTGACTGTGCGTGATGCGGAGTTAGAAGGTGGGGGGGGGGGGGGGGGTGAAAAGAAAGGGGCACACTATTCCCTCGCCTTTATATGTTTCTTCTTTCTTTATAATTCAGTATGGCAGCTCAACTAACCACTGTCACGCGCATTTGTATCACTACACATGACTGCAAGTAACGGCTTCTATACAGTATGTAGTTATAAACTATCAAAATAACTTTTGTCTCAGATTTTCCCTGCAAAAGGGATAAAGGAAAGGGTGCTCGGACGGAATGAGAATAGACCAAGAATACGGCTACAAACCGACAATAATACGCATTGCGATACTCACGAGTTAATGTGATGGCTCCTTCTGAACGTACGGTGGACTTTCTTTTACACCTGGATGACGAGAAAATGAAATTAAAAGAAGATGTCATGAAAACAAGTAATATAGATCATAATCATCAGATAAACGAATCAACATAGCTCCAATAACAAAGTGAGGTCAGCGTCTAACCATTAATTTGGACATATACACATCGTCAATGAAGTATAAATTACAGAGCTAAACACATGCTAAACTTTTAAATAGTCAAACCAGTTTTCATGTGTATTCAATTGTTGATTACAATGGTACAACAATACTTGTAAATGGGTTCCATTAGGCATAGCTCGATATATGTGATGATATCTCACTAAAGATTTATCCAGGGATGTGTTATGGAAGGATAGGAATCAACTTTCTTTCTTTGAACCCATATGCCAAGCCGCTGAAAAGTTATGGTGTTCTCAACAGGTGCTGTTCAGGTGTTTGAACAATTATGAACATGATTGTGTGGCAACGGTTTCTCAGAGAGAACAAAAGAAATGCACAGACTCATTTTGCTTGTCCCGTTCTGTTAATGACATTAATACTTCCACGAGCACAACAGGTATCAGCAAACACAAATAAACAAGTTTTTCAAGTAAAATATCTCTGCTTCACGCAAACACACACAAACGCCGTTAATGATAACACACAGCTTAATATATCATTTTGAGGGTGGTTGAATCTCCCAAATGCACAAGTTGTCGGAAAGTGGGGAAATTGGTCAATTTTGTAATTAATAAAAACAGCTTATATGTCCGATTTTTAATGATTCCTCAATACTTTTCGAGACAAACGAATTTGTCAAAAACAAAACGTCTACAGACAAATGGGAAGTTAAAGAAATTTCTTTTCAAGTTGACATCAGGTAAATGTCGGCTCGGCACATGGAACATCAAAGCACTGTCATGATTATGGAATTCTTTTGTCAATCATGAACACGCTTTAGAACCCATACAGATGTTTGAATGTATTATGCTCGAGTTTCTACTCCTTCCTATAACACTTCCCTGATTTATCCAGTGTCAACACGACTAAGAGCGTGAAAAAAAAAGTCGTCTTAATCATCTGGGTCATTTTATATCACCTATGACAATAACATATAGATACACAGAACATAAAAGGTAAATCCTATATTAAGGGAAGAAAGAAAAACAGCGATGACCTTATATTTTAGATACACAGAACATAAAAGGTAAATCCTATATTAAGGGAAGAAAGAAAAACAGCGATGACCTTATATTTTCTGATTTTGATTTGATATCACTGCGAGTAGCAACATAAACCGTCACATCACACTGGGGAAAACAGACAACAATTCCACAGACTTACGGCTTTCTCACGGCAACAACAACGAGGGCGACAATGACCACCATGAGGAGGAGACACACGACAAGGGGAATGACGAACGCCGAGCCAGTCGTATTGAACGAAGATGAGTTATTGTCGTTCGGGATCGGATGCGACATCGTGCCTGACATTGAGCCCACTGTCGTCGAATCTTCGTCGGAGTCCGTCGGGTCCTCTGTGGACGAATACGTGGTCGGGGTGGTCATGGGTCCAGCAGTGACTGGGACTGCTGCTACCACTGAAAATCAAACACGCCAAAACAAACACAGTTGTTCTTTTTATTTTGGTAGAGATTGCTGGCATTACAGTAAATTTCCGTTGCCTATTTATTGTTTACAGCGGAAAAGACGATGCATGACTCTTTTCAATTCAATCACAACAACCAAACTATATTTCTCTTACGTAGAGTCCATGGTCACCCGTGATGGTGTCAATATACATTTTCTCGGGAGACACACAAACGTATGGGACAGTAGACGTGGTAGACATTACGGAACCACCTATTATGGCAAGCATTTTACACCGACATCGTGGTCTCATTTGGTACCAATTCAATGATTATTATCATTTTGGGAGGAAACCTTAATCATTCATATATAAAGTGAACCTTGTTCACGTCAGAACGTCTTTGCCACCATTTTGGTTCCCGTAATCTTTACCACTACTGTTTGTTGCCTTTAAGCTCTCCAAAGAAAAAGGCATTAACAAAAATCATGCTTTACGTTGGATTCTTGTATAAAGCATGCTTCTATAATCTTTGTAAATCATCTGGCTCCGACAAGGTACATTCGAATGAACGCCCCGAATTTGTCCAAGCGTGGACGAGGTTATCCGAACTTGGTCGAGGTTTACCGAACCTGATCCCTCGGCTCACCTGCAGGACAGTCTCCGATGAACGGGTCACACACGGCCTGATAAGTGCAGTCACAGGGCTGGCCGCAAGATGCTCCCCAGAAGCCAGCAAGGCACCTGTCCGTGCACCTGGGAAGCAGCGAAATCAATCAATTGAAGAGGAGGATGGTGAAAGAGAAGGGAGAGGGAAGCAGTAAGGGGTTTAACTTCTCTGCAATTTGATTCTTCATACATACTTAAAGTTTCGTGACATGTATGGTAACCAGTTGAGATGGTGATGTGTGTGGTATCATCATGCCACAATCATGACAATAGTACAATATCGGAAAAAGCAACTTACTCTGACTCTGATTACAGGACTAAAAAGTTTGGTAAGGAGTATGGGCTCATGAGTAACCCCCTACTGCTCTTGACTCATATACTATCATCACACCAGAGTGTGGTGGGAAAGTCTCATGTGAGCATTGGAGCCGTTCGGGAGGTTTTTTGATAAGTCATCCGTTAAAGCATGATATGAACTTCATACATTACCCATTGAACTACATGCACCTGACTCCATCTATGTCTTTTAATGGCTTATAGACATGATATATATATAAAATGACATGCGTTCATACATACCTGTCCCCCGTAAACCCAATGGGGCAATTCATACAGGTGCCCTCTACGTGATGGCACGAGGCACCCATTGGGCAGTCGCAGCGGAGATCACAGCCGGGCCCGTAGAACCCGTCATCGCAGAAGTCCTCGCAGAAACCGCCGGTGTAACCCGGTGGGCAGAGACACGACCCGTCCTCCCAGTCACACAGTCCTCCGTTCTGGCACTGGCACGCATCGTCACAGAACGGCCCGTGCAGGTCGGTAGGGCAGGGCTCCGTGCAGTAACGACCTCGCCATCCCGGCGAACAGTGGCAGTGACCTGGTATAAATTAATGAATTGAACGAATTAATTCATCAATTCAATACAAATACGTGAATACAAACAATTTACAAATCAGCACAGCAATCACAGCATAAATATGCTTTGGAAATAGGAGCTACATTAGATGGTAAAATCATTAGTCCAGTCCTTTCGCCCGAAACGGCGAATCCATTATTAGCCGTTATTGGAGAACATTAGGTGATGCGCAAATAATTCGATGCGAACTGCTCGCATTGGGCGTTAGATCGTATTCTCCTTCCAGGCTGCCTGTACTATTCGAAATTGAAAACTATTTGTGCGCGCTGCGAGTTTGAAGCCGAAGTCCTTATCACAACACGACTGAAATGCTTGCAGCAAGCCTCACATACAAAATAGGAATGGTGCCGCTTTGGGGCTACTTTCAGAATGTAGGTGAAAGTGAAAGTGGAAGAACCGAGGGAGGCTCAATGAATGCGACATATTCTCCGTTTCCGAAGAACTTGTTCATTCTCCGTTTTCGGAGAACGTCTCTGACTGATCATGAGTAGATGCAACAAATCTGGTTAGAATCAGTATTTATCACTTATATTTTGAGACCATATACTATTTATTTTGTCAATACATTCATGTGGAATGATAAGAGATTATGTCTTTCATCGTTAGCAAATTATATTTATTATTATATCCCTCATTAATATATTCCAGTTCGTTGATTGGTTGAAGCGGTGTCACATGACCACAAATAGATGAACTATTTGAAGGAAGAGAGCTCAGAGGGAAGAAAAGTACTATTTCATGACGTCAGAGGGAAAAAAAAGTACTATTTCGTGACGTCATGTCAAAAATAGTCTCTTTTTTCCTCTGGACTATCGATTTCCGGGCTATCGGTGATGGATACAATTTTTATCGATTCATCCCAGGTAACTGCGCGATCACGCAAAATCTACGCGATACATTTCTTTCCAGCTGGTTTTTTGGCGTTTTAGCGAAAAATCATTGGGCGCGCTGCCGGAGCTCCCGCGGTCTTGCGGCTGAGGTGCAACTTGAATTTCCGTTGGTTTGCTCAAGCCGCAGGAAATTACAAAACATCTGAATTGGGCTCATGCGCGTTCGGACCTTAAAGCATGGGCATTGTATTACAAGGTCCATCGTAAGGATTAAATTAATGGACCAAGAATAATGAAGGATATAAAACAAATATTTCATGATCTTTATTCGGGAACTTTGTGGAATCTATTGGTTCCCTCGGTGAAGTGGAGGGCGTGCAGTACCATTTTCCCTCGGCCTGCGGTCTCGGGAAAATAGTACCGCACGCCCTCCACTTAACCTCGGTGCAAATAGATTCCACAAGATCCCTCATGGTCATGAAATATTTGTATAATATCTCATCATCGTATGCACAAATCAACGAAGAAAATAATAACACACTGTCATAAGCAATTGATTTTTTTAAAGAAAGGAACTGTCATGACTGTTCTGCTATAGACTTAATATACTAAACTTGAGAAGACAAACAGTCCACAAAGCATGTTCATTTTTCTGACAAAAGAAGACCCAGCCCAAGCTTCTTCTCCATTTCGCAAAGCATTGTGGGACAAATACACCTTTACTGACTGACCTGATGGGTCGAACCTGGCGCCATTACTACACGAGTCGCTCTCCATTGCGCATGCCCGGTCCTGACACGTGACTGAACACGTAGCACCCTCCCAGTCGAAGTCGCAGAGACAGTGACCATTGGACGGGTGACAGACACCGCCGTTCTGGCAGGCGTCGAGACAGGCCAAGGAGCAGTCGGGCCCGTACAGGCTCATTGGGCACCTAGTTGGGAGCATGTAAAGAATCTTCTTTTCACAACGAGTATCACTTATTAAACCAGATGTCTGATCATCATTGAGTTTTCCTTCCGTAAACATGTCTTTGAAATGATGCATTTATCAAACAAGATTTTGATATACATAAGCACCAAAGCTAGGTTTTAACTAGTTTTAATGATAAACATACTACAGTCACTTCTGATGATAAGATGGTGATACAATATGAGAAATGGGCGGTGAGCTTGTGGCTGATATTTCGACAAGCGCAATCAAACATGAAAATGAATCACACAATCACTACCTAGAAGTACCACTTATTATGGCCTTAGTTATTCTTTGGTCTTTCTCCTTGTATTTTTTGTCGGATTTTACACTCTGACATACACTATTATTAATGGGGAATCGCAATAGAAAGTAGAGATCGCTCAGTTACCGTTCTTCGCAATGATCTCCCATCCACCCATCTATACAGCTGCATACTCCGGTCACGTGCTCACAGACGCCATCGTTCATGCATTGGCACAAGAGGGAGCAGTTCTGGCCGTATCTGCCGGATGGGCATGCTGTAAGAGGAGGATGAATACAGATAGAGGTAAGATAGATAATATGATAATACTAATCGGCTTTAATCTAGCGCTGGATTATAACCCTTACTTTAACCAAACAGTCGTATTCGGCGCTAGAAGGTAGTTAACATGATTGATCAAATGAGATCAGATCGGAGTAAATCCAAGTTCTAATGTTGTATCGGCCGAACGAACATGTTGTAAGAAGGGATTATGATAGATAGAGATGGGGATGTGATAAAACCAGATCCACAAGTTATTACGTCATATCGGGCGGATGAACATGCTGTGACAATGGATTAGGGTAGGATAAAGATAGGATATGATTAAGACGGACAAACTAGGTTATTACGTCAAATTGACAAGAAAAACAAGCTGTAAGAAGGGGTTATGGTAGGTAGAAATGGGGTAAGATAGAGACAGATAGACCAATATTTTACAAAGTACCAGCCAGATGAACAAACTGCAAGAATATATTTAAGATAGGATACAGACAGATTAACCAATTATTTATGGCGTATCAGCTGTACAAACAGATCAACCAGACGGAAGGACGTGTTGTAAGAATAGAGTCGGATATATAAAGTTGGGATAGAATAACGATAGATTAACCACGTGATATCAACGGGATAACCATGATGTAAGAATGGATTAAGATTATATATATATATATATATATATATATATATATAGAGAGAGAGAGAGAGAGAGAGAGAGAGAGAGAGAGAGAGAGAGAGAGAGAGAAATGTAAATGGGATAGCATAAAGACAATGCAACACACTTCTCCATTCAAGATCACTAACGCTGGAAGGAATGCTTACGTGAGCACGTGTCTCCTTGTTGCACCCATCCATCGCAACACACCTCCTGCGTTTGTAGCAGATACAGGTCGCTAAAGTTGATTCTGCCCTCACTGTAGAAATAAGTACAAGAAACAAGAGATTGAGTCCACTTTAAACTAGCTCAGCTGTCATGTCGGACACCGGCAATGATATGGAGTTATTTGGGTTATAACCCGAGAGATCGAAACCTTTCCTGTCTCGTCTCCATACGTGTTTTAACAGTATAACCATGAGAAATGTGATCTGAACTTGAGGACGAGGGGTGAAATGGTTCTTCCATCTTATTCCATGTTCCATCATTTTTTCTTTTCCATCTTCATCTTATTCCATTTTATTCACTACGCATACATGGTTTCATGTGGTAACATACACCGCAGATTAATTGTACATGGCGTTTGGAGTACGCGTACTTTCAAAGTCTTTCGCCCGTACTGAATGATGAATAGGGCAGGAAGAAATAAAAGAGCATTGTAAACAAAACTTAATCTCAGACACAGATACGCTCACATGGTAGGAGTTCCTCGCCCCTTCCCCTTCCCATATCTATCTATCTATCTAACTAAGTATCTATCTATCTATCTATCTATCTATCTATCTATCTATCTTTCTATCCATCTTTCTATATCTATCTACCTATCTATCTATCTATCTATCTATATATCTATATATCTATCTACCTACCAATCTATCTATCTATCTATCTATCTATCTATCTATCTATTCTGGAACGTATGCGATCATAGAGTGCCACAATTCTTTATAGAATGGGTGTCGCAATCTCTGCAATCTGATTGGTTAATTACCCGTAATTAACGTGTAATTTTTTTTTTTACTGGCAGCACGCGATATCAACACGATATCAAAACGATATCGCGATACCGAGAATTAACATGATCGATACCAATGCTGCTTACGCTAATGGCGGCACCCACGAATCACGAGAAACTCCGATAAAGTGAGATGAAGAATTGAAACAAATTTTGGACGATTCAGACGCTTTCAGTAAGTACACATTTAAATAAAATCATCTAATAATCATTATCTACATTTAAACGCTTTGCAGAGGTGAAACACGTAAATTTGGACGATATTTCGAACGGAGAAATGGACAAACTCATGACTGAATTCTACGCTGTCGCAGCACTGTGTGAGACGTTGCTGCGGTGATTCGCCCACTAACGTGCATTGCGAATACGATCATTTGGGCACTCAATGCCACCCTGGACATTCGCAGTAAATCTGTCTTTTCTGATATGACTACGTCGTTTAAATGATTGTTATCAAATAAAAGCGTGATGAACTTGGTAGTTCTATACATGTAGACTCTATTTCTCCACCTGACATGGTCTATGGAGAAAATCATCTCATATTTTAGCTGTGTTATTTGGACACTTCTCTATGTGAAAAGTCAATAATTTTTACTTTTGATGATTCCAATCATTGATGATCATTGATGATGAAGATGGATCTCTGCAATCTGATTGGTCAATAACCATGCATCCGGTAATTACCGGATGCATGATTTTGTCATAACCATGCATCCGGTAATTACCGGACGCATGATTTTTCCATGCATCCGGTAAATGAGGTTGACAGAGATTTTTCCCTTTTTTATTAGATTTTGGGGCCCATTCTATAAAACAGATGATGCACAGGTTTATTTCGTGGGTCAGTAGGATTGTGTACACGCGGTAGCTCTGAATTTTGCCCGAAACCCACTCGGCTTTGCCTCGTGGGTTCAGGCAATTCAGAGCTACCTTGTGTACACAATTCCTACTGACCCACTCAAACCTGTGCATCATTTGTATACTGTGCTGAGGTCTTTGTATCAGCTCCACGTCATGGGTCATGGTAAACAGGTCCTTGTTCTGTTCCTGTATCTTTCCGTCAAACTTCCTCGCCTACTTTACGAAATACATGCCCCTAAATTCTAAACTGTCATATTCTTAGCTCACGTATCAACCCCTCTTTCACCTCCGCTCTCTGGAAAACGTCCCCTAACTAGAAGTGGCCAAGAAAAGTGAAGTGAACGTGATCACGTTTTACCTTGCAGCTTGACACGCCGCGGAGGTGAAGCCCGAGTCGGGGGCCTCGCACAACGCCACCAGCTCGGGGAGAGATGGGATGGTCTGCAGGGATGTGACCGGAACGAGTCTAGAGAACAGAGCGGAACATTGGAAGGTTATAGCTAGGAAGTTAGAAATCCTATAATAAATATATTTTATTGTTTTGGAAACGTAGATTTAGAAAAAAAACAACACAAGAACTCAAAACAGTAATGAATGTGAATGGCAAAAAGCAAACATTACAAGAACAATACGAACACAAAACGTATAAACATCAAAATTCAAATACGTGGAACAAGGATGTGCCTATTATACGATGGATTGAGATACATATCAATTGAATATGATAATATGACGTTCATTTATATCTAAGTAGCATTTTATTTGAAATTTGTTGTGGATGGAAGCTTATTAGAGGATTTGCAACCTAGCAACGAGCGGAAATAGACGGATTGCACATGAACGTTGTCATTTGAAACTTATCCGTGTGACCGAGGATTAAAAGCCCTATCAATGGTGTGTGTGTGTTTATGTGCGTGTGATGTGTGTGTGTGTGTATTTGTGTGTATATATTTGTGTGTGCGTGTGTGTATGTGTGTGTGTTTGTGTCTATTGAAAAAAAAGGAAGTTGGGGAGTGAAAGAAAGAGAAGGAGAGAAAGAGAAATAAATATTGATTTTGTCGAATGGGAACACATTAAGGCCTCCTATTATATCCCATGCAATTCCAAAGTGTTTTGTAGATCTAACTCGCATGACGATGTCGTATCTGCTATGTACTTCACTTTGTTTTTGTTTGCTTTCGTGTTGATGAAACAAAATACGCTTAAATATCTTGCTTGGATATAACACTATTTATTTTGATAACAGATTTGTCTTGGTAGAACACGGAAACCATGGTTACGAGACAAAATTTCTTCACCGTCCCAGACGGAAAAGAAGCAATTTTTTTTTTCTCCCCTCCACCATAATGTCACACATGTAAGCCGGTAGGTTCGGGCTATCCATGTTTACAAACGGAAGCTGACACGATATCAAATGCGCCACCTTCACCACAAGGTTATCTCTTATAACATGGGCTTTCGCATTTTTTCTAGAAATTTCATTCCAAACTTACCAATTCTATAATCTAAGTTCTCTCCGCAGATCTCAAAGGAATTATAAACCGCAAATACCGTGACCGCTTGTGATTAGTGTGCAGTGCAAATAAATATGTCTGGGCAACCATGTGATAATGAAATCTAGGTAACTGAATTTCAACATGTATACAGAGGGTAGTTTGATATCCCAGCATTCATGCATGTTATTTCCTAGCTCAAAATGACGTGCATGCTAATCAATAATCACTTAAATGTTTCATGAAAACGCAAATGAAGAAGATACTTTAATTAGTTTGTTAATGATGTATGTTGAGAGTCGTCTAATCATACAAGGATCCCTCATTATGATATTGGCCTACTTTATCGTAAAACGTCATCCCTAATTCCTCCACAGGTGTGAACTGTGATTGAAGACCTCGACGTTCAAACCCTGCCATGGCACATGGTGTCCTTCAACTTGATACCCAATCCATATTGCTGCTCTCCACCCAGGAGTATGCATGTGTATCTGGACTAAGGGGTGAACTATTATGTGATTGAGATCACGTGACCCGCGCTGAGTCATCGCCGATATCGAGTAAGGAAAACTCCACAGGCAGTGGAGATGGTGCACATATGACTGTAACCTCCCCTTTTATTCAGTCTTTGGACTGCGAATCGCGTCTAGAACTGGTGGACCTTAAACACTTGAAACATGACAAAAGAGGTGGGAGTAAAAGTAAGGCTGCGAGGATTAGTAAATGGTGAGACATTTTTCCTGTTTACGACCATCCCGATATCAGATAACTTCATACCTTATTGTCTAGCAGCACCTATTGTCTCAACAAGTATTTCAGTCACACCACCAGGCCTATACGTTTTTGCATTGTGAGCTCGGGTATAGTCGATATATTTTGCTGCTGAAAAGGGAAATGAGTGCTTTGAGGCTAGGATGTGGTGAGATTTAGATTGTTGTCGAGTTTCACAAGGCTGTGAACTTTACGAGAACTCGGTCCATGGTCGTGCCGGAGCTCACAGTGTACTTGTATAGTTACCATGTTGTTCATCATGATTAGTGCAATGGTTTGATTATATTCAAGTGTACTAATTTTCAAGCTATGAACTTCCTAACCCACCTTATAATCACACAACTAATCTATGTCCATGTATGTCTGTCTGTCCCTGTCTGCCTGCTTCTGCTTCTCCGTCTCTGCCCCTCTCTCCCTCTTCCTTGTTTTCTGACCCTCTCCCACTCTCCTATTCCCTTCATAAAAATGAAATTAGGCCTACACGTAATTTGCTAAATGCATTAAATAAATATAAGTGCAATGTAAAGTACAGGGAACATGTGTCACATTATTGGTCAGGTTTATTACATGTTATGTCTTTTTTTAATGTGGAAATCTCATATAATGTATTGGTTTTCATTGGGAAGTGGTAAGATGGCCATTTAACACCAGTTTAAACCATGAATGAACTCAAACATTACCGCTTTTAATCATCATTAATGTTACTCGATAATCCTTACATCCGCAGGCTTGCCACGAGTTTAGCGCGTTAAACATGTTGACTGCGTTTCAGATGTATTACCAGGTCGACACATTTCCATGAAAATAAAACCAATCTTTAATTAATTTTGCCTAATTATTCAGTATTCACCATGGCTATATTATTGACTATACCTTAGCAATCCCCTATCGACGAATGAATCAACGAGAAACGCATGTTAAAATGAGGTTGTGTATGAGAGAAAGGAGAAATAATTAGGTTACTACTGAGTACATATTGGCGTACGTTATTGCATTGTATCACGTCTAAACTAAGCGTTTGTAAACATGTATATGATGTACAGGTGTAAAATGGATCGGTCAGCATTTTGACTTGCGGAAGGATACAGCTGTTTCCGATCACAAGTATACAAAACACAACGATCGCATAAAGAGTTCTACCACATAAATTCCAACCGAAAGACATGATTGTGGTAACACGCTGGTAGAAAGAAAACACAATTCCTATGTTTGTTTCCATTTGACCGTTCGATCGTATCCTTGACTCCTTTATCGTGCTAGTGTTCAAAATCAAACGAAATGCAAGGCAGGAGCACATTGTTTCCAAAGTATCAATTGTATGGACTCGAAGGAATTTAAACAAATCTAAACGGATGCCTCCAGTCACTCAAATGGAGCGTCGTAAGCATCAAAACAAAACTTTTGGTTTAATTCCTTAAACTTAGTGATCAGTATGATCAGAAAAAGATATATGATTGAAATGCACATTAATCACAATGTATCATAAACACATACATCGTTCAGACAGACATTCATACTTCCAAAGCAGGTTCTCTCAAAACCGAGGCTGCCTCTTGTCACGTGATCGAGGGAGACCCAAAACATGTGTCCAAACAGCGGGACAGTCTTTGAGGACGCGAGTTCAAATATGAATTTTGGGCCAAGGACAAATCAGATATACCACGCAAGGCACAATTCAACCCTTTCATTGCCTAGTCTACGGGATGTGTGTGTTATGAAAGTGGCATAACCCACAAGTGGCACCTTGGAGGTTAAGAGAATGACATGTGATATCTCTTACACCGTTACCACCATCAAACAAAAGGAAGCCTTTTAAATATAGTTATTAGAGAAAATGGATCGTGACGTCATCCACCTTTAAGGGAGAAGTATATTATGTTACTGAGGACGCTTCTCCTTTGCGAATTACTGTTTATAGATGATCGATGTTCTATTTCTTGTTTTTTTTTTTTAAGTTCAAAAGGATTAACACAGGATGGAACATTGCCCCCACCCCTACCACCACTTCATCGTACCCCGCCCCGTCCCGCACCCCTTTCCTGTTCTTCCGTACTTTGACTCGCACACACAACACTATGAACACGGTGAGAGCAACTACACACGCTCAAATCAGCTCAGTTTCGATTCCTGCAAAAAAGGTCAGATTTGGGGTCGTTCGCACAGAGGAAGGCGCGGGTCGTGCAGCGATTGATTTTCGCTCGTTTCTTTCTTTATTTCTGTTTGGACAAATAACACGAGGCCGACAACAAATTCAACAACACCGAGACCCGTTATACTTTCTCTGACCTGGTAAAAGTTCGCTTCAACCATGCATTTCCCAGCTTAGCAACGCAGATAAAACTTAACCCTCTCATTACCATTGGCATGAAGATGTTCAGTAAGCCAATAGGGTTTTCAAGACCTAGTAATGTAAGGGAAATTCTTCATTACGACAGGATCGTTCTATCGTGATCGTGATCCTCCAGGTCATGTTGAGAGGGTTCCCTCGATGGAGACCCCTCCTCGTGCTCATCACGAGAGAACGGTTCTGTCGAGATGATTAGGGTCTTAGGGGGCTGTCATTGTTCTACGTACTACTCTACAATCCAATCAAACTAAATTATCGGTATGCATGTGACATGAAATGAATCAGTGTATCACTTTTTTTCGGATAGTGCATTATGTAAAACATAGCATGAACCACCAACATGACAAGAGCCGCATATAGGTCAAGTGCGTGAAATATGAAACTTGCCCGTGTCGTCGGATTTGCGCATACAAAAAACTTACGTCTTAGTACTAGGTATCTCGGGTTTAGCTTTCTTGACAAGTGTGAATTATAAACGAAGTTAACAACGAGTTTTGAAATGTACGTACATAACCTAGCTAATCTATTACAAAGCTGGAATACACATGACCTGTGTACAACAATATTCTGAATGCGTCGCGTAGATTATGATCTGAGTTGTTTCCCTCTTTAGTATCTGTTTCTTTCTCTCTATCTTTCTCTCTCTCTCTTTCTCTCTCTCTCCTCCCCCCTCTCTCTCTTTCTTTCTTTATCTCTCTCCCTCCTCCCCCCTCTCTCTCTCTAATCTCTCACTCCGTCCCTCCCACATAAAATGTTCGTGAAACTTTAAAGCAGGTTCACAATACACCATGAACACATGAACGCAACATAACAGTAAGTACTGTACTCCATCACCCCTGAACAAACCTCACGATTGTGCAGACGTTGGGCCCAGTCAATGGTTGTGCCAATATGGCGAGGGAGACGGAGACCGTGAGAGACCAGACGAGCACATGTTCCTTCCGCAACATTATGCCTCTCATTGGTACCTGGGAGCACAAAGATATCAGGGGAATGTATATCAGTGTCTGGGGATAGTTACTAGGCTGTGAGGTACATGGGCACAACCAAGTATGTTAACAACTATGTCTGGTAATACAAACTTTGCCATAATCCCAACCTGACTCCTTCTCCTCTTAGAGAGGAGAAGGAGACAGATGAGGCAGGACTAGGGCCTAGTCTGTGTTACCAGACATAGTTTAAACAAGGCTCGGTTGTGCCTATCCTTCTCACAGCTTAGCAATTAGGCTAGAGATATTTGTGTGTTATTACAAATTCTTCCGATACGATGACTAAATACATGTCTATATCTCAAAGTATTGTTAAAATCATTCGTAGAATATAATTTTATATACTATTTCTCCAATTATTTCTTCGTAAACTTTTTTTCACACAAGTCGTGTTAAATTGCACAATGACGATACGCACTAACTAAATGAATCATTGAATGATAGAGACCTAGGTCAATGCGCTCTAATAATATGTCCATGTGACATGTTCAATATTTATAACTTCTTTCCTACAGTCACTTCGCAACTTATCACGTATCACAGAGACCGGACATTGCAGCAAAGAGCTAACATGTCATGCAATGTGATATCCAATACGAGT
Source organism: Arbacia lixula (assembly GCA_963669155.1). NCBI lineage: Eukaryota > Metazoa > Echinodermata > Echinoidea > Arbacioida > Arbaciidae > Arbacia > Arbacia lixula. The sequence continues at coordinate 55,013,530 of OZ022576.1, read as the reverse complement.
AACGTGATTCGCTACTCTGTCAGCAAGACGATCTCTGAACTACGCGATCCAAATACAAAACCTGAGAATAAGATACCGATAAATGGTTTCCCACATTTATACGATACACATACGTGACATGTAGGCTCCAATATAAACGCTGTACAGAATAAGACATCAAAGTCGGTCTGGGGCACGTATACATGCACCCGGGGACCAATGGCTTGGGAGGAAACAATAATACTTTCCTTACAATCTTAAGATGGTGTATGCGAAGACGTACGTTGAAGGCGCGTTCGAAGGAGTGAATCCAGTTCAGCCTCTACCAGGGAGTTAGATACTTTCAGCGAGGTCCGACTCCAACATATCCGAACTTATTCAGCCAATTGCAACTCACGTTCTTTATGCAAAGTTCATTTTTCCAAACATGTCACTTCTCAATGGTCATGATAACATAGCACCTCCTTGATCGCATCACCTGGAGAATGATTCCTAGAAGTTTACGGTGGAATATCCCCCGTCTAAAACAGCCAGGGGCCCACCTTTACGTTCTGCTCACAGCTATGTCGGTCGTGTCACGGTGCGCTGTCGAGTCTGTGACACTTGTTAGCAGTGTTTTGATGTAGCACACACAGGATCGGCTACAAAAAGTAGTCAAGCTTACAGTTTGTCAACGACAGCGGGCGGCAGAGCATAACAGTGGTCGCAAACATACCAAATATTTTAGTGAAAGGGCTTTCTGGGGTAATTTCAATTCGCAAAGAATTTTTTAGGCATACACCCAGTAATAAGGATAGCGTGCTCCATCCTGTAAATGAACGACTGTCTGACTTGTTTTTCGTTCATTTACAGGATGGAGCACGCTATCCTTATTACTGGGTGTATGCCTAAAAATTTCTTTGCAAATACCAAATATTGTTACAAAGAAATTGTAGGCATACACCCAGTAGTAGTAAGGATAGCGTTCTCCATCCTGTAAATGAATGAAAAACAAGTAAAAAAAAATCTTGAACCATGGGATTTGAACCTGCAATCTACTGCTCGCCGGGCAGCGACTTAGCCACACAAGCTATTTCTAGTTCACGGATCAAGACATGACAACATGGAAACAAATACTGAAGAGTCTCATTCAATCTGACCATTAATATTTCATGAGTAGTCCGCCGTAACGACCATTCGCCTAGAATTCAGTAAAAGGGCTTTCTGGGGTAATTCCAATTTTACAAAAAAATTGTATGCAGACACCCGGTAGTAATTTTACAGAATGGAGCACGCTATCCTATTCTATTCTATTTAGCCTATTTCTCTCTACTGCTGAAGGAAGGCCTCCTCATCATTTTTCCATCTTGATATGTCTTGTGCCGTTCGTTTCCATGTCACGCTATCCTGTAATGGGTGAAAGCCTAAACTTTATATTGAGGGATGGGGCGAGGACTGAGACTGACGTTGATTATAAGAAAAAAAAAATGATATTAGTGAGAGGGCTTTCTGTTGTGATTATTTCAATTTAAAAAACGTCTACCATATCCGTACAAATGCCTAGTTTCGTAGGATTCTCGACTGATGATTATACAGAAAGGTGGTCAAGCAGTGTATTGATGTAGTCTGTTTTTAGGTTAAGCCTATTTATCAATTCATTTAGATTCTGGAAGTCGTAGTGAATGGTCGCTTGGGACGGTGTTTAAATAAAATTGTCTCGTTTTAGAGTTGATGTATTCACTAGTACTTTTATCGAAGTTATTTGCACCTTCCAGGCTCACAACAGGCAAATCAGATAATCAATTCAGAACACAAACATGATCACTATAAATCACACTTGTCAATCATCGAGCAACTGCCATCACAGTGATATACATGCTTCTGGCAGATAGTAAGTTGTAGGTTGTGTGATGCACAAAAGCCATTGCTGTGTACTGAATTGATTATCTGATACACACAAATCTGAAGCCCCAAATCTGTCCATAAGTGAAAATCTCATTAAATATTCACATGACTACTTCAAGAACAGTAACCATGGTAACTGATGAAATGTCAAAAAACCTGCTTTAAAACAGTGACATCCTTGACTTTAGGATATGTTAATTCAAGATTAAAGTTGATTCAAGTCGTAACTTATTTTTGATTATTTTTCAAAAGTGTCAAAAGTTTTATTCTACATCTAGAATCATTTCCCTCCCTTCCTCCCCCTTTTTAATACACAAACACATACACACGCAAACGCATACACACAGACACACACACACACACACTGACACACATAAACACACATGTATATACACACGCACGTACCACCAGTGACCACATTTAGATCTACGTGCACATGCACGTACACAATATGTATTACTCTCTTTTAATCGCCTGGTTAGTCGAACATTATCTGTACAATATAATACATGGTCGACGTCAAGAAAACATTGTTCAAAATACTGCTAATCTGGAAATATTGAATAACTAGCATGTTATACGTTTTACGATTTATTTTCAGAAATGAATGTAAATAATTTGGACAATTCTTTCGTTAAATAATTGAAATTAAAATATCCTTTAATTTTCAAAATCAATTAAATTTATTAACTTATTGAACACTTTGATTGAGATAAGACATATGTGCACATAATGCGACTTGAATTCATATATTTTTTTTCATATTTTTTCATGCGACAAATGCATTTAAAAATGATATAACAAACGTTATGTAACAAAGTATAAAACACTATTATATCAAATGTCACGACGGAACATAATTCGGGAAACTGAAGTGTACTGATATGGGATTGAGGATGAGAGTGAGTGTAAAGGACGGATACAAATGGAATGTTGACGTCATAGTCTCGATAACAAATCATTTTCCATGTTGAGTTTCAGTACCGTACAGTGATTATATCCCTTCTAAATATAAGACAAGTTTATTTCATAAACATTGATGATTAGTACTTATATTTTTGGACTGAAAATTCAGCATTTCCCTTTACGTACTTATTTCACTCAGCTGATTTGATCAATGTTCAATGTAGTGTAATTACCAATGTTCTCATGAATAATATCTTGTAACGATGCAAATACTTCGGTGCATATTTTTCTTACACGCCCTCCTCATCGACTTTCCAACTGTTGTTTGCCATTTGCTCTACGTCTCACATACCAGTAATGTAGAACCTCTAACAACACTTCTTGTATGGTACATTGACTGCAAAGATGTCAGCTCATGAGTATGGTACTTATCTTCAGTAAAAGTTATTTGTACACCAGTTACGAAGATATAAGCTCCCAATAGTGCCGATGCACATTTGCTAAAAACGATGGTTCTCTTTCGGAACTCAAGTCCCATACTTTATTCAGTTTAAAGGTCTTACATAACCTATATACATACATAATTATGATATTTCTTGAACAGATGAAGATTGTTTTAAACATTTTCATAAATCGTGTTATTCTTATCACCAGTCTTCGGCGCACTTTCAGGCACGTTTTCCTCGACGAGTAGCGGCTTGTGCTGCACGTGGTCGTATTCGCTCTCGTTTGTCTCCAGGAGGTTGGAGAAGGGATCGTCCCTGCCCGGATCTTTCCCAGGGATGTCAGGGGTGTTAGGAGTGTCCGGATTTTCGCTGTCGGCAAGCTTCACATTGTAGTAGTCGCTGCCGCGGTGGTCGGGGGACATCGGGATGTAGCACTCTGTGCTTGCTTGATCAGCGAGTCGCAGAGACCGTTTGGCGACGGGAGATCCACACGACATATCGGTGTAGAAAGAGTCCGAGTGCCTCGCCATGACGAAGCTGGAAGGTCTGGCCTGGTTTTCGTAGATTGGCTCACTCTCCGCGACGCTTCCAGCCCGATCCAAGGAGTGCGCCCTCAACGACTCCTCTTCTGCGCTGGATCCGAGGTGGCCATATGAGGAAGCATCCTTTCCAGGCCGAAGTTTGCCCAACAAAGCCCGACCCTTGTCCCTGGAGGTAAAGGTGACACCTCTGTTGAGACCACCGTAAGTCTCATTGCTGTACGACCCTCCTTGTCCCTCTGCCAAGATGGTGTCTGAACCTGACGCTGATGCGTCGAGAGACCCATACCCTTCATGGGGTACTCCGCCCTTTTGCGACACGCTGCGGTGGAAGATGTCGTACTCCTCTTGCGTCTCCACCGAGCTAGTCTGAACCAACACGCCGTACTTCCCGCTGCCCGCAGCGCTGACGTCGTGTCCATCCCCGTGGTCCTCGGCTTTCATTCGGCGAAGTCGGTTTCGTTCTGGCTCCCTGTCGAGATGATCATAGGTGGGCATAGCGGACACGCCACCAACCGCCTCGTACTCCTCCTGGGCCTCATGAGTTGGCTTGACGGGGTTATCGATGTCCGTGTAGCATTCGCCAGAGGGCGCCCCATCGGCTTGCGGCTCGTCCACCTCTGTGTAGCAGTTGTCTTGCTGCCTCACATCTCCCCCGGAATTCTGGGAGCCCTCCTCAGAAGACATGGGCCCGTCCATGTAGGTGTGCACCAGGTTCTTCTTCTTGCCAACTTTCATCAACGTGTTCAGCACGGAGTTCCTCTGTTGCTTGTCTGCGGTGTTACCATGGGTACGGGATGAGTCATCTTTGGCTGCTGCTTCATTCTTTCGATCTCTCTTCTTCTTCTTCGGGTTGACGATTGCATACTTATCTTGAGGAGCAGATGCAGGTGAAAAGTGGTGTATCGAGTCTAGAAGAGTAGGAAAAAGCATTGAATGATCCCCTTCATTAGTAAGATGGGCTATTATATCATGTATAATCTACTACTTTATCCAGTTTTATCCAAGTGATATCTATCATCTATCATTGTATTTGTATAACAATTTAGACGGAAACGATTAGTAACGGTGCAAGTTGTTCTGCTCTTTAATGAGGAGAAGTTTGGAAGTATCAGAAATATGAAATAAGCAATGCCCGGAAAACGGATGAGTCATGATCCCCCCCCCCCCCGCCCCCCCCCCCCTTCCAGAATCATATGGGCATTATACGCCAATATCGTTAAAGTTGTGTCGTAATGTTTCAACTCACTTTCAATAAAATGTACATCGTTCATGTACATTGGGCAATAAAAAATGTGTTTCTTACTTGTGTTTGATATAAGCTGTACATCACGAATGGGCTCCATGTGTAAGCTGGATTGGATAAAAACAAATACAGTGATATTAATTTTTATGGCATATACTGATGGGGTAAGGGAGCAAAAAGGTGAATACTCTTTCAATGACACAATGAATATGAAGAGAAGATAAAGTGGATCTTCCATGGACCTCCCGTCATGCCCGGAAAGCCCTTAAACGGTGTATAATTAATACCTTCTTATATCTTAGTAACAGCAAGACAGAGTTTGCTAAGATTCATCATTCGGTATGTCCGTTGTCATAATATTTGCTATTAAAGAACAGACTTACGAAATATCCTGGAAGGTATCAATGCAATCGTACGGGGGAAAGATGAAAGGAGTATAAGTGGTGATAAACTTGTTAGAAACGTTGTTTAAACTTAACCGTTAGCATGGTTAGGATAGGATTGCATTACCTGTATTGTAATGGCTATGAATAGATGCGTTTCATGCCGATTCATATGACATGTATGATATACCTACACGATCATTACACAATATTATTTTCACAGATTCGATATACGCCTACGCGGCTCATTCAGCCAAGTGTCATTCCTTGATATGAGGCATGCTTAATGTCACTTCCGATTGTCAGAAAGTTGCACTCACTTGTCGACTTGTGTCTTGTGTCGACGACGTCTCCCTCGCCGGTACACCACGCAGCCGACAATGACCAGGAATACCACGATGACAAGGACCGTCAAAGTGCTTATGAGAATGATGGCCCCGGGAGGGACCTGCGTCGACGCCTTATTCGGACTGATGGCACCAGTAGACTGGTTACTAGGCGTGGCCATCGACATGGAGGGTGACGGCGAAACTGTCTTGGGGTTGGTGGTGGATCTGAACACCATTGTTTGAACAGTACCATTCTCTGGGGTTCCTGGTTGGGTTGTATTAAGCGTGGTGTTCACACCGAGCGGGGTGCTGCTGGGTTTTGGGTTTCCCGACTTGGTGGTAGTTACAATAGGTACATCTGGGACTCGTTCTGCATTGTGGAACAGCAAGGATAATCGTCACGTTACCATGGTATTGATATAATTCATTTTACATGGTATGTGCAGAGAGAGAGAGAGAGCAATATATATATTTGTTTGTAAGTATGAAGACATCAATTTTATAACATGTTAGAGAAAAAGTGCGTGTGTAGTGTGTGTGCGTGTATGTGTGCGTGTGTGTGTGTGTGTGTGTGTGTATGTATGTATGTGTGTGTGCGTGTGTGGAGGGGGGGGGGTGGGAGGGGAAGCATGCAGAGATAGAGAAAAAGAAATAGAGACAGACAGAAAGAGATATAGAGGGATCCGGGGTGGGGAAGGGGTGGAGGTCAATGTCTTACGGACATTCTTTATTCCTAACGACACATTAAGATACATACCTAAGATCTGTTCACACACGTAAGTTGCACCGTTCCATTCGTATCCCGGACAACAAACGTACGTAGTGCCGTATCGCGTTCGGACCCTCTGCGCTGTATAATACACGATAGCTGTTCTGGAGATCGTTTTGGGGGGGAAACGAATAAAGGATGTTGTCATGGTGGTCATGTCGGGGGGGGGGGGGGGGGGGGGAGTTAAATACGCTAGACTCAGCAAAATGACTCTTAACTCTTTGGAACGACTCCACGAAGGAGTCTTATCGATCACCCACAGCTTAAACCATGCACTAGATTTAGTGGACGGTTAAAGACAGCCAGTCCCTTCAAACATTCAAACATTGGCAAAACATATAGAGAAGTGTTAGCAAGCTCTATATTCACAATTTGAAACTGATACGTCGTGTAAAATTCAAATAATGCACGTAAACAACGTGTGATTAATAGTCTTTACCTCAGGCTCTTAGCAGTTTGTGTTGAAATATCTGCTTTATTAATCAATCTGTTTATTAAATTATAAAACGCATTATGAAAAAAAATATTCTATGGAAGGAATCATCTCCAAAGTTTGGTAGTTACTCATACAATTAGGATTTCACACACGCATAATAACCACATAGATACTGTAACAAAGACTAATACTTTTTTCGTGGTACGAAAAAAGTCGGTTTGAAATTTAACGGCTGATATTTTTTACATATACAGAAAGCTTCAACATCCTATATTCTTAGAAATGGTCTTGAATCACAATTTACGATCGTGATAGACGATTTCAAATTTTGAGCTTGCAAAAGGGACGGACAATCTTTAAGTCTATGGATTTTTCAGTCCACTGTTTTAGACCATGGACTATAAAATCCATGGACTGCAAAATGTGCCCCCTTTCCCAAGTAATCAAATCCCATATCGCAATCCGGCACACAATGGATTTATCAAAGACTGGTGTTCAAGAAACATACATAATTGTTATATACACAAAACATATCTGAAAGGCACATTCGTGTACAGTGTCGGGCAATATTAGTTTATCGATGATAACGACAATTATCATAATGCGGTTTTTTTTTTCATTTGTGCCGGCCACATTGACTTCCGTCTGCCGTGTCCGTTTTCATTGCTTAAGTACCATAAAATTGGCAACTTGAGAGCCGTGACCTAAAAAAGAATATAGAATAAACCAGCAAGAACAATGGGGCGCTGCAGAGAAAGGACCGCTGTCACACAAACAGCAACGAAACCATAGTGGAAACCACATCATCAGTGAAAAGCGAAAGTCTTTTGTGTACGACATTTACATTCTATAATAATAACCCAATCGTGAGAAAGTCCCTACAATGATAGGTATCATTTAGTAAAATAAATCAATGTGAAGAAACATTAGCCACGTGGCTCACGTCAGGAAGTTTGCTTCTATCATTACGTTGCTAAATTATTCTTCGATGTGTCAATGATCTCATGATTATTCGCAAACTTGCTTTGTTCATTTCCTATGTATCAAACAATACGTGAATGTACTGCGAAAGGCTTTTCTTGGGTTTGTTTCCAAAATGCACGAGTCATTTGCTGTATGTAAAAATGAATTGAATTGTATCTTTGCGTCAAGAAAACAAAGGTAGTAAAATCAAACTTTGAAAAATTGTTCGTCTCTCTCTCTCTCTCTCTCTCTCTCTATCACTCTTTCTTATATAAAAAAAAAACACTCCACCAACTCGTTCTATCAATAGTCTCTAACTAGTACTGCCAATGCTGCTACCAATATTAATATAATCATAGTAATAAATATATCTGCATGTGATATATTTGCTAAAGATTACTATCATCGCTACTATTAAAACTACCGCCAACAACAACAAACCGCAAACACACAGCTACTATGACTTACTACCAACTAGCTACAGTTACATAAATTGTTCATATTACAACGACAATGGAAATAATGATCATCCAATTGTAATTCTTTAAATCACAAAATATTGAGCACGTTGTAGCTCTTTATGAAACGAAGAACTGATGACAATCCTCCGCTGCTTGAGAACAGACAAGCAATTCTATATTGCAAAGAAAACCCCGAAATTGTGACGAGGATATGTTACCGTGGTTACTAACCTGTATGAGGTGCACCACCAGAAAACCCAGCACTTTTTCCTTGTGGCAACAATCTGCGTCTTGGTCTCTATAACGGTGTATGTTTCTTGCTCACTATAAATGAGTTTGATATGGGGCAAAATGAGATTGTGTGAGAACACATACTATTACTGTCGTGTAAAATGTATAAAATGTCGATACCTGTTTCATTCTAGCGGCAAACGTTGCTTATGAAATTAAATGAATGTAGTTCATTTCCGTGGTTTTGATTCGACATAAAGATGAAATATTTGCAACATGTAACACTAATGTGATGTATGTATTCCAGGTTCTAAAATATACAGAAATAAATAGGGAACGAATGTCACCTCCTACGAAAATAAATATTGGCTGCCAGCCTATTGACGCGGATTGCCTGATGCGTGTACATGAATGAAAAACCGCTCTTACTCTAGCAAACTTAAATTTGTGTTTTGAAAATCCCCTAATTTTAAAGCAAATCTAGCTAATGTGTGAGGAGAGTCCCTTAACCGGGAATAATGCTGTTCTACGGCATCTGAATGTATAACTTGTGCAAAAATAGGTGCATACAGAGCTAGCCGAATGCTCAGAGATACTTACGCTACTGTCTCGGTACAGACAGTGGGGTCTGCAATGGCGGAGTGCAAGGTGGAGGCCATGTAAGTGGCGAAAATCACAGCAAGCCTCAACACATTCATCTTGATCATTTACTTCTGCAAGAGGAAAATACAAACAGAGCGTAGTAAAAAAAAAAGGTGTGAAACGACCATTGTATATGGCGACCGTCTGTGTGATAGAAGACTTTGACTGTGCCCATGTAGGCATATAAGATGTACAGTAACACAACAAAATATAAAAAAAAATACATGTATATTCAGTAGGGCGACCATTCTTTTTAGATGCATAATTGCTGTGTTTGATCATACCTATGGACCTTACTTCTTTTGTGTAATTGCATTATCACTGGAAAAATCAAAATCCCCTCTTATTGTATGTTATACACAGTGCTCCAACTCTCGGTATCTACCGACTGGGTGGATCAAACTAATCGGGCAATGGGGGATGGTAGGGGGGAGGGCTGCACATTGAGGAACCCTCTTACGGGCTTACGTTACGACATTCTGACTTTAACCAAACATAGATGTCTTTATTTGGAAGTTCTGGAGGGACGCCCCCTCCCCCCCTTTGAATTATCTTCCATAATACAGTGAGAAAACAACCAGAATAAGGACATGATAAATGAATACTATCCATGCCGAGTACAATTCGCCCTTCCTTTAAGCAGTGATAAGTTATTATGCCAGACGTTTCAACCCTAAACAGCGGGCTATGCAGAAAGTGGAGGACTTGAGCGTCACTTCCAACCGGTAAGCTGCGAAACAATAAGGTTTGACATAACATATTTGCAGTCAAAATATGGCACATGATAAACACACGAACAGAGTGAAATATCAATCTGACTTCTTACCTTTCACTTGGCAGACACCACGGGAAGACTGAGCGCCCGAAGAACGAGAAACCAGTAAAATAGTATTCCTGACAATAAAAATCCACACTCGTCGATGGCAACAAACGTGACAAATCTAGTGGGGAGATAACATAGTCGCGTCAAAGCCTTCCTGATAATGGTGAACCAAGCTATGTTGGTATTAGCTTTGGTGCAAGTCCGGTTCTGCTTCAGGGTTGCTGTGCTTGTGTCATGTGTGTGGGTAAGGTTTGGCCTCCGCTCTCCTCGTCACTTCCGCATTTCCTGATAGACTAGACCCATCAGTGACTGGTCCAAATACCATCGCTTGTCGGGCATGTCACTACCATGTACGGAGGGATTTTTATTTTCTGGTATATATATTTTTTTAAAATAATTACGACATATCTTAATGACGCCACTCACATATCTTGCACAAGTTTCGGTGAGAAATAATGGCCCGATTAATAATTGTTAACACGAAACTAAGTAAAACAAGTAACAAGGAAATCAAACTGTACAATTGACCTTTGCATTCCACTGTGAGTGAAAACTAAAACAATTTCAAAGAAATAACACCTCACCTGCTCTCTCCCTCTCCGTTTGTTCTCTCTCTTCCTCTCTCTCTCTCTCTCTCTCTCTCTCTCTCTCTCTATCTCTATCTCTCTCTCTGTCTGTCTGTTTCTCTCTCCTTATTTTATTTCCCTCCTCTTTCTCTCTCTCTCTCTCTCTCTCTCTCTCTCTCTCCCTCTCCCTCTCGCTCTCACTTTCTCTGTCAATTTCTCTACACCACTGCTCTTTCGCTTCCTCCCGCTGCCATCTTTCCCTCTTATTACTTCCTTTTTACATTTTTTTGCAGTCTCGTGAACGCATTTTCCTAACACACGGATGCAATTGAACTGGTCTCATTTCCTGATCCACGGAGATATGAAAACACATATCAAACAGCTGTACATTACGTGCACTTTATCAGATAGAACCAATGACACATGATGTAAATGTTTGTATGTATTTATGTCAAGAAGCAGAAGACCGTCAAAACATGGATATGGATGTGTGTGGCAATAAATGTGTGGCAATGAATTACTATACTACGTAATTCTGAATAGCTGCTCAACGATTTAACGTAATGAACTCTAGTTTAACTTTGTAATAAACAACGAAGTGTTTGCCGAATTTCATCAAAATGAAATGAAAAAATAACAAACGATCTGATTGGTTGATTTAACGTCATGACGTTCAATCGTTGAGCAGTTATTCGGAATTAAGAAGTGTAATAGTTCTTTAAAACAAGACGGAATTATTCACAATAGGTAGTGTGCTTATTCGAATTACTACGCTACCCAAAATAATAACGTCATGTAGTGATTCGAATTGCTGCACGACGTTATCATTATCATATTTTTGATGATCTCCTGCTTCAATGTAGATTAAAAGCGTATATGAAGGGTAGCTACGCTTCATACATCCTCGACGGGATAAATCTTTTACGTACCACTGTTGCATTCTTGTATAAGCAGTATACACTCATTACAGAGGGCAGCAGTTTATCTGGCACCAAGAGAGTAAGTAATCATTTTGATCGTTCACGAATCATTGCCTTGCATTGTACCCTTTTATACTAGGTGTTAAAACACACTTTTAAAAATAATTAAAACTATGTTGCAACTTGAATTATAGATGGCCCGTCCCTATTACAAACATCTGCAAACTTCATGAATGTTTGCACATATTTAGCACGTTTCTTTGGGAACCAACTATTAAATTTTAAGGTCAGAGGTATTATAACTCCCGTAGAATAAATAAAGATCTAACTAGTTTTCACTGGGATTTCACTATTTTCGTGGTACAAATAAAGAAAGGTCGATCAATTATCGAAAAAATTTTCCTCAAAACCGTATATTACGCTTTGTCGATTCCAGGGAAAGGTTATTATTGCCACTCTCTTTCTCTCTCTCAAATGATGACAAAGTCAGGGAACTTTCAGAATTAGGTCTGCAAAAGGGACGGACTACCTTTAAGCTGAAATTGACACATCATAAAGTGAAGGGTTGGTGATTATTTGAAGAAGCAGGTTTTGAAACATATTATAATTTTTTTTTGTAATAATCCTGTTGATATTTAATGAGATTTTGACCTTTTGACAAATTTTTATCTTAAAGTTTGTGTGTATGAGATAATTAATTCAGGACACAACAGTAGATTGACAGGTGTGATACACTATGGTCTTTGTTGGGTTCTGAATTAGATATCTGATACATACAATTTTTTTTAAGGTCTAAATTTGCCCGAAAGTAAAATTCTAGTCAGGTACAAGCAGTTTTTTTCACAGGGATCTAATCAAGGCCTGTTTGGAGGATGTGCAGAATCGTATTGCTTAATGGAATATTAGAGGTCCACACATTGATACATTCACAATTTAACATACACATATACTCTATTGTATTGACTGACTAAGTATGACGTATGTTTCATATATCACACGGGGCATAATATCCGGCATTCGAATTGTCTGAATTCCCCCGTTACTGACTGCACGCTCCCTGGTATATCAGACATGATATGGTTGAGAAACCGGCAGCATGATCTTAACACAACACCTCACAATGAATGATTACATTTAACGACCAGTGTTTTTTTTTTTTTTTTTGTTAATAGGTTTATTTGATATCAAATACTTACAATTCCTTTAACAAATGATATACATACTTTTGCATTTATACAGCCTTGTAAGTCTTTTAAAGGTTATCATCCCGATATCCAGGAAGGGCCCCTAGATGAAGTCTTCGTCCTACAGAACATCACCATTGGAGGGATAATGGCTTTCCGTTTTTGTAAGGTCTCGTGGTAAATAAATTATAGATTTGACAAGATAATTGTGATAAATTATCGAATAAATCACTGACAAGGAATATTATTCCCTTGTATCTTAAAGCGGAAGACAGCCACATTAAGTAGGTAAGGGAGAGAGTACAGACAAGTGTCATAGAGGGTATGATACATGGCATGGTATCTGATTGTTACAATCACGAAGACGTGAATTATTGTTATGGTTTTCATCGCCAGAGTCAATGTGATGAGATAAGGTATCTCCTCCAGATTGGAATATTTGTACATGTAGTATACGACAAAAAAAAAACAGATTTTCTATGTAATGTCTAACTTGTTTTTCATAACATAAATTACATTGTATAAATGGAAGCAAGAGACGGAAGGGGAGAGGGTGAGAAAGAAAGAGGGGTGGAGGGGGGTGCAAACAAAAAGTACAGAAATCTGGAGAGCTACACATAACACAAGCTAGGATGTCATCCTTAAAATATATATGTCATATATTTCATGTCACTCATACATAATTGCTCATGACCTATATCAAGTGACTCATATTTTCAGTAATTACAGTACAAAAGTCTATAAACATGTTATATACAATGAAATATATATATATGCGATAGTCGCTTAGATTAACAAAATCCAATGCGATAGAAAAGGGGCAAGTGAAAGTTATGAATATGGCACACGTTGGAAAAATATAAACTACTTTGAATTTGTTGAAACCAAAGTGTGTTTACGCTTTAGTCTTCTAAAAAAAAAAAAATTGTGGGTCAGGAATTTCCCTGAATGACGATTGCTTCTTGCTTTGTATGCATTCATCATCTCTGTAATGTTTCACATTTCGCAAATTGGTCTCATATCATGTATAAGATTTTTCATTCTAAGTTGACAGAATGTTGGTCTTCGTTTTGCCTGCCTACCTTTAATGGGCAAAAATAGCTATTATTTACAAGTCTGTCATATCTTTGCAATAAATAAAAAGATTAACGCTTTCCGTTCCTTCAAGCATCAGGCCTTTCTCGTATTCAACTCCCAATCATTAGCATGATTACTGTCATGATTGTATAGATCGTTCTGTTTGGCATGGTAACGCTGTCTCATATAAATACAGCCAGCGTTGTTTGTTTGATATGAGGCGTACATTCAATAACACTATTTAATCCATGTTATTTTCGTAGACCATACATAGTAAATCGCTCTAATACTGTGATTCATATCGTATATGACAATCTAAAAAAAAACACCCACGGAAGAGGCGGGAAATGTTTTTCATTTCATTGTGCTATATCATATCCGATATCTATGATCATGAGGACTTTCCGTCATTCACAAGAAAATCCAACGTTGATTCCGGAAATGTCCCTTTCTTCCTTATTAGCATCAACTTTCGTGTTCATTGACATCTAGTGTTTCATAATGTCCCGACGTCGCCCATTTCGTCCCCAACGTTCGCGATTTCGGTCCCCTCCTCAATTTATCATAATCGTTCTGATCGGAGGTATCGATCGCGCCAGTTTGATTTTTCGAGTCGTTTTGTGCTGGCTTGACGGTGGTCGCGTGGTTTAGTTTGCCATACATGTTGTCCGGCTCGCCCTCAACGCTGTGCCTGAGAGAACTGTAGCCACTCGAGTTCTCAGAGTCATCGTCCTTGTTGATGAACTCGTTGGACAGGCGATGCGCCCCTCCGCCACCACAACTCGTGAAGAGCTTAGAGCTCTCTCGGAGGTTGCTCTGCTTGACCAGCGCCAGGACGGTACCTGGAGTGAGCGTCCCCATCCCCCGGGGTTTCGAGTCCTTGAGGCTGGCCCCGACGCGACACGCCCACGTGCTCGACTTACACTTGTCGTACGCCTTCTGGTTCGGGTCAGCGTAGACGGGCGCCGTGTCCTGATCGTCTAGGGTGAAGGCGTGGTATGCTCCGTGGAGGCTGTCCAGATCATTGTTGTTCTTCTGCTTCTGCTTCCGGTTATCCAGGAGTTCTTCACAATCCTGGTCCGGCTTCCGTAGCTTGTTGACCACGGCGTACTGTGGGACGCACCTCATGGAGCCGCCTCGTTTTACCGGACTCTTCTTTAACCTCTGCGAGTCGTTCAGGCTTCGTCTGTGGTGAATGTTCGCGACGTGCACCTTTGTTTTTAAGTCATCTTGGAGCAACGCCTCTGCCTTGGCGGAAACTCCGGCGAACGGCGTACCTGGGATGTCCTCAATCTCTACATAGGGACCGTCTGTTTGAAAGATGAAGATGAATACAATGTATAATGATTAGTGTACTTGGGGCAAAGTAGGGTTTCAAATCGAAACTTTGGAATGAAACATAGAGCAGTACTTATCAAACAAGATGCTCATAAATGGATCCGTTAGGAAGTATGAACTATGAATAAGCTTCATACTCATGAACAATTTATCGCTTTGGCATTTCTTGCATTTCTTGCACTTCTTGCACAGTTTGAAGTAGGATGTTTTTATTCCCACTCAAGCGGCAATCCATAAATAATCTGTGGACACAACTAGCTATTTTGTTTATAATACAATTGCCGATAAATATACTCAATCAAATTGAACACTTCCCCGATTTCAACTATTTTTTTCAATGTGATTGGAAAACATACTAACCTCTCCGAGAAAGCTTTTTAGACTTTTTGGCTATTTTAGGGGTGGTCTTGGTCGACACAGCTGCTAGGGCCTGAACGGGTTTCTTCTCCGCCTGGACGTGTTTCATCTCGAGCTTCGATGTAGGCTTCATTTGGGGGTTGGTTCGGAAGCGCACAGAGTCATGGAACCTGACAACGAAGGAGGAGGAGAAGACGACGAGGAAGAAAACATCATGATAGAGGGTAAATCTGATGCGACTGATGTTTTAGCGGTACTGAGTGGTGTCCAAACCTTGAAAAAATTATCACTAAAATGTACATCGAAAACTAACTAACCATTGTGTGCAGTGGAAACAAACATCTCAATATGTAATTGCTATGTATAGAAATTCATGACGAATGTAATCACTTAGTTGACCACTTTATTGTATCAACGAAATTTTACACAACTGTGTTTGCCCGATATTAAATCAATTAACAATTCAACAGGAAGTAACCTGATTTTCCCGCATTTTTTGTGTGTGCATAATTGAGACACTGGAAGGATTAGCCTGTCAAACGCTCCTACCGTTGCGTAGACTCGTTTCAATCATGCCATATCGTATTATATTCAATAAATGTAATCTGTGCTGCAAGCCCCTGCAGATAAATCAATGCTGAGCTTCTCACCCTGGTTGGACTTTGTTCCTCTTCCGCTTCCTCCTGCTGATGACGATCAGAATGAACGCAATGACGGCCGTGAGAGTGATGATACCCGCCACTCCGGATGCGATCAGGGGCAACACCTTGTCGACTTCCGGTCCTTTGTAGTCCGGGTTGACCTCAAAGTAACCCCCTTCCTGGTCGAGGAGCCCCCCGTCGGGGTGTCCCGCCTGCCCCTTGGCGCCATCCTTGATGGGGTAGCCCCCCGCTGATCCGCGAGGACCAAGACCGCTAAAGGGCGCCCTCACCGTGTTGCTCTGCACCGTGGTCCTGGCTGTCCTCGGGGGGCCTGTTGGGGGAATAAGAATAGAGATGGGTTATCAATTGACGGAAGAAACAATTCGTGTGGCATATAATGTTCATGGTGTAGATCCGAGGAGGGTGCAATGCAGTCCGACATTAGTTTCCATTCACTTACAATAGCAAGGAGGAAGATTGAAATATTGTACAATGACGTCAATTGCACTATAATGTTAATGATACGTTACAATTAATAGTGTTTTTTAATTAATATATAAGCATATCATTATATGATCTATTTCATTGTTTAAGGACCGATTCAAAATAAAGCAAGGAAACAAACTATTTTTTCTCACATTGATCTCCATTGATATTATCAGACATTAAAATACCCCGATGAACCAGAAATTGTTTTAACGTCAACAAGTATCAAGTACTATCAATAGACTCCCGACAAACCGTAACAAATTGATAGGCTGCAAATGCCACACAAGCAACATCGATAACGTCATAATTGTATAGAATGCCGCACTATGAAACTTCACATAATTTGAAAGGCGATGCGTGTAATCCTCTCATTCTGGGCAGGTCCTCAGCGCACTAAATCCATCACGTTTCATATTGATACACGAGTCATTTTAATTGCCTGTGTATCATGGGCTCGTCTACAAGGCTTTCTAAGCATGCAAGACTAGTATATCTAAATATATCTAAATAAGGATCGACGAGACAAGAATTCCAATTTTTATTTCGGAAGACACATTGTCTATGATCAGGATGTCATAGCTGAAAGAGAAAAAGACACCCCGCCAACATACATGAAATCAATAACAGTGATAGACTGAAACAACAGTAATCGTAACTAGTGGACATTGCACGTCCTCTCGCATTCATTACAAAGTTCACTGTAATTGAAACCGTGGTTTTCGATAAAATGAACAAAAACAAGCTTTTAATTTCAATCATGTGAGAAGATTTAACTTCAAAGCACAAATCTGACATGTAACATTCCAATATCGCTACTTAGATTCGATGCAACATTGAAAAGTACATATTATTTTGTCTCGATACTCATTAAAATTCAGACGTGTATCTAAGCAACATCTGTGCAATATATTAATCTCCATTTAAATGTAGAAATTGCTTCCTGTTTCCCTTTTTAATGTCAATAGTTTTATTCTTTGTTTTTCTTACGCTGTATTTTAATGTGTTTGTACTTTATCGGAAACGGTGTCATTTTTGCCCAAGTTTCCTTAACTTTCTCAATGACTCCGCCATCTTGTCAGCTTATGTTTGCCTTCCTGTTTATATTTTTTATATTTTTTAAGAGTAGGAGATAAATAAATGATATCAACAACGTGTGAACTTTATCGTTGCCTCTGTATTTTAGTTGTGAAACGCGCCCGAGAACCGGTATGAGGCAGAAACCTAAATACTCGTGAGATGATGACAAAGATAGGATCATGGATCCCTCGAAAACGTGTGAAACCCAACACACCGAGCCTGCTTTCGCGGCTGTAGAGGGCGGAGTTCGGATATCCACCGGAATTAATTGTTACAAAACACGCTTTACCTCTGGAGACAGTAACATGACTAAGGCATGGTGATCAGGGGAAGGGGTTCGGGAGAAAAGGAGAGGTATTATTTCGTCTCTGAGGGATAAACAGCCTCAAATCTGGTGCCATCGTCTAAATTGCTTTGAAGTCTTGGAATTGACAAAAGATCCCGAAGGTATGAATAAATCATGACAGCAAAGCTCATCACTTTGAGACTCTGAGGTTTTAAATCTTCATTTGACATAAACTTGCATCAACGTAATAATATACTTCGTCACCTTCCTCTTCCTTCCCTATTCTTCTTCTTGATCTTCTTCTTCGTGTTTATTTCATTGTAGTTCTCCTGTTGTTTTTTCCTCTCCTCTCCTTACTCTTCATTTAAGAATTTATTATTCAAACCATTTTCTCTCTCCCTCTCTCATTATTTCCCGTTCAATTATTATCTGTCATCCAGGCCGTCTGATTGTGAGGTTCGTAGCTAAAATTCCTCCATGCAATGCAATTTTATCATTCTAAATACGGCACGATTTCTATTTTCGGCAAAATACACATTGGATCCCGTCCCTAAGGTTTAAAGGAATACTGAAATAAAAATAGCCGCGTATAACTACCTTGTATCCTATCGGAATTCCTACGTTATCGTACAAGAGAATTGGAGTGAAAGATGTGCAGGAGTGGGGGTATGATGGTCACGGGAACACGTGGGTAATCAAAGCTGCATTGGCGAGAGTGACAGGAGAGAGGCGGAACTACCATTCAACAGGCAGGCAAGAGGAAGCTGATTCACCAGGCCGAGATGAGAGTAGGGACTGGCGGGGCAAAGCTGTCGTCTCCACACCGACCGCGTTCCCACTGCTTATAAACACTGGGAGGTGGAACCCCTTCTCCTGGAAGCTACCCTCGCCAGTAAGCAGCCGGGGATGTGCTGTGAGCTTCATGCGTCACGCTATCTGTTTCTCATCTTAGCTTTTGCGGCAGTGGGGAAGCGCTTCACGTGGGATTCTCTATTACACAATGTTAAGGGTTCACTAGTGTCTGCAGCAAATGACTACCATATGCCCGTCAGGAGAGGCACACGTTTGTAATGAGTGTCGAGATGTAAGTTGCCGCTTATAATTTCAGTGTGGGAAAACTTGATGCAAACTTGTTTGATAATTAGTCCATGATGTTCAACCTCTGTAAAGATTAATTGGTATTTCCATTTTGTGAGTGAGGATTCAGATACAGCTACTGACGTTACGCGATGTAAAACACTTACTACTACATTTGCAAACTAAAATATTACATGACAGTACCGGAACAACCAGTTATCTAACATCATGTTCAATTCTATTAACATTTCCTTAATACCAAGGCTTTTCTTTCACCGGTGATGCTGTTCGACTAATTTTATTAACGATTTTCTAGTACGTACAATGTACACTCACATCGACTTAATTCGCATCTTACATGACTTATACGAGTCGCCTCACATGTCTGTCTAAGGCAGAGGGCCCCAGATACCGGATGGTTACCCCTTACGTGTTGAAACATAAATAAAACATTAGGGAAACAATGAGAGGGAACGGCTAGAAGCAAAGGGTGAAATATTTATTGGAGAGCAAACCCTGATCACACTCACTCGTTGTTGGTGGGGCTTCTATACACATGGTGTCCTGCTGGACGTATCCCGCACAGCAGCCTGGTCTGACGGCATACTGGGTAGATACAAGCTCACGGTACGCATTGACATAGACGATCCTGGTGGGTAAGAAGGGGCGTGGCAGAGGGGCGGGGCAGAGGGGCGTGGCAGAGGGGCGGGGCAGAGGGGCGGGGCAGAGGGGCGGGGCGGAGGGGGCGGGGCCGGGGAGGAGATGTGGATGAATGGAACGGAGATTGAGGAAAATGGAAAAGATACGGAGACAGGTTAGGAGCGAGGTAGGAGGAGACCAAGAAGGGAGAAAGGGGAATAAAATACATAAAAGATACAAATGGAGAGAAAAGGGAAAGAGAGAAGATCGGAAAAAGAGGTGTTATAGTAGATTGCTATGTGGTGATTGATAAGCACATTTAACATCACAACTGATTTAATTAATCAAAATGTAATAATTACAAATATATATCTGTTTACAGTAACTAGGTGTTCGTATTTCCCAAAGGTGTTGGCTAAAATGCTGTCAGATCACAGACAAGACACACTCTGACGAGCGGAGGACGGGGAGAACGAAGTAATGTGACTGCCCCGACCCGCGTCGCACCCATCTATTTCCCTCTCAATAATCACTAAACATAACCAAATCAAAAATACAGTGTGTGGCCAAATGATTACTGAAGGAAATGTGGGGGATAATCAAATATCCATCGATTTGATAAATCTGTATCAATCTCTTCACTTTATCTAAATATATTTGTCAATAGAATGTTTCCATGTACACGGCCTCATTTCGCTCGAGCAGGAAGGCACATATTCATAGTGATAATATGGAAGTTTCTAATCCAAAAAGTGTCTCTGGTTGTTCAAGGTGATATCCATCAAGTCCATGTTTCATTTTGCTTTTTAGGGTGAGAATTGATAAACGTGTGGAGTAATAATGAAATAATTTCCTTCGATTGACCACCCTGATGATTTAAATCAATAAATCAAGTAAATAAATACCTGTATCTACTGCACATTGCTACTCCAAAGACGCTGCACTTGGTCATGTATCGAAACCTCTTTGTCTGAGTTCCACTCATGGGTATCCTCTGCACGTTGGTGACGCTGTGGAAGGGAGAGAGCAGTGGAAGAAAGACAAAGGAAGAAAGGTGAAAATTTAGAAGGAGTTGGGGTGAGGAGAGAAAAAAAGGAACAAAGGAGATCATTAACATGGTTAATGTGCTGAACCTATCACGATGATACAGGTGCAATGCCATATTTCATAGAATAATCCGGTCATAGGAAAATCACAATCACATGTGTGTATATGTCAGCAAAATTACACCCTTGGCGATTAAATCTTGACAAGGTATTGCCCAAATTGTGCATCCGGATTACAAAGAAGAAACATGTACAAATGTATAAATAGTCACATAAAAAAAAATCACGTGAGAAAACATAAATAACATCCATGCAATATATTCGTTTCATATAAGGCTATGCAGTAATGTCGTTATCAGATTAGCGACCTTTCTAACTCAGGCTAGCTTGATTTCACATAAAGGCTTGCCAAAACAGCTGTTGATAGAAGTAATAATTATCATCCAAACAAATATACGGCTTTAATTAAAGAGTTATTCTTGGATGCAGCTCATGTATGTTGTGGATTAGTAACGCAGATATCCATGCTGCATCACCACAAAAGAAGTGTTGTAATATTGCAGAATAATGCAAAAATTTCGTTAAATCATCATACGTCGCCAATGTGCTGTCGCCATGGCAACGTTTGAAGCGGACACAATGTGCACCTGTTCCCGCCTTTTCTGTTTCGGGCCGCGGAACAGGTGCAGAGATCGCCAGCAGCATTCCATTCCGAACTTGGCAAGTCTATAAGGAGGTTTACAGGCGGGTGGTTTGGCTAGGAGGGTGCTCCAGCTTGTTGCTCATGGAACGAGGAAGGCAGGTGTGGGGACGGACATAGGGAGCGACCGATAACATGGGCTTTACTCCGTCTTTGATTCACAGAAACATAATGTAATTCGTGAAGACATGCGGTGACGTAGCCACAACATGAGTCAACGACATGAATCTAGGTCACCTGGTCGCCAACCTATCCTAACCCTTGGCCCAATATATTTTCGGCGCACAAACATGTTTTGATTAAAGTATTTCCGTAGGACCATTTTTCTTTGTGGTTTGCAATTTTCTTTTTCCTCTGTGCCTATTGCAATCTGTGTCATCCTTTCTATTTTGATATTTACGTAATCGAATCGAAACATTTTCGGTGACAATTTCACCAATAATGCCAATGAGTGCAATCGAACGTTTGGTTGATTTATTTACAGACTCTTCAATCTAACTCGTCTTTATTCTCGTAGGAACTATTGTATTGTAGTGAGGGTGTTATGTCTTAAAGGTCAAGCGACTCATTTTCCCCTCTCCAAACCCAGCAACTTAAGTGATAGTAGCAGCATCAGTAGCATCAGAAGTATTATTATTATCATTATTATTATTACTATTATTATTATTATTATTATTATTATTAGTAGTAGTAGTAGTAGTAGTAGTAGTAGTAGTAGTAGAAGCAGCAGCAGTAGTAGTAATAGTAGTAGTAATAGTAACCACGGGATAGACGCAATAGTTTTCAACACCACACTGATATCAACAAAAATACGAAATGAAGGAAAACGAAATGCATTCAGCTTACGCGACTTCATTTTAATTTTTTTACAAAGAGCTCTTTGATCTCAGTGTTGCTCCCATCGTGTGCGGTGTGCTTGGAAACCGACAGGTATATCCTGCCAGTGTCCTCCATAGATGTCAACGGGCTGGAGGTTGATGTCGCTCTGTGATTTGACTGACATGATATATTTGATGCGACGTCGATCCTCCTTTTGTCAACTCAAATCAACGAAGGATTGCTTTCAAGTTCATCCCCCAACCGCGAAGAAGCCTTTTCTTTCGAGAACTCTAAAAAATACATTGTCAGCAAGGAAGTATCCGGGATCGACAAAGCAACCATCAATCACGACCAGGGGCAAGATTAGGAAAGGAGATGAACAATCTTGAAAAGTTGAACGAACCTCGCAAGGATATTTCCTTTGAGTGACGTCATGTTTTGAAGCGGGAGAAAAATACCAACATTTTGTATTTATCTGCCATTTAATGTATCAAGGTAGGCGGCATTAGTCATCTCATATGATCTGATTGCTTAGGAGAGCTGAATTTATTCGGATCCGACAGCTATTATAGTTTACTTTAGCGCGTGAAGAGCTCAATTCGGTAGCAGATCAAGGGAAGATCTGGGATCTGTGAATCAGAAAAGGTCGTCTCTTTCCCCGGTCGTGTCTTCCCCAGCCTCTCTTCCCCAGTTGGCAGGATTCATAATGAAGTTACTCATTTAATCGCAGGTTTTATCCCGGAACCTGTCACGGAGAATCAGTGGCATCGGGGTGGATCCGTTTCTCCGGAGAAGTTAACGCGTTTGTCTCTTCCAATTTGGGAAAGTTTATTGAAGAGGCCAGCTCTACACGTAAACTTATTACTGTTTTTTTATTGAGCGTGTAAACAAGGGAAGCGGGGCTTTAGGAGAGTTTCGGAATTACATAATGATTTTATTTCAAGTGGAATATTTCTGGTGTACGTGATTGCTCATTGTTCATAATTTTAACATTTAGTGTGGATTTTCTGCTTTGTAATACTTTAATGTGGTGTGTTTATATAATTGTTTAATGTTTAATGTTAGATACGTAAATCCATTGAGATACTATGTAATATTCGTTAAAGCTTGAACACTACAAATCGTTGTTTTGGTTGAAAGAATGGTGATCATGTCATTGTGTTGATTTCACCTTGTTTCTATTCAAATACAAATGCCACACGCCTATTGTTAACTTATGATGTGTCATGTGTGTTTTAATATCTAGTGATGAATCTAAATCACGTTAAGCACTATTTCATATAGCACAAGAAGAGTAACTAAAAACGAATCAGCTTTCAGATGTCTCTGTGTGCTTTAAGCCTGTCCTGGAGTAAACTGTAGAAAAGGTCACCTGTCAAATCTTGCTTTCCGCACTGGGTAGCCGGAGGCAGACCGACCAGTTCTACAAACAACAAAACCAAAAAAAAAAAAACTACAAGACATACAAATTAAAAAAGCTTTAGTCTCAGACAAGAGTTAAGTCACATTTCTGTATCAGTTAAGAAATCTCAAAGATGTAAGGCTAATCCACACTGTTTTCTAACGGCTTTAGTTTATATTGATAATCTTCAATCAGTGCATTTTTATGAGTTATCTGTCATCTTTCGTCAACAACAGACGGTCTATTCTCACTTCTCTAAATGATATCTCTGTTATCTGTAATCATTTCATTTTTACGAGTTATCTTTCATCTGTTGACCAATCATAAATAATTCCTCAGAGAGAGTCTCTCTTGACGTGACCCACGCGTGAACCTCCATTTCCCGTACTTAGCATTGTTTCAAATTTGGCGTTTATCAGGCTTGTTTCCCGCAACCCTAGGCAGTCAAATCCGCTCCCAAGAGGCTCGCTTGCTTCGTTTATCAGCTCATCAACTTAAGGAAAAACGGACGTCTCTACTTTTTCTTCTGTTTTTGCGCAACTTCGCATTCATTGGGGCATGAACTAAATATATCATGTATGTTTCCCATTCACACCCACAATGCCAGCTTTGTTCTCATGAACTCGCCTCGTCCGCACCCCAGCGTTCTGCACTGCATACCTTGCTTGTCCTGTAGCGATAAACTGACAAGGTTCAGCGAGAAACGTTCACTTACGAGGAAACCACGCCTCCCTATTCTAATAGGAATTGACTGATGTCAACTCTCTAATCAGATTAGAAACACAGCGTCGACATCACTGATTGATGAACTGATCACCGATTTCCTTCGTATGATGTCAATCAAACACAATGAATAATTGCAACGATATGTTTTGTGATATTTCAGTTTTCAAAGAAATTTACTTCGATATTTCAAAATGTCAGCCCTGTTTTGTGCCGTTATCTCATAAGGGCATGATTTTAATTTAACAAGATTAATTCAAATGTATGTTCACTTGGTTCTACCTTCATTGTGCCTTGCATCATGTCAGCGAATACATGTTTGTATAACAATTTGTTAACCAAACACGTAATTAACTCTATACAATTGAGTGTAATCATAAAGCTTCAGAAAAGTCATAGCTTTTCCAAAGGTAAAGTATCTGTGTAAAACACATACAGTTGTTCTAATTACATCATATTTAATTATATTAGATATGATAGAAGTAACACTAAGTTGATTATGGTATGGATTTCGACATTCGTGTTTTAAGATCTAAAGAGAAAATGGGCTAAACATTTTGTTCGATCATAACATTCATGCATGAAAACGATTGAATATGTTAAATGTGCCCTTAATGCAATGTGGATGTAAACATTTTTTTTCGATCATAATGCTAATACATGAAGTGTAAAGGTGTTAAATATTGAGTGAGCAAACTTTGAAAATTGGTTACTGAATTACATTTGTAAATGTAAATATACCCTATTTCAAACACATGTCTGGATTATAACTGACGTTTTGTAAAGCTACGCTTGCCAGAAACCTAAACTTAATCTAAATGCACCAAACAGAGTTGGTTAACGAATTAGGTGGAGTCTTAATTTCTCTATCCTAATAAAACGCCTTTTCTGCCTCAGTTTATATCAAATTAAAGAGGCGATCTCTCTCACATCGAAGCACCTATCCAAGAAGAACATTCGATCAATCCAGTCTGCATCACATGACCTAGACTAGAGCTGGCATTACGTCATGGATATCAGGGCCGTTCTATTTGCGGATGTAGATGCTGGAGACTCGAGCTAGAACAAGGAATGCTAATTGACCACGGGTATCACTCAGTACGATCATTAACCATCACCCGCTACCGGCTCAAAGGAAGCACATTTTGGGAATCGGATAGCTCAATCTTCCAATGAAAATAAACAAAAGCACATTAAATGGTTAGACAAGGACAGTATTTTGACATAGATGTGATGAACTTAATTGAAAACAGACCGCAGATTTCCACGCTGCTATATTCCTCTTTTTTACCCAATTGATCTTCCATCCTCTGACCCCATCCCTTTTCCTTATGGTGAACTTTATTAAGCTGGTTGCTTCCATACACGTCTTGCTCACTACCGCTTGGTTTGCACATGTGACCTTTTTTCACAATCAATACACTCGATTTTCATAGAGCAGCCGTTTATCTGGCGCTCTCCAGTTTAACGTGCCTCCTCAATATGAGCACAAATACTGGCACACGGTTTCTTGGAAAATATGTCGCCTTAGGAGACAGGTGGCCCATCTCTGCTGTTTTTAAATGTTGTTTTTAAGGGAGATTTTGTCATTTGGTTAATAAAAAGAGGGCAACCTAGTTCAAAGCTAGGTTCAAGTTTGACAGAAGAAAGCAATTGAATTCACGTGATCACAGACAATAGACGACAAGATGAGAGTGCGTTTTGAAGATAGCGGTCATTACCGTTATTGGCTAAGACGCTTCTTTCTTGAGATCCGCTCGCTGTAGGGTCGCAGACATCCCTCCGCGCCATGGGTGATCATAATGATGATCACAACCTAATTACTGCTCTCAAAAACCAATATCATCTCGTAAATAACCCTCGAAATAGGCCGCGGTTCCAGGCCTAATTGAGCCCAATTGTGCACTCGTATTTTGATGAGTGTCTTCCCCTTTTCATCAGTCTACTTGGGTTAGTCCTAGCGAGGCCTGGTCAGCGGCATCACGGACTTGGACATCTATTGACCATGACTGGACGTCCAATGTGGATGCATTCTCTTAACGGGACGTGACAGGGACTGGGGCCATTAAGACGCCGAACGACACGTCTTTATTCTTCCCATTGTTATTCTCCTGGTTTTATTCTCTCTATACGCTCTATCATCATTTCCCCCCTAAATATGGCCACCACACGATATTACCCTCTCGCCCTAATTTCTTTTGTAATCAAGGCTGTCAGCACAAGGAAAAAATCACACAATGGTTATTGATGAGTGTTGGATTTGACAAAGAAATTGAAATTAAAATTTCCCACACACATGATGCAGCATCGAACCACTGACAGATATAGAGATAAGGGGAACGCAGAGATCATAAGAAATATAGCAAATCACTTGCCTACCATCATTTCCCTACACTTCTTAATTATGCTGAGGAATGATCTATCAATAATCAATAATCAACCATCAGAATGCCAGGCATCAACATAACTATAGCGGCATTGGTATATAATCACTCTAGAATCAATTGTAATCATATTTTTCAATGATTTTTAGAACCTTCATATTAACATTTAAATTACATGGATCATCCTAAGCTTGGCTGGCTAAACTAGAACAATGAATAATGTCGTCAGTTTGTCAGTTGATGCCACATCGTGGCAATATAAATCAAATGATTAGGGAGAATACCCTATCCTGATCCGTTCATTTTCCATACAGCTTACATCAGATTACAAACTGACCATGCTAACACAGAGCATATTTTGGCAACACCACGTGGATCTGCAAAGCAAGGAGCACCAACGCGAGGTAAAAATAGCCTATGGTATGATTGGATTATGCATTAATTATGAGCCGGTGCTACATTAGGGTAGGAAGGGATGGGAAGGCCACTCGCTAGAATTGGCATGATAGGAGCGGTAGACATTATTGCAGTGGAGAGGCCGGCCAACTGTCAGGCTGCAATGGGCGTGATGGGCGTAGAGCCGCGACGCGCGGTGACCGGAGTCCTTGGTGGGTTTCCTTTTTCGAAGAAGATATTTTTGCCGAAGCAACTCCCTTTCATGAACCCATTAACCGTTTATGTGTCCTTTTGCACAAGTTATACACATACGATTCTTGCACGCATAATCATACATAATGTTTATTTCCCCAAAGTATTAGCCTTATAATAATACAACATAATCGATGAAAGTAGTACTTACATGAGTAATATTTGCGACTACGTGTTCCTAAACTCTTCTATCATTACGAAGGGCATCCCAAATTGAAACATAACATACATATATTCAAAGCTTGTGACCACCCAGTTGCATTAAGGTCCAGAACGGACATAATATGGACCGATTCCAGACAATATCCGAACTTAATTTACCGAGCCTTTAGGTTTTGTCACATGCTACAAGCATCGTGGCAGACTCCCCGGGGACTTGGACAGAAATCGCATTATGTAATATTTCATTAGGTGCTCGGTGGAGATTGGTGATTATTCAAGGAGACACCCCCCCCCCCCCCCCACACACACACACACACCCCCTCTGGCTCGCCTACACGTTTCATATCATGGCTGTCGAATACCATACACTTATCACATTTTTATCAAACCCATTTTTGGATCCTATTTCCAACATGTCCAAGCCACCCTCTGAGAAGTATATCATTCTGAAAATTTATGACAAAATGCATTATTTCATGTATTTGAACGAAGCTCAAATTATAAACTCTCAACTCTCGTGCACATCTTCACAGACAAAGCGTTGTTTGCATACCTTTATATAAGAGTGAGCTCAATTAAGATAAGGAAGTTTTGCCATTATCGCCTGATATTTCAGGGTTGCTACGGGTATAAAAAGACCGCCCAACTGTCGGATGGATCGCTCATCACTCGACAAATGTTCCGTTCATGGTAGTACTGGGGAGGAGGTGCAGCAGTAGAGATGTACCAAGGAGATTGCTCTAGTATCTATTCGGGTATGCGAGGTTCTTCTTAATAGAGATATTTAACAATTTTGATAAAGGAATCCTATTCTTAAACGGTGGGTTAAATGAGCGATTTTGGTAATAGTTAAACTATGAAGTAACGCGTTATAACATTCAATTGTATCTAGCGATTCAGTTTTAATGGGTGGAATGCACCTCGAATCGTTTAAGTTGTTGCTTGTCGGACAAACCTCAGACAATTTTTGGGGTTACCATAAAGGTATTCTTTGAAGCAGGTTGAAAGAATTTGCACCCATAACGAGCATTGTCTATTCGCATCCCATATTGTATTCATTCAAACGACTTTTATCGTCTTCAAGATGTGATACAGTCTCCTGTCTGGTATACCTTCCATGTGATTTGAGATAAGGAGTGATTTTAAAACGCCTTAGTTTTGTAATAATGTGAATAACGTGGATAGACCTACAAAGAAAGAAACTACAGAACTTCTACTGCGTGGTTTTAGTTATTGGTGACTACTCTATAGTTCCGCTGGCAGTGCATGCTTTACTATCGTATTGCCAAAGTCATAAGTGGATCAGTTCAAATCTACATGTCCACCCTATTAGCAATAGGATAAAGGCATCTAACCTTTTAATGAACCGCAGATAAATGAGGTAAAAATCCCTCTTTCACTCTCAGCTTGCTTCGTTCAGCAGTGTCAAGCATCATGCCCGTCTGTTGCAGTGAGTAACGTAGCTTAATCAATGACGGGATTTTTCGTTTGATTTGTGTTCGTGGTTGGGTGAAACATTCTACATCCTCCTCTCTCCTAATCTCGTAAGATCAGATTCTCCCGTCTCCAAACACCCCCTGGGTTCCAATCGTCGGGTTAAACCGGGGACTAGTGCACCCCAGGAAAGCCCTAGCGAGGGATTAGCCTGGTAAATCCGATAGAAGCGGGGGAAAAGAGATGATTTTTAGAGAAGTGATCAAATCTTCCCAAAGTCAGTAATGATCATTTACCACAGAGGGTAATCGGAGCAAAGAGCCGCGTCATAAATACTATCACTCGCACCAGCTTCTGCACTTTTTGACAGTATTTTCGGTTAAATTCTCTTGAAACCGCGCATTTTTGTACTCAAAACACATATAATCTCACAGCTCACGTGTTACACTTCTATAAGCAAACGCCATCGTGATGAACCATTTGTACATAAAAAGACACACTACCTTCTCGATTCGTTGATAACTGTTAGTCATAAACGGTTAATCACTTCATTTCAGTAAACATTCTCGGGACTTTCATTTGGAAACTGGCGGTTCCATTTATCAATTCACTCACCATGCTTTCTTTTATATTCATGGTATACGGTGTGTCTAAAAAAACTATACACTTTTGAAATGGCTGCCGAAAAAAAAAAATTGATTCTGGGGAGAATGATTTACATGCATAGATAGCATATGGTCTCAACTTTCATCTGACACCAAAATGTCCAAAAATAGTTCTTGTTTGAATGAGCACTGCTTACTTGTGTAAAGGGTATGAAAATTAGGCTGCGCAAGAATGAGCCTTTCAATTTTAGCTCAATGATTTACTTAATAACCAGATTGGGATTATGTAAATTCATTAATCAAATACATTTTGTTGAAAAAGAAAAGGAATGTCTCAGCTACTGGCTCCTTATTCTTCAGGTTATGCAATGACCTAAAGAATAAATTACCGGCATCTCTGACATTCTTTATTTTCGACAACCCATAATTGAATATTCAATGTTACATAATCAATATTTCTCGCAAAATTGGATGGTTTATTCCTGTGCAGCCTAATAATTTAATACCATTTACAAAAGTTAGTAGTGCTCATCCAAGCATGAATCATTTTCAGAGGTTTTTGTGTCATATAAAAGTGGAGTTCATAAGTTATCCATACATATAAATCGTTTCCCCGGAATCAAATATTTTTTTTTTATTCGGCAGTCATTTCAAAAGTGTATATTTTTTCTTTGAATGAAGTAATGACATATTGCACATGGTCCATACAACAGTTGTTGCTAAATATATACACATTACGTTACATATCTCCCATGTTGTTATAATGAGGTTATAATGAAGCAATAGTTATCAATTTAACAAACTGGATTAGGTGAGTCATTGGGTATGTCTACAACGTAGCATAAAAGCAGAATCATTCAATATAAAATCCGAGCAAGCAATGTTTGCTTCGTGAACTGGTCAGATTGTACAATATTCTAACGGATCATTGAACCATGAAAACAAACAAATACATTTTAGAATAACAGTAATGTTAAACTCTGCGGCCTTCTACGCCATAATATTTTGCGGCGAAATTTGTTGATGCTAGGCGTTACTATACTCGGTAATTATAGCACGCATAACTTCGCCAAAATATCCGTTCCTATTTAGACACGCCCTTAATTTATTGGATTTGTGCAACCCAATTAGTCCTTTACCTCGCTGCAGGATGGTTGCCTCATCGAGAAGGGGAAAAGGGGCTCTCTACTCCCGACCTTTATTTAAGTCGATAGCTTAGGTGTGCTAACGAGTTCTTCTTGTATCAATTTTAAAGTAATTACGTACTGCCAATATCATCAACGTTATGTCCAAACTAACGGAGAAAGAGCACACATGTAACAACAACAAGGCTCACTGAATCCAGAACAACTTAGAAAATATTTTTGTTTACAGTCAGAGAAGTGTCACGTGTCTCTGTCAGTAGGTCACTCTAACATATTTTAACTAAACTGTCTCTTTTAATTCATATGTAGGGCTAAATTTCATTTTCATTGAGCTTAAGAAATCATCTCATATTGCTACGCAAGTGATCATTTATTCAAATATGCTATAATCATAAAATAGTAGACAGTAATCTTGTGTCAGTAAATGCTAAAATCCAACTGTATTAAAGGAGGAACTAAGGAATATATATGTGACATAGACCTCCGATCGAAAACAAATCTGATATAGAGTAAATGGATGTTATGATCCATATATCCAATTAATACAATGACGTAAAGTAAATGAGTTATTAGGATTATCCACTTTAATCCAAACAAAGTCGGCTTCAACTTGCTCAGTAACTGGTTTCACCAATCCTCAGGCGTCTGCATATCCCCTTCACCAGTTCATCTCATAATCGTACAAGACTCCTTTAAGATCCTTCAGATTCCATCATCATCTAAACCCCCCGATCACGCCACTACAAGGAGTATGCTAAGCCAAGTAACGGCTACATTAATCTTAAAATGTGCAGCATTTGTCTTGCCGCTCTTTCAATCCGTATCAGACTAATTACTCACATCCTCGAACACATACCATCAATTATGTTTGAGAGTAGCAATCTGAGGTGAATAATGACTACACTTCAAACTGTCTCCTTCAAAGAATTATGAGACACGATAAGCGATACTCCAGAGAAGTGATAAGATTGTTCTCCTTTATCGTTAACAAGTTACTTCATATCAGTATGTGGCATTATGTGGAATTAATATATAGCTGTGTTTGTGAATGTGACGAATATTTTATGTAATAGTTGATATGATGCATAACTTTCAGTATACCTTGTAGTAGCTCTTTAGATTTTGTAAATATCCAAGCTAGTACAATACATTCATTACGTTTATTTTAATCATGAAAACAATACTATGTTAGGAAGTCTAAGTGAGACTATATGCCTAAGAAATAATACCACGGTGATACAATTGGTTATGTCAAGACAAATCGAACTTCCTTAACCATAACTCTGGAACTTCATCAATTACACCTCTCTTGTTTCCAGGGTGTCATCACTACAACTAGATACCTGGTATCATTGGAAAACACTTCTTTCTTCCTCACATTGATACGCCATTGTTACCAAATCAAGTCAAGGGATGTCAATTCTTGGGAAGAGCAATTTTCAAGACATATTATTTCACCAATCAACTTTTCTATAATTACCATGATTACCCCTTGAATACATAATATCTTTATGATAAATCAGGACCCAAAGGACTATGGGTATTAGATAATTGATTAAAAACACAGCATTGCCCACTGTGCATTACATATGTCAATCTACAAGGCCTTTGCTACCAGAAGCATCATGCATTATTAATGACACTGCGATGGCAGTTGTTAGTGGATTGACAGGTGTGACGAACAATGGACATTGTTGTTTTCTCAATTAAGTATCTGATACGCACATATTATCAAAAGAATCTAAATTGATGAAATGCCACAAATCCTGCTTCCAAAAAAGTGACATCCTCCAATTTTAATATGTTGAAATTTCAGCTCGGATCGAGTTGTTTTTTTTTTTCTTCAAAAACGTCTAATCTAGTATCTATCTTCTCCACTTGGTGGAGAAAATAAGAAACGAAAGGGGGGATACCAGAAGTGAATTCACGGCAAGGCTGTAGAGCAGTGCGCACGTTGTCTGAGCAGCTACTTCTTGAATCCCGCTGATTCTTCTTGAAGGAGGAAGCTGCCCGACTTCCTTCGCGCGCCAAGGTACCGTCACCCCGGAAACGCGACAGATTACAGTGGGAGGAAGCTCTCTAATGCTCAGACGTCGGCGCTTTCGTTGTTCCAGCAACGCCGCTGCGACTTCGGATGAGGGAACATGGAAATAACGATATGAAATAGCTTCATTCTCATGTGGTTCTATAAATAGCATCGTTGCGTATTAGACGTTTTATTTACATAACTGTTTTTTTCGTGACGGTCGGGAAGGGTGACGGTGAATCACGGGAACGTACGCAGAGAGTTGATTAACACGTAGAGCTGATGTCTTACTCGTTGCATGGACTAATTTGGCTCACGCGTAGGAGGAGGATTACTACTATGCACAATGCCCCGACAAGGTTTCCTGATGTTACATGCTACTGGGTACATCTGTATGTTGAAGTGTACTTATTATTTAGTTCCATGTGGAAAGAATTAAGCAATATGATTATTGTATCAAAACAAGGTCATGAAGTATAGAGTGAGATTTTTTCATGAAATCCTGTATATATTCCGTCTATAAATTCCCTTGTGTGTTTCAAAAATCACTTAATCATGGCTGCAATTACAAAGGTTGTTTCATGAATGCAGAACATCTGCTTCGAAGTTAAGACACTCTTGGTCGTGGTCATCCAAGTAATCACCGATGACGGCTAGAAATAACTGTTACAAGAACACTATCCCACGTTCATGCGTAAAGTTTTAATTTAAACATGTTAAAAAGGGGGTTATTTGAATGAAAGCTGATGCGAGTTATTAAGCCCTTAATCATAGGTGTCAGTGCCTCGTGTCGTTTCAGTCAGGAAACGCGCATTTGTCATAACTCGGACAGGCCGGCTGCTGTGGAGAAGAAGCTATCAGCATAATGTCAGTAGCTGTCCGTATGCATGCCTCAAGGCCGTCAGAATAAACAAGGGGTGAGGTGAGAATGACACACTGCATCTCAAAGGATTATGTGATCCTTTTTACATTTTTGACAATTATTTTGCGTTTAGAGACTCTTTCTAAATTCATAATTGTATGTACACACCTATTAATTGCCCTCACACCCCCTCTCTTTCTCTCTCTCCCTCTCTCACTCACTCTCTTCATTTGTTGCATTTGTTTATTATTTTCTCTCCCTCTCCCTCCACTTTATGAGTCTGTTTGTTTGTAATTCCGTCCGTGAGTGTGCTAGTGTGTATGAAACAAATTAACACAAGCCTACATTTTGAAGATATACAAGTTTATTAGAAGTCTATATTTATGTCTATGCCCCTCCCACCATAAAAAAAATAGATAATGATGTCTAAATATAGCGCTAATGTCCATTAAATTCATTTTATCTGTTTCACGAAGCCGTGTATCGAGAAAGAGACATGCATATTGCCATCCTGCAAGAAACCAGTACTTGGAGAAAGATTAGATATCACCCCACGTGAATCACGGCAGAATGATCTTCAGTCCTATCAAGTTACCATACCTCGGCCATAAAAGTGCAAAGTGTCCCTAATAATACAGGCCGTGACTACACGTCCTCAGCTGGGGTATACATGATGGCAATCGGCTATTGAAACTGGAAGTGGATTTGATTGTTAATGCTCCAAGTAAGCTGTATGATTCCAAGCTGTTTCCTTCGCTATCACCCACTTTCCTCCAGTCGGAGTGAGCCGGCTCTTTGACAGAAACCAGCGACTCGAACAGCCATGCCAAGTTTAATGTCGAGTAGATCCCGCGAATGCGCAGGGGAGAGATTTGTGGTGGGGGTATAATTAGAGTGTGTAGATCAAAAATATGTTATATGGTATTTGTGGCCGCAGATTGAATGTTCGATAGAAGACGTTTAGCGCTCGGGGACGTTACGCCAATTACGGAGTGGGGTGTATAGATGGTGGAAGCTGAGGGGGAGTCCCTGGTGCCTTGTGAGTGTATCCTCGTACAATGTGTCAGTAGGCGTTGTCTGGTTTGGAGAGTGTTTTCATAAGAGGACCTAATTATTGAGAGGGTAACGAACGTAGGCCCAGTTTAGTTGCTACTGTCATCATGACCGACCATGATTGCTCGCGGTTGACGCACACCGGGTATGCCAGATCTATTTGGCGTGTAGGGCAGCATCCCCTAAATAACTGTTACCATGGTGACTGATTATTATCAAGCACCACGGCTACATGAATATGATACTTTGGAGATGGTGATAACGGGATGAGCTGCAGAAAACTCCTGGGGACAATTATGGACTCATAAACCTGATAGAGACGACGGTCTGTACTCTGTCCCATTTCACTGATTTAGATCACATCTAGTTCGTCATGTTAGACGTGACATTTCTGTCGAAAGTTGTTCCAATTATCGGTTTTTCAAAGGGAAATTGGCGTTTATAAAAACCTTCAGAAAAAAAAACAATATCTTTGTGAGTACCTTGATAGAAAATGTATGTTCAGCAGTTAAAGGGCTACGGTATTTGACAAGGATGTCATCAAAAAATGTATCGTTGACATGATCATCATTATATTATTATGGTCATTATCATTTTACTGTTATTGTTTGCTATATACAACAGTAAATCATGTTTTAAAACTTTTTTTCAAGGAAAATCTCGATATAATGGGTAACGGTATTTTACAAGGATGCTATGAACAATGTCATGGTTATAATAATATCATAATCATTATTGACCCTATTATCATTATTCTATTCTTGTTTATTTTGTCTAAGCTCTAGTCGAATCCTCATTGCCATAATACAACGATGATAGTAAACATACAGTCGTTGTCGTCTTGTGGTCCCCATGCCCTTGTGCTAGATTCAATAACCTTTTCAAATGCCGCGCACAAGCATCATCGGCAGCGTCTCCACCCAAACATTGATAGCTTAAGCCGGGTAGGAGGCAGACTTTGTCATGTTTGTGTCAGAATATACGGATCGCTGTGGGATACTGCATTCACGACAGTGACACCTTTTGATAGGTTTAACTCTTCCTAGAGCCATCTATACACAGAGTTTGCCCAACACGGTATCAATAGATAAAAAAATGGCCCGTGTTGCTTTGTTGGGCAAGCAGATCATAACAGACTATGCGCCATGGTGCTACCTATTGAAAGCGAGTTGACCTAACTCAGTGTGTAGATGGCTCTGACACTTCCATTGCCATAATTACCATATCCCTGTTAGAATGCTGCCCTGTGGGATGTGCGTGCATTATTTGTGACAAAATACAGACAAGACAGATAGAGAGTTAAGTTGAGAGAGGACAGGGGGATTAGGGGAGGGGAGGGGAGGGGAGGGAGGGGTCGCACTTCATTCTCATTTAGGACACATAAGGTGTGATAATCGAAAGATTACCTACTGAGGATCGATTTTATCTCATACAAGGGGGGGGGGTAGAGGTAGGGTGAACAATGAGAGAAATATGACAATGAGAAAGAGCGAAAACATGGTAAAGGGATAAATAATGTATGTAGAATAAGTTGACTAAAATGGAGAAGAAAGAAAGAAAGAAAGAAAGAAAGAAAGAAAGAAAGAAAGAAAGAAAGAACGAAAGAAGGTAAGTAATGAAGAACTGAAGAGAGTGAAGAAAACGGAAGGAAAGGGAAAGACATGGTGGGGACGAGGGAGAACGTACGATATAATGAAAGACATCGTTGACTTAATAATTTGATTTTCAGTACAATCTGACAAAACATGAATGTTCTCAATATCACGCTCACTCGTCGTCACTCGTAGCACTGCACTTTCATTCTTGTGAAAATGACACAACACTTTACAAATTTTGCCACGTAAATGTTTGTCTCGGAAATGCCCGAAATGGAATAATTTCCTTTACTGCGGACAGCCACAGAAAGTAAATTCATGGTGCGTGACTTAGGTATTCCTTCCAAACAAAACACCGCCGTGATAGGAAACAAGAACGCCAGCTTCAGCGTCAACTTCATTAACACAAAAACAAGGTACCCCATTTGGGCAAATTCAGTTAACCCCAGTCATTGCCAATGCTTAACCGCCATGACGGCCATGGCCACGGTTCGCGGCCATTAACGTGTGGGACTACACATTGTAGGTCCATTGTGACGACACGCTGGCTAACCAACGTCAACGGAGGAAGCAGACATCTTGTAATTGGCTGATTGCGGCCTAATACATCTTAATGCAGAGGACCGCAGTGCACTTCCTCCGTATCTTGCAAACTCACCCCGTCACACAATACAGTCCTGGCTAATTTCAGATGGATTGTAAACTTGTCCTTGAATTAATATAATCTGTAAGAGCACTGGGACGCATTTCCTTTCAGACAACGGCCTGGGCTCTTTGTTATGTCGCCTATACAGACACACATACACACGCGTCTGAGTGAGCATGTGTTATCTGAGATATAATTAGGCATCTATCGCAAATAATTACGGAACACAAACGTAACAAGTGGTTGTTTGATTAGCCTGCGTGTAATACCATAATTTGGTTTCTCTTATGCTGGTTTTTGAGCATTCATTTCCATAATGTCAGTGGGATGTGCCGTACATACATTGCCTCCAAAGTAGTACAATGTTGCAATCGTTATTGCCTCAGCGATACAAAAGGTCAAAACAATATTTGACCAGTTGATAATTTGGAAATGGTGACGTATATATAGTTTGAAACGATAAATGATGTCATGAACTTTAATCATCATTGCGACATGACATGAGGGGAAGTACGGCGGGCAGACTTGGAAACAGGGGAAGAGGTGGGGAGATGGGAAAGACAAAGAGTGAGAAGACGAGACAGATATAGAAAAAGATTATAACATAGGGGGATGAATTTATGGAGCAGATACAAGGGAAGGTCATGTCCTGACAAACATCCCGAAAGTAATTACCTGGCGGGTGCATTGGTCGACGCAGGGGAACATTGCTTATTTAGGCTTAGCGGTTTGAGTTTTTAACGAAAATGAGAGCACATGTAGTTAGTATTTTTATCTCGAAGAAAAGATTGGAAGATAAGGTACAGTAACTTAAAAGTTATATAAAAAGTATAAAGCGTCCACCCCACCTATCTGTCTCCCTATCTCTATGTTTCTTCATCTTTCTAGCCATTTTTTCCCCAAAACAAACAAACAAGGAGATGTAAGAGATGCTTAATTCAGACAACGCGCACCCTTTGAATCTCATTCTCAACGTCACTCCTTCCTTACACGATGAAATCAACATGATCATTGAAATCGTTCTCGAACCCTGTAAATGTTTTTCATTTAAAAACAAAAACAATGATTACCCCCTTTCTAGGAATCTCGTCTGTCAACTACGCCAACTTTAATGTCGCCAGACGGTGCAAGTAGAAAGGTCCCTTCAGTCACACTGTCACGTGGTGGGATGCAAGCACGTGATCATGATGACGTAATGCTGGAATAGGCTAGCTAAACGCGATGCGGACAGCTTTTTTTTTTGTGTGTGTGTGTCTATTCAATCTCGACCATGTATTGGTCATTACTCTTGCCGTACTTGCTGTGACATATGCAGCAAGCCCGGCCGGAGCGTTTCGTCTCAGCAAGAAGGTGTTAGAACTGGAGTCAGCACGACGAATAATTTATTTCTACACCAGTCGCGTCCATTGATAGCACAATATAATATTTGACGCATTTGGTTCTTTGATCCAATGACGACCGCCGCCAAATATGCAAAACGAATTTTAGATGCATTTAGAGAAATATATATTTTGTTTGCGCAGAAGATTTCAGAACCACTTCATGAACTGAAGTACATGTGCAGTAGTAGTACATCTTATAAAGATACGATTCGGTGAATTTCATATTATATTGTTGCTTCGTTTTTGTGATAAAAGGAGAATACTGTAGAAAACATGCCAGAGAAGTGCCTCCAGATCGCACATTAAGCAATTATATTTCCTTAGAAATATCTTGTAAATCGTTTATTGAGTGTTCCATCATCCATGGAAGCAACCTCAATTTCTAGTGCGGAGGTGTCCGAAAAAGTTACGGACCAAATTCTTTCTACAATTTTTCAAAATTTCTCTTCGCTCACCCCAAAACTAATTCACAGTGTGAGTAAAAAGATCAGCTACGACCTCCCAGCGAAGGCTGAATGGTTGACACATTTCTTAAAACATATTTTATTTTGTTATTCAGAGGAAGGCACTACCTAATTAGAAATACAGGTGATTGCTTAAAACACCTGAATGTCTTGAATTTTTATGAGGCGGCGGTCATCATAGATCAAAGGAAGTCTATCCGAGTGCAGTCCATCCATGATAGGTACATGGTCTCAGATAGGTTGATAAGAGGCGCCAATTGTCTTTCGTTTCAGCAACAGAGCCTTACCCGGCACCCGGGCCCGCGAGAGCGGAACACCCCATGTCACTTCAAGTGAGAAAACGCCACCCCTTACTCGTGAACGCGCCTGTCGCTTGACCCCATACGCTTTATTTTGTGTCGTCATGGGACAAACAAGGTCTACTAACCCATAAATATGCCTGTGTATGATAAGGACAAGTCTGCATGTCACTGAAGGGTAGTTTTATATCCCGGGATGCCCCCCCCCCCCCCCCCTCCTCTCCCTCTCCCCCTACTGCCCACTCACCCGGCTTGCCCCGGTCTGCCCAACCCCGTTTTCCCCCTTCCCGACAACGGCCAGACAAATTGGCATTATCATGATTAAAGCCACTGCTAAATTCGGACACGGCCTCTTTCCGGACAACTGTTGGCAGAAGCCAGGACTTTTCAACCACGGATGGCAAAAACAATGTCCGTTTAGCAAAGAGGATGAATCGACCTCATAAAACAATACTATCAATATTACTCACTTTTATCATGTATCATGTCATGAATGATTAAGATAAAGAACATCATAACTTTGTATTAGTCATCAGCCACGTCAGTACTAGTTTATAATGATTGGCTACAATGTTTAATGCTGAGAATCAAAATTTGGAGCGAAATATTTCATAGTCGATATTCTTAAGGATTATATTACGTGCTATTCAAAATAGGATTTACTTATCTAAAAATATCAGATTGTCGACATATATTTTGGCCATTTTGAAATCACCCGGTTGTGGGCATTCAAACATAGCGCTGAACACCTAGCATGAACATAAATTAGTTTCTTCCTGATCATGCCAACCGAAAATGATTATGAAGCCCGGAAAGAAATCATAAACAAAAGCAACACCGTTAAATGCTGATAAGAAAGAATCATATATTATTCAGCAATGTTTATTCTGATATGAACATACTGCTGCAATTATCTTAATAATGGCTGGAATAATTAATGCATGCTTTCAAACAAGGGCAGTTTCGTACTTGGAGAGAGGAAAAGAGGGAGAGTTCAAAAATGAAAGGGAGAAATGGAATGAGTATCAAAGAAATCTCGATTTTATGTTCCTAAACTAAAACCTACAAAGGAAGTTCATATTGCGGGCACTCGCTGTCATGACCGTATTATCTAGCCATATAAGTCACCAATAATTTATACTTATGAGCCTGAACATTGTGCACGTACACAAGGCGGGGAATAAACAGTCTGGCTAATCTTGCCCTGACTATCCTGATATTTTAAGCGTGTGATACAGTTCTAGTATATGACCTAATTACACGATATCTATGTTTTACTAGGTAATTGACTAGTAATTTTTCTATGTGCATACATAGTTCATGTAGGTGTTGTCTTCGTATCAAACCAACATATCTGCCAACAAAGTAGGGGTAAGCCCATCCCGTCTTCAGAATCATGAACCGGCGCCCAACCTGCTTGAGGAAGTCGTCATGATTGCTTCCTTAACCGTTCCCTTTTCGACTTACTCTTTATAACCAATTTCGTTTGTTTTCAGGTGTTCACAAATAGAGGCTTTCCTTCTTCTTCTTCTCTCTCTCTCTCTCTCTCTCTCTCTCTCTCTCTCTCTTTCTCCCTCCCTCTCTTTGTCCGTCTTACCCCCCTCTCTCTCCGTATTTCTGTTCACATAATTTGATACGCCGATGTGGGTCACATATGCTACACAGACCAAAACATGATCATTTCCAAATGTTAAGAGATTCGGGTTTCTGTCTTCTCGGGCCGCGCCGACAGGTGTCATGTTCTGGTGGTGATGACAGCACCTAACGCGCGGCCCCCATTCAGGTGTTAAAGAACTTCACTTCCCGCGGATTACCCCCTCCCCGGGGAGTCCGTATCGTCCCAGCCCCATCGGTCCGCTCAGTCAACTTGAACCTTAAACCTGCCCGGAAGGAAAGGGGTGGCTTGGCTGGAAGCGTGGGGGAGGCTGCATGGCACTGGCGACAAGCTGGACCTGAGAAGGTCTACCATGCCACCAAACATTAACGTCATTAATTTCTCCTGTAACGACGAGCCCACTTCAACTTTGCCCGGATTATTTAGTGGTGGCAGCTAATTCAATTTGAGAATCTCCATGCCTGCTACGTACCATTTGCTTCTAATCTAATTACGTTCGTATAGATGGAACTATTTTCCAAGAAAACGTGAAGCAAAATTTAGGCCACACAAACAGCAACCAGAAAATCACCCTGTATTATTGCCTTCGGTATGTGACATACGCGTGGAAAGGTTATCATACTATGCTGTGACATTCAAAGGCATAACAGAGTGGCGGACCTATGGTGTCAGCTGATTTTGACAGCCCCCCCCCCCCCCCCATCCCCCGCCATGCCTCTCGTGAATGTTAATGGGCTTTCTCTAGGGAGGAAAAAGTGCCCCTCAAAAATAGACCCGACTTCAAATCATAAAAGTGTACCCCCTCAAAAGAGAAAAATCATCTTGAACAACAATTTTGCATCTGTTATGCCCCCTCTGAAAAAGGAGAATGTTCCCATTAACATGATGCGATAATGGGTGTTCTCCATCTTTTAATAGAACACGGATAAACTGGGAAGAGTGTCTCTCTTGAAAGAAAACAATTTTACCCTTAATGTTACATTCTATGATTGATTCTATGTTGTCGCGCTAGATGGGATGATGGGACATTGCCCCCTAACAGTATATTGAATTAGACTGATAGGAATTCGATAAGGGAAATGTGATGATAATAATGAATGTGAAAAATGAATATTAGGAGATTAAAACAAATCAGTACATTGTAATACACTGTACCACATTCTTGACTACGCAACGTGAAGGTCATCAGTGAAAAGGGGGAAATGGCCTTTTGAAGAGAGGAAGTGTGGTGACTTCTAAAGTCACAAAGTCACAATTTGATGGATTCCTACGTTGTTCACAAGGGTCCAATGTAAACGCGTCGAAAGATTTGTATTAAATACAAATCTTTTAATCATTTATTTTGCAACCTGACTCGTAAGTCTATCGTATGGTTACGTAATGCGGGGAAGAGTGTGAGACGCGGGATGTACAATTTGAGACCACTTCACTTTGGAATGAGTTTTGAAGGGGAAACTTAACCACATACAAAACACGAATTATTGACAAAATCTCTTGACAGCAGCCGAAGCTCGTCCCAAAGTTAAACGGTCTCCCTCTTTAAACACCGCATCTCACACTTTCGTCCCGCATTATGTAACCCTAACCATAGATTTATGATTCAGGCTGTAAATACGACTCTTTCAACACACATGAATCATACGGCCACTGTAGCTATATCTAGGCCATGTATTCCCCGCAGAGAGGGGGCAGTTTAAATAACCCTCTGGCCTTGAAAGAGAGATTATTGTCAGGTAAATCTCAGGCTTCATCATCA
This sequence comes from Arbacia lixula, assembly GCA_963669155.1. Taxonomy (NCBI): domain Eukaryota; kingdom Metazoa; phylum Echinodermata; class Echinoidea; order Arbacioida; family Arbaciidae; genus Arbacia; species Arbacia lixula. The sequence goes on along the minus strand of OZ022576.1, from coordinate 54,971,076 downwards.
CATCTGTACCATATATGCTAGTCACTCTGCACGGGTATAGAGATGAAACAAGCGCAGGATCATGATAAGAAGATGACCAGGATAGCAGCTTTAACCTATCATCAGGGTACTTAATACCACAGCTAATTGGTACTTCTATTGAACTTGAAACTCGGTTTTTAAGACCATGCCATTTTCAAATTATGTTGATAGCGAGCAGTGAGAAAGGAAATCATGAATTGTGTTGGAAAATATAAACTGAAAGGACACGTTATCGATAGCACTTAATATTTACGTGATAAAACCGTTGGGGACAGAGAAATGCATTATTGGCGTCGGCATGTGCATGTATAACCTTTCAATGCATGGCGTTGTTACAATACTCGAATTCATGATCGGCCATTTATCAATTTCATCATGTCAATGAATAAATTAATGCCCGACATTAGGATTGATGTTTAAAAACATCTGAATATTATTGATTATAATACCGGGGTGATTTTTACTAACCTAACAGTAATTATTCAAAGAAACATTTATTCTTGTTCACCATACTTTCAATATTGGAGTATTATAAAAAAAAAAAAGTGTATTTAAGATAAAATCATAAACACGTTTGACTCCCCCTTGAATATACCGCTCCTCTCCCCTTCACTGGAAAGCAATTCTTGGCTCAACTCCGACATTTCCGAAATATAGTTAGACCATGTAGACAGATGTCGCCTATTCGGAGTAGAAAAAAAATTGTAGCACTAAAAACGTCACAACTGATTTTTTACACATGTCCTCATTACGTTTGTAATACATTTGTTCCAAATGTCAACATGTGTAATGCAAATCCTATATTTTCAGCGGTAGCAAATGAAATAGTTTGTGGTAACATCTATAAGATACCTTTACACTATTGAATTTGCTTTTAGAAAAGTTTTCTTTCAGACGTATTATATAGTGGAATTGTTAGCAACGCTCCGTTTGAAGCGGTATATGAATTGTATAGGTACTTTTGCTTTGAAGTGATGCTGCAAGTTGTATGTCAAGTACTACCTGTACGCAAGTTCCAGTTGCATTTCATCTGAGTCTGATATGCATAAAATGGCGACTCCATAATACAAACAAATGCTTTGCTTGTTCTTTCGCCAAGTGCATATCTATTCAGTCAATTTAAATGATTGCACGTGTTATCATATTGCAATATTCCAAAACTATAAGTATTTATCTGAATTCAAGTTCTGCTAAAGATGTATGCGTGCAGCCATCCATTCCACTCGTGCATCCCGAAAGACTGTCATACTCTACACTGCCCTAATGACCGTAACTTCCCCATATATCCTAGACAGTCCAGTGATAAACCATCATATTCCTTACAAATTGACATGGACGTATAAAACCGATCGTATAAACAAAAATGTTTCCGGGAGCAGATATATGACAGAAACTTAGGTGAACAGCGCTGGATTAACCACGCTATGCGTTTCTGTTGTAGTCAGTCATTATGAAAATCCGTTATCGGTGGAAATTCCTAGGGAAATACCGTAAAAACACTTTTAAGATCGGAGACTGAGAAGCGACCTCAATCAGACCTGTTTCCCCCGAGTAACCGAAATAGAACGAGCTAAAGGGTGATGAGATGTATCGACGGCATAGTCGTGTGTGTGTTAATGTGTAGCGCGTGTTTGCCATTGCATTAATTTCTACATAGCTGAATGGTTTTGTCAAGGAGGAATAAGAGACATAATCGCCTGCATGAATGTTCAAATTAGAACCAAAATTATAAATCTTTTCTTTAATAAGATGTAAATTGTTTTTCGTACTGTATTACAAATGCAATGATTATGCAGTGTTTTGGAGGTTAACCATGTATCAAGTCAATTGTAATTGCGAGTAATTATAACAATATATAAAAACTTTAATGATATGTCACAATTGTATAAACATACAGAGTTCATTGTGGTTATGAAAATAGTATAGAAACATTTGCATTCAACTTAGCTTAACAACTTAACACATTACGTAATGTACGCATGTGCTCTCCCCCACATTGGTTTACGACGTCTACATCCACACAGCTCTGACGAATGTAAGCAGTGCTCGTATTACGGAAAGTAGGCTAGTCTAGTGCCCGGTTCCCCTTAAAGTCAGCCTTTACCATGCCCACCCCGATCCCATCCCAGTCCTTTTCTTTATCAATACTTTTATCAATATCAATACTTGGCCATACGGCCTCCTGAGAATTCTTAACCGTGCCTTATTAAATGTTCCCCAAAACGAACATTGGCATATTTTGCTACTTCTAGCACTGAATTGAAGCTGTCGACGCATTTATCAGGCGATCCCCATGAAAATAACACGAGGAAGGTTGTGTTTAGAACCTTTACCTACAGTCATGTCAGGGACCGTGAAACTGGTTTTCAGGGTTCTTGTGGGAAGGGGGAAGTGAAAACCCCGTTAAGGTTCCTTACAGAGCTAATACCGGTTATAAGAACCCTTTGAAGTTAGTTTGAACGAAGAAGAGCGGTACTACGTACATTTATTTGACAGATCTTTTTACGACCGACTAAATGTGACCGAAAGTGAATAAATGTTTTTTATTATTTTTACTTTTCATTAATCGCGTTTATGTCCGTGTTGGCTTATTTCTCTTGCTAGTTGTCCCCAGCCTGATGCCAAATCTCGACTGGTTTGCTTGAGATTGATTGAAATTGTTAGAGTGTCAGACTTCGCAGCAGTCTGTCAACGCTTGGCCTTATCTACCGTCTGCATCTCCGAACCCTGTCACAATGTTACCCATGTGTTACAGAGAGAGGCCCTCACTAACCACACCAGACTAGGACCCCGGCAAACAGGGTGATATTAAACGGCACAAACATCCGGCGGGGAGCGCTCGACATTATTTCATACTTTCTGGTCGGTAACGGAAGTCATCCAAACATAATTATCGCATTCCCTTTCCACTTATCACGTCATATACCACATGTTGATCGCGACAGCGGCCATATTGTTTCTCTCGTCTCCCCTCTCCGTAGAAACATAGCCTCGGCCTACCTGATAACTTCGTTAACACCACAAAGGCGGACGACAACCCTTAAATCCATTAGCGCCCTCAAGAACGCAGTTGCGCTTTCTTTTTCTCACCTGAATAATCGAGGCAATTAAACATAATTGACAAATTGCGGCAATTAGTCCACATCCCACTTGCATGTACTGCTCTTTGGAGAATTTATGATGCGTTTATTTCCTGAAAAATAAATATCTTCCTATAGACTTAATCAGATCCTCTGCGCGCTTAAGGAATACTAACGCATGTAAACATGGTGGAGAGAAAGGTATCATCATTCAAAGCGTGTACTAGGGAACGTGTGAATGTTGAAAACAACATGTCATCCACAGAATTTCATGTATTACAAATAGAACTATGTTGTCTCAGTTCAAATCTGTTTATCCCAAAATAGTACACACACATGATTTAATTTTGAAAAGCAATAGAGACTGAATCAAAGGGTATGAGTTTATAGAAGTACACGTTTTGGTCTCACAATATTCATGTTTAATTATCGATACTGTAACATTCCTAGACGATGATTTATTTTTCCTCTAGATTACGATTTCCTATTTACCTTGCTTTGAGGTGGGTTAACTTCCTTCACGTTCCTTGATTGAATATACCATCGATTTAAGCACATGATTAATGTATACATCCGAGATAATCAAGTACATAATGATTATTCTACCTATCATATGTTATGTCTGAACTTGTACGATATATGCACAACCCTTCTATTTGGTTGTAGTACACACGATATGGGATTTATACGATACACGTTTCATTGTGGATCTTGAAGGCAAGACTCGTGGTATATCATCCTGGTGGTTTATAATGTCCTAGTTTCATATTAACTGGCATTAAGAGACAACGGCGCAAGCTTCTACAAAGTCCATCACGCGCACGATAGGTAGCACACAACCATGACAGCAAGTGTCTTCATTCATACTAAGTGTCATAGGAGCTGCTTCCTTAATACTGCACACTACTAAGCACCCAAACTTGCTTGTACACCTAACCTCAAATTAACCTCAAATATAAACTACGTGCTTAATTTATGTGACGTTTATAGACAGATGCCGTGTGTACGACACTGCTGTTCTGTCTGATTTCCACTAATCATGCTAATAATTCATAAACCTCATATACTTTACATGTATTGATTTGCGCTGAGTCACCATATACCAACTGCATGTAAAAGCCTGTAAGGCAAGTGAATAACCAAGATGTATATCATACCTAGTGTATACGATACAATACGGTGATTGATATGCGACGAAGTAATATCAAGGTTCACTTGCAAACATGTAACCTTTACTTCCGTTATATCAAATTCTCATGATGCACATCGTTTCTTGTTACGCGGACAATATTTGAAAGGGACCCTTTTGAAATTTTGTCCGCGTAACAAAAGACCATGTTCATAGTGTAAGTCTGTTTCTTCTAGCATGTCTAAGGATATCTTGACACGTTCAGTCAGTCCCACCCACTTTTTTTTAATCATTATAGAGTGAAACCGATATTCTTTTTAATAAATATTACTATCGTGTATACAATGCGTTATGCAATGCAGTGTGTATTCCTACCTGATCATGTTGTTATTGTTATTTTACGATGTGTGGAAATGAATGATTAATTCAATAGACAATTTTTGTAATGCAAAATGTATGTAGGTCTGTCAAACATCACCATACAAATGGTAACCCAAAGGCTTGTTCGAGGTATGTCTGAGTAGCAACAATAAGTCTATTCAGAGCGCATTCCACCAGTTGAAACTGAATCATTAAATACAAGTGAATATCATAACGCGTTACTGCACAGTAAGGGAGAACATAGGAATACATTACGAAAACGACTAATCCAATTTAAAAACATATCAGTATTTACTACATGTTACTAGGTTGAATTGATGCAGACAAAAAAACTGAAAGCTGTAACAACTTTTGTGTAAAGAATGTGCGTTGTTTATATGAATAATATGCTTTAAACAACACTATGTGACCTTAATCAGGCTTACTATGGATGTGAATACATATTTTGTACAGGTCGCAACACATTTGAAATATTTTTATCGGAAAGAAACTCTTTTTTTTCTTTTGCTTTATTTCTATCGACATGCCATCATGTCAGAACCAGTGTAGTTTGCCAAGTCGTATCTCCCCCGATGCTGTGATTCTGTGCATGCTTCTCCCAGGAGTCTCCTTTAGTTTCACCACTACATGTATTGGATCGGAACCCTTGCCAATGTTTAGGTCTCCTAAATATAACTTCATGTGAGCTAAACATTGAAAAACGTGTAAGAAAACGTGTCATGTAAAATTGTCAGTTGGATCCGATGTAATCTTCAATGTTCAATAGGCCATTTGTTGCTGTTTGGGGGTTGCGTCAATTTAAGACATTGTCACATCTTAAATACACAAACGTTGGCAATTATATACCTTTACAGTTTCCGGACTGATCGCCGAAATGCACTGTCCATTGGAACAACCCAAGGTTGCGAGCTGCTGACGTGTTTACATACAACAATTGAAACATAAGTAGTTTATCCATACATCAACTTAATTCGTTTGAATAAATCAAATTTTAACAAATGATTCCTTACCTCGTGATGCGTGTACAGACATTATCTCCATATGGTTCCACATATTTCTGGGCTACAGTTCCACTCAGGTTCAATGCCATCACCAAATAAATTAAGAACTGGGAAGTCCTAAGGTAGCTTCTCCTCCTCGACGTAGCCATAGCTGGAAATGTACAGGTATTCTCCATTAGTCCATGGATGATATCAATAATATTGTCAGCTATTTCTTGAAGGAAGATTTCAAGGAGCTGCCGGCTTGTGTAGAAACGTGTGATCGCGTCTAGAGGGAGCTATCATTGGGGAAAAGGGCCGGCCGGTCCTCTATATCCAGTAGATTTGGAATAGTGAACAGCGTTGTCGACGTGTTTCTCCTAGTCGCCGATCAGGAGCTGTCTGTCCGTCCATCAGCCAGTCGAGGGATTCGAGATAATTGATCCAGGAGAGGAGAGTTTGAAGCCCAAGCGCGTCATTTGTCGGGACCGATCAGGGGTGCAAGACGGAGGAGCGCGGGGGCAAGACGTGCCGACTGCTTGGGTCCACATGCCAGTCTGTGCAAACCCTGTTCAGAATGTCGAGCTTTACGAGGAGTTCTCGTGCGCCGCACGACAGGGTTGCAGAATGCGAGAGCACCAACAAAATAGAGACGATAGCAAAAGCCCTCTATGTCGGTCATGGGGAAAGGGTCCCTATGCATGGCGTGATGAAAGATCGTAAAGATTGTCCTTTCAATTTCAAGGTTGATTATATTTGGTGACCGTAGTAGCGCATGTAACAATTCGACATAGGCCTATTACAGAATATTTTCACACAACATGAAAGGCTTTGGTTCCCAATATTATATAATTATTTTATCGCGATATGTTGTGCACTTTTGCTAACTTCATATTTCTTTTTAGTCAATCCATAAATATGTTACTTTTAGTTCCGTGTTTCTCTTTCACATCATTGTTTACTTTCTATTCTGTTTCCGATTCTAACATCTTTTTGATATCGGCTGAGTTTTACTTGAATTTGTTATCAAATTGAGAAATGCTGAATGATACACCGAATATTATATTCATTTGTTCAACCTTTTGACATGTTTGGTCATCCTTAAAAGGATCATCATACTTCTACACAAGCGTTATGTCATCGAACAATGCTCAAAGTAGCGTTTATATCATTCCAAGGAGCAAAGCACATTATACTATCTGTTCTGTTTTCTGTCGATTCCTATGCATCTTTCAGGTTGACTCCTTATCTAATATATCATTTTACATATAACCTGCGCGAGCTATATGGATACTATGACTTTGCCCCACTTTTGTATGAACTGCGCTGGAAACAAGGAATGAGGCTCAAAAACATGGCAAGGAGATAAGGGAAAAGGAAGACACATGTATTTCTTATAACGACATTGCCAAGTTTAAATTGCTTCTTCGTGCACACTATCAGTACGTGACAACGTTATCTGAATTACATCCTTGACACGTTTCAGCTAAATTCCTAGCAATATCAATATAACCAGTGCAAACATTTGGTAATGTTAATGCTTAATGCAGACAAAAGCAATCCCTCCACATAATAATACAGCCCCAAAGCAAATGTTTAAAGTATTTTGGAGCAATAGTTGTATACCTTATATAGATGTAGCTACCATGAGTAACAAGTACTCGTCTTGATCACGATACAGTGTAGAACTGTCATAATTATGCTGTATTGCTCAGGCAAAATAATGGTCTCATTCGTGTTTATGTACAATATATTCTGGTGTGTACATACATGTATGTCATGTATGTGTATGGGTGTATGTATGTTTGTTGTTTGTGTTTGTGTGTGCTTTAATGCAATGTGGATGATTCGTAAGCTTTCAAAACGCATTGAATATGATTTAATAATTTAGATTTTCACTCAAAAGAAACCGCACATTAACATGTACTACCAACAAGCGTTTCTTTGATCCATTGTCATATATCAACAAGCCTTACCTTGGTCCTTAAAATAACACCGTGGTTTATATATGTGGACACACCCATGTCTGTAAGTGACTTGAATGCAGAAAAAGTACTTTCACCAACGTCCTGTCGTATTTCTATGTTGAAAATGTATGATTAATTCTTTTTTATCTTGGGATCCATTCCCCGGGGTGCTGTAAAAACGCACTCGTAGAAGAAAGAAGGTTGTTTTGGCCCTGACCTTGGCTGATAAACGACTCGGACTCAATCAATACCGTCACACGTACAGACCGTGTGAAGGCAAACCGGCTCCATTATGACATTTCATAAAGCGAGACTATATAGCTGTGCGAGACCCCATGGGAAACCACGGCAGCCCGAAGGTAAAGAAACCTACTTGTTGATTGTCAGAAGGGGAAATGGAATATTAAGACCCTTCGGTGATCATGATGATGTATTCTTATATGCAGGATTGAATGGTTGAAGAACTATAGCCGGAGCAATCGGGCGATATGAATGGGTAGTGGGAATCGTTTTTAACCCTTTCCGCGCTTTCTGTGCCAGATAGAATTCTGCACTATGGGTTTTGTGTGTGTGGTTGGGACAGAAATCTGCCATTGGCACGTGGCAAGTTTATTAGAACCACTGACATTACTGACAGGTCTGCTCCTCCAGGTATATATGGCAATGATGGTGTGACATACTCGTTACGATGACTTATATCATCCATCCTTATATTAAGCCTGTTCAACATCCAACTGTTAACCGTTCATCTAGAAATGGTAAATACGTTTTGATTTACGATACAAATCAATTCCAGACGTGAAGCTCATGTCAGTTACTGTCACTCACGTCTGCATTTAGATATTAAAACAATGACAAACATGACCTTCTCCACACACGATATCACTGATTGTCATTCTTGATACGTATAATGTGCTTTAAGTGACATCCCTGATCATGTATTCCGTATCAAATCATAAACAAATGAGTTTGTTAATTGGCTCATCGCCATTGTGAAACGTAAATAGAACAAACAATTATTTCTAGTAATTGTGAAGCTTATTTGCAGAATATGCTTCTTGCATGCACCTGTAGGTTGCATAATGAGCTACCTTGAAATAGTCACGACATATTGGAAAAGTATGGTCTCATTCATGTTAGTGATGAATTAAAATACACATTTCCAGTCTCATTCAGTTTAAATACAAACAATGTATGCATTTTACAAAGAATTGGAAGACCTATACTTGATCAGTGATGCATCGTACTGTTCCGATTCAACTGATTAACCTAAACACAGTTTGTTCTTCGTATCATTAAATGCTTCCAAGCGTGCACATCTTATACACAGCTTCCTTCAATGCTACCTCAATCAATATGGCTTAACTCTTGATGTTTGTAAGCACATACAGTATAGCTAAACGTTATTGTCGGTTATGCTTCATTCAGTGCAGTTTTGCATGACAGAATCCAATTATATTCGTAAAGCGCCCTAATGCGCGGATCCTTCACCCAAGATCGAGAGACATCAGAAATTAAAGGAGGTGTAGCTTTTGGACTAAATCCAAAAAGGCGGAATAAAATGGACCCCTGGGCTTAGTTTGGCACTTATGTTTCCTGTTGGAATGCTGTGTGAAATAGGAGTTAACTAATTTACTCTACGGTAGTTGTGAGGTCAAACTCTTTAATGAAGCTCTCCATACAGGGGGCTGTGCAACCGTTGATAAACAGAAATGATAAGACATACCCTCATGCTTTGCTCAGTTCTATGAATTATTTCCTAGTCATGGCGTCCACATTTGCTAACCTTGTACAGAGCACCATCAGAATCACTGTAATTTCTACTAACATGACATATCAGCCACTCCGGTAGCGACACCAATGTGTTTTCTATATTCTACTTTTCCGTTTCTAATCCCATGCGTTTCAAACTCAAGGGATTTTGACAACTGCGATGCTATCGCCCGTCCGAAGAGTCATTCTGGTCGTTCCATATTCCAGCCATTTCCTGGAGGTCCAAGGGTCTTTCTCTGCCTGATCTAACCCTGATCCCCGACGTCCTCTTTCGCGATGACCGGCTTGACTCATGGCTTCCAGAAACGGCGAAACGGAAAAATCGCTCTGAGGCATTCAACAATTTATTGTGTCTGACCAACGAGTTTTGGCGTATTCCATCTTTTAAACCCTTTGCCTACCAGATTAAGGGTTGATCAATGGGCTTTGTGTGTTTTCTTTACATATACAACATACCTGGCGTATCAGCGGGATGTTACCTGACATATCAACGGGATGTTACCTGACGTATCAACGGGATATTACCATCAAGGCACTTAATGCGAGAGAGTGGGTTGCTGGTTCAAGCCCCTCTGCCTTGTGCAAGACACCCACAACCCTCAATCTCTGGTAATGTCTTTGAAATGCCTCTGTATTTTTTTCAACGATCGTGTAATTGGCTTCGATAGGTGACGTGAAAATGGTGTCGATTGGTGTCTTGGGTACGAAGAGCGAGGTGAGGGTGTTAATTATAGTTATCATTTGTTTATTTGTTACAAAGTGTCTCAATCCTTCTAAAATCATCTTAAAAGGAGATTTTCTATGGTATGCGATATTATGTGAAACACAAGAACGGCATAAAGATCAAATTTGCATACAATTACCTAGTTATCTCAAACGCAGGATGAAAATTGAAGCTACTGTACAATGATACCCATTCCATTTGCCCTCATAATGCTTCATTATCAAGAACGTGACAATAAACTTCCATGCACACATCCCCATCCGATTTTGTTATTAAAATGTTCAAAATAATATTGTCGGTGTAAGCAATATGCGTGTTCTATAATTCATATTCAAATGAGTCGTCCAAAACTTCATTGAGATGGCAAGTAATAAACCCAATACACATCATTTCTAGTACCTTAATTTTAATGGAAGTTTTAAAAATAGTTTTCTTCTTTATGTTCTATTGTACCTAAACAACTGCATATTTCCAGCCCTTCAAAGAAGATACACCATCATGAAAGCAGCAGTAGAAAAAGTTTTCGAGACGATTCTGTGAATATCGTGAACGTCGGGTACATTGGAATATGCAGCACATACTGTCAAGTTCATATCCAATATTCGCATTTCTCTTTCCACGGTCGCCGTCGGAGAGAAGTCAAACCGTCTCTGACTAACTAAAATAGCTCAGACATCAAGGGGCATCTTGGAGGGGTGCATGTGACGCAGGCTGTAGACTCCAACAAGAAAAATGCCTCCCTGATTCGACCATGACCCAAATCACAGGACCTACCTTACCCATTAAATTCATTAGTACTTTTGGCCATTTCATCCACACCTGGAAAGAGCGTTTCCTTCTTCTCTGTATCGATCTCAGCGCCTTCATTCCGGGTTACGCCCTAAAGTTTACAAAGTAGAATCTGCAACGGATTTATTTTGGGAAATGAAATCATGATATCGTTAATTCCTGCGTAAAACACAAATGCAACTTGTTTTGTTTTGGGGTTGTCACGCGCTACTTATGACGGTCCCTGGGGATGACTGGTAATACGAATGTTTTTTCACTTTAATGTCTGAAAGAAATTATCCATTTAAGTAAGCAAAGGATCAGGTTGCATTTTGTATAACACCAGCTGCTTTCTTCCATTCTTATCAAATGAGTTCGTTTATTTGCTTTCTTTGTCATCTTGCGATTTTGTCTTGAAACGAAATACAGCGTTTGTCACTTTTCGATTTGAATATCATGCAATAATCTAACAAATCACGTACTTACAATGGTGATTAGTTGTGCGATTCTATTCAAGTCTACTCCGGAAATGACTATTCTTACATCAAGGAGACATGTGGGGCCAAAATAGTTGTTTTAGTCCTAGTTTTAATCCACATCGGAAGCACAATAAATCTTGGAATGTCAGTTTTCACGAACAAAACTAATCAGTACCATAATCAGATATCAGTGATGTTACCAGGAAAGAGAATGCAGCGTTCCATCTACATATTGATCATTTATAGTTTTGTGGAAGTATAATGATTTGTTTTCTTTTGCGTGTGAAATTTGAAGTCGTTTGAGGTCATCTAGATTTCTAATCTTTGATGTAAATATCAAGTGACCTTACAAATCAGGTCACCCGGTTTATTGTTATTCTTCAACATTGCATGGATGTAATGACTTTTGTAAACTATAGAGTTCTACGTATTTTTGAGAATATTTTTACAAGGAAATTGGCATAATTTTTCCCGAGACGGAGAGGAAGAAAGTTTACCTGCCAGTAATTATCGGTGTAATTGATGCGCTTGTCTGCAGACGGTACATGTTCACGTTAGATACTACTTATCACCTAGCCCCCACCCCCCCCCCCCCCCCCTACACTCTCCCTCCTCCTCCTCCTTCTCCTCTTCTATTTCTTCTTTTCCTTCTTCATCTTGTTCTTCTTCTTCTTCTTCTTCTTCTTCTTCTTCTTCTTCTTCTTCTTCTTTTTCTTCTTCTTCTTCTTCTTCTCCTTTTTCTTCTACTCCTTCTTCTTCTTCTTCCTCTTCTTCCTCTTCTTCTTCTTCTTTTTCTTCTTCTTCTTCTTTTTCTTCTTCTTCTTCTTCTTTTTCTTCTTCTTCTTTTCCTTCTTTTTCTTTTTCATCTTCTTTTTCTTTTTGTTTTATTCGTCTCCTTCTACTTCATCTTCTGCTCTCTCTCCCCCCCCCTCTCTCTCTCTCTCATTCTCTCTCATTGTCTCTCCTTTTTAATACTGCGATGCCCCAGCAACACTTGGTGATAACTCCCCAGTCCCTAGCTGGAGACCTAATTGGATAAAACTTAGTAATAATCATCATAATTCTGCGCAGCCAGTATCTGATACTTAATGAACACATTCTTGCACCTGCTGATGCTTGAATCACAGGCCTAGCCGCATGGCGCTCTCCTCAGTAATGATCACTCGTTGGGTCTTCTCCACCCGTATGCACGGGGAACTCTGCTCTTCCACAGATAAGGGACCCCTCACTCCCTTGGCCACCGAAGATAACGACACACTGCAGCGAGTATGCTGCGGCAGGACGGGCTATCAACGAAGTTCCGGAAAGAATTCTGCTCCCTCCGTCACAATGTTTCTAAATTAGCCTCCCCGACTGAATACCACCATGAAAAACGCACGTGCTACCTCACGTAATGTAGGTCATTTAGCAGGATTTTGTTTTTGTTGAGTTTCCACCAAATTGTCTCCTTTGGAAAAGATAAGGGAGATTCGGTGATGATAGATGGTATTAACGCGGTATTTTCCTCTCTCTTTCTTTCTCTCTCTCTCTCCCTCTCTCTCTCTCTCTCTCTCTGTCTCCCTTTCTCTCTCGTTCGCTTTCTATTTCTCATTTTCCTTATTTTTCTTTTTTTTTATTCGTCTCCTTCTACTTCTTCTCCTTTTCTCCCTCCCCCCCGTCTCTCTCTCTCTCTCTCTCTCTCTCTCTCTCTCTCTCTCATTTTCTGTCATTGTGTCTCCTTTTTAATACTGCGATGCCCCAGCAACACTTGGTGATAACTCTTCAGTCCCTAGCTTCAGACCTAATTGAATAAAACTTAGTAATAATCATCATAATTCTGCGCAGCCAGTATCTGATACAGTGCATATATCCGTCTAGCTGAGCCGAGATTCCCCTACAACGAAACATAATTATCACTAGCGATATAATGAATAAAGAATGTATCATATTTATGGACATTTCAGATGCCTGCGTGATGTCTTGTCGCCAGAGGTCTCAATTTCTAATTAAATGGTTCCAAGCCTGAATAATATTTGAACTTGTAGTTGATACAGCACTTTGAAATGCATTTCCTGGCAAGCTGTACCTCTCTCCCTCATATCCCTTTCCTTCCTCCGTTCCGTCAAATCTCTGCCTCCCTTAATGCTCTGCCTTCTCATCAAAGTTGTCAGGGATATCAAACGTTCCTTACTCTAAAATGTGTTTCATGAGTCATGTGATGTGCTAATTTTATGTGCAGATACATTCTTATAAAACGGGTGGAGCATTGTCATTAACTAGAGCAAGGTCAATATGATGAGCTCTCATCCACCAAACAGCCACCAACACGCCCGGGACTGTATGCTACAAACTCTCTTGAAAAACAATATTAACCTTAATCTTAATTCGTCTTCCGTAAAATCAAAACTTAAACTTTTCTTTCATTTCGTTTTTTTTTAAGGAAGTGTATCATTTTTGTAGTTTGCCTCCCAGGCTTAATCTTCATTTGTCTACGTTTCATTATTTATATCAAAGAAAAAATAATCTGATGGATTTTGGTAAATGAAAGTATGTGCATGTGCTAGACTTTATATCTAAGACGATCCAACAAAACTATCTAAATTTATATGAAATTGAATTTCCCATCTGAACACAATAGAGCCACTTTCAAGTTCCTTTATCATGTTTACACTGAGGGATTCTTCAACATTTTCTTTCTCCTCATTTTGTATACACGGTGGTATTTACACAAATGTATACTTTAGGCCTACTCTAGAGAGCATGGAAAGAAGGCACCGTAGAGGAAATCATTGTTCAACTCAATATCTCAAAACGGAAACTGAGTAAACGAAATTTGTCTGTCTGAGAAAAATTGTTGTAAGCCGCAAAATTATAATTCCCGGAAAGCCAAGCATGTTTCATCTCGCTCGAAGTCACTGTCCGTCCATAAAAGTCATTGACTGCATTTTAAATGCACATGAGTATTCAATATAAACAATACATATTCCAATGATGCGGTTTTTAATCTGTGAATATAGATGAGAGCTATAGACAGCATGTTATAGGGTCTTCAAATAAAATTTATATTTTCTCATGAAATGTATTAACAATTAAAGATGATGAATTATTCTTACACATCTAACAATTACACATAACTTGTCATTTTCAGTGATATATATATATATAATTTTTATATCACTATATCATTGATTTTAGAATGTTATTCTCTTAGAATGATATGTCGTTATTTTGGATCAAAGCTTGTATTGTTGCCACTGGCTCTTGTCCATCCGGCATTTCCATCATCTAATCCTTGTTCTCAAAGTCATCATTGAAATACACCACTTGATATTTAGAGACAGGGTGATAACCATTCATACACTCCTAAAACCCTTACGGTTATTAAGTGTTAAACGAACATTTGATATGAAACAAGAGTAAAAAAAATAATGAAGCTGACATTTACACATCGTCATGTCGAAGGATGTCAGGTTTTGGGGGATCAAGTTTCCAGTAGTTTTTATTAATTTATGTTCTTGTGATAATCTTTGAATATTTGATTACGTGTAGATTGTATTTTATTAACAAATCATGAATCAAATGTTTGCGTGTATCAAATTGATTCGGAACACACCAATGTCAATTATACATCAGACCTGTTGATCTACTAGCTACATATACCACAGTGTCATTAATAATTCACTATGGCTCTGGCAGTAAAGACATGTGTGATGCACAATGGACGTTGTGCTCTTAATTGATGATCTTATACACATTTTTTCATAATCCTGATGCGTCAAAAGGGGAAAGGTGTTTAAACATTCGAATGATTGATACAAGAATATTAATTGACTTCATGATGTTTAATTTTCAGCTTTATTCGAGCTGTAACGTTTGTGTTATCATTTGTTAAAAGTGTCCAATGTTGTTGTCAACACCTATGTGACGATCGAGAGAATGACATTACCAGGCCAATTCCCCTGTTTCCTCACGGGCAAGGTGAGCATCGCGGCAGACGGGGTGACATTTATTTAGCAGCCACACCGAGGGACGCAGCGGGGAAGTAAGCAGGATTGAAAGGGGGAGGGGAGGAGGGCTACCCACACCTTCCGTTGTCTTAGGCACCTTCCCAGGTCGGCGTAAGATGGACAAATTCGAGGCGCCATCGATTAGTAATCACAATAAGCTCACCACTCCATGTCTGTCAGCGAGGTGTCCCAGATTCCGGCTGCCTCCTCAGCGGCACGCTACTTGAACCTGCTGGGTCCCAAGAGGCCTAGCATCGGGCCAGCCGCATGGCCAGGGTAGCTGGCTAGGTGAGCAGGCGCGCGGTCAATGCCACGTGTATTGCTTACGAATAGACAAACGATCATCCCTGTATTCACCGGCTGGCACGTAGATCATGATGTACATGTCTGGCATGTCTAGCACACACGACTGTGGATGGTATTTACATAAGCCTCCTTACAGAATGTTATTAAGATATAGCATAACAACTATTCTTCCTTGTTCATACCATCTCACATTAATATATTTGTGTGTGTTGTGATTTTTTCGTGTCATGTATACTTGAAATTTGTATTTATATTTAACGTGTGAAATATTAAACTAAATTGAATTGAATAGACTGAATTAGGAGCTTGTAGAGTCTTAGTGGCAAAACGTAAGCCGACAAACTAGCTATTTGAAACGATACACAAAGTTGATGTATCCATGGAAATTTATCTTGGACCTAGCATAGCCCACATTGTACGCTATGTTTCTGTATTGTGAGTATGACGGTATACAAGCAGAAGGAACTACCCAACAGACATGCAAATTAGATAAACGTGCAAGATATGGGATCCATTCGAATCCGCTAATGTTATTTTTCTGTTAGGAATCATCCACACATTAACACTTGCAACGGACCAATGAAAATTGCCATTTTGATCAGTTAGAATACATGTCCCAGTTTTATCATGTCAGTATGATTACAGCAGCTTACAAGATTACAAAGGCATGTGGTCTGGCCTTTGTCGTGTCATAGATAAGGAACCAAATCCTTTGTCCATACTTCAAATTCTACTTTAATAAATACTTTTATAAAGATATCCCTGCTTCATCCTCTCATATACTGTACATTATTTGTACTTGTGTGTGTGTTGTGTGTGTGTGTGTGTGTGTGTTGCGTGTGTGTGTGTGTGTGTGTGTGTGTGTGTGTTGTGTGTGTCAAAATAGATATATTTAGTGTATCACGACTGTGATTATGACTGGCAGCTGTTCTTAACAATACTTTTCATACGCGATTCACCTGGATGTTAACAATGAGCTCTTGATAGCTTCATGCTGGTACAAAAGGACATATAGATCCCACGTCACAGTTGTAATCTTAACCCTAACAGGGTAAGCTATACCTTAAACCAGTTATTGGCCCCTGTGTGACTGCTTCTACTCATTCACGTCATGAGTCATTTTTTCCAGCTGGCATACTCTTTTCCCAGTATATCTTCTTCCCAATTCTCTCTCATGTAGACAATACGGGCTCGCCAGATAACATGAATCGCCTTGCTGGTGAATGTTGTTGGATTTTAATGATCATATCATGTTTACTATACATCATAGCTTGTCATTAGTGTTTATGTGAAAAATAAACATTTAAAATATTTCATATAACAAGTTTGTTGTAGTATTTATATTCAATGTTTTACGAAGATGAACATTGCTGATTCCCATTTTAATCATAAGTTTATATTGTTGTCCTTCATGTACATCTTTATCTAGCGAAGCCCACTAAATGTGTATATTTAAGATTATAGAGCCATGACGTTCCGATTTAATGCTGCTTCAAATCAAAATGTGACCATTGCCGTACGCCATAGCTGTAGGCCTATTGTGTCTCGTAGAGTCAATCTCGATCCCTGCCTCGTATTGACGTCATTGCGCCTTACCTGACCAGTACTTCTTCTTGTTAGGATGTGATCTGCCATCACTTTCCTTTACAGCTTTATTTAGCACTGCCGATCTCTTCAAAATACATGTAGGCCTATTTGTATTTTAAAGATTATATGACCTTTCCGCCTTTGCCCCTCACAGCACCAAACCTTGAATCCCCCATTGACTTACTGCACGCTGTCAATTTATTTTTAATGAGAGGGTTCATGATATGGCTTGCATTCAAAATGTGACAATTGCATTAGGCCACTACATGCGTGACATAACAGCACTATGTCTCGCCGAGGCGATCTCGATCAATGCAGCGTACTGACGTCATAGCCGACATACCTGACCAGCACATCTTATCATGATAAGATTTGCCATTACTTTCATTCATAATTATCTTTATTTAGCATAGGCGATCTTTTTCGAATGCATGTAGGCCTAGTTGTGTGTTTAAGATGATATGACGTTCCGGCTTGATATTGTTTTACCATAATCCACTCCCTGGCAGTCATGACAGTATTATGTCTAGCAGAGCCGATCTTGATCGATCAGTGCGCCGTATTGACGTCATAGCCACCATACCTGACCATCACGTCTGCCGTCAACCCTCCCCAGTCGCCAGGAGCCGCAGCGGGGACATGTCATCCTCCGCGTCCTCTGCCCGGCCACCTCCGGCATGGTTGATCAGTGTCTCTGTCCTCACCACTGTCCTCATCGCTGCCTGCCTGCCACACGGGGGGAGGAAGTGAGTCGACTGACTCCGATGGACGGTACTCGTCTCTCTTGTCTGTTAGGCAGACAAACTCAAAATTATATTAACCCTTCGTGTACGGTAAACCCCGGCACTTTGTGAATAATGTGAATTACAAGCGAAAAAAAAAGTCACGCGTGGCACTTAGAGAATGAATACCTGCTTATGGGATAGGACGAAGTCAAGGTTATGCGTTCGTGCAGTTTAACTTTACGGTCGCACAAATCTTTGTCACATAAAGAAAATCCTGTCGGAAATGGCATATTTGTACAAAATTTCTATGCTTGAAGGTATGCATTGATTATCTAAAAAAGGACCATTAGTTTATTCTCTAAACATATGACGTAGGTGTAAGATTTAAAGAGGTATAACGAGTACATAGGCCCGTTTGCTTCTGGACTATGCAGACATAATCTTATTATCAATGATCTTCTTTACACGCTGAAAGCTAACTCTCTCAGTACTAATTATAACAGTTTCTATAGTTTCTACAATTAGTTTCTACACATTTTTGTTCCCACGGTAATGAACAGCTTAAACAAACCTTCCATGTCTGTGGACATATGGCTGTCTATTCTCGTCATGCGTATTCGTCATGCTTGATTAATCACATCCAGCTAATTAAATTTAAGTGAGAAGTGAAGATAAACACACGTAATGTCTCTGAAACAAGGGGTAAAATAAGATAAAATATCACGGTTTATAATTCATTTTTATCGTCGGTATTGTTCAAGGTCAAGGCCAGCTTCATTACGAATAATTGTATAGCCTGAACGGTCTATGGAAACTTTGAGTGACTCTTCTCTTTAATTGACATCCATTATAGGTTTATTGTACTATTTGTTAGACGTAATGATCAATTTGTTTAACGACGGGGTTCTTCCTTATTCACCGATGAGTCCCGACTGAGTAACTTAAAATTATGTATACGGATATAACCCTAGAGAGACCGAGGGAGTCCATAGGGTATGCCTACACTTCTGCATATATTTTAACATATTGATTTTCTTGTATTACCTTACAAATTCCTTAGAATTTGATTTTTAAGAGTTTATGCTGTTCCATATTTTGTTAATTCAAATAATGACTGCATCCGTTGCATACGACATGGTCGATAGTGGGTCAAAAGTCGACAATAGAACACCGAATGTATCAACTGTGATCATTATATAGACCATTGCCTTTATACAGATTTTATACCCGTCGTTCAAACAATACGTAACTAATGGTAACCCTAAAGCTTGCCAGAGGTTTGTCCGAGTAGCAACAACTAATAGTAGATGCAGAATGCATTTCAGCCTTTGTAACGGAATCACTTGATAGAAGTCATGACGCGATACTATGGTAAAAATTGCGACACATTTCGAAAACGGTTCATTGGGGAAGGGCTAAAAATGCTAAATGGGAAGGTTGTTCAGCTGGCCTCGCACAATATCATCTGTGTTGACTAGCTTTTTTTTATTGATTATCACAAGTCTATTCCGCATAATTTGATATAAACAGGATAGTGTTAATGTAAGGAGTGGTCAACAGGATAAAAGTAACGGTTTCGGGTCGTAATCATTGCCCATGATTGCTGAACCATTGTGCCGCCCCCCCGCGGGTCCGGATTTCGTTTATAATTTCAACAAGGGTATGACTTTGAGATGATTTCTTCCAATATTATCCTGAAATTAGAATAGAATGAGACCAATTGTAATGGTAAAATGGCGCTCTTGTTTATCCAGGGTCCTGTAGTCTTTACAACGCGCTACCCAATAGGTTTAATCATCCTCGTGGCAATTTCAATTACCCCAAACATTCCAGCGTGATACACCTGTCGCCCAGACATGGCCGCCTCACCTGTCGTCCCATCTCGCAGAGTTCAAGGCAGACGTGTTGTGAGCCCAGAGTGAGTACGCGTGTCACCAGTCATTTAGCTCACCTCATTGATTCACTCTACATCGTAATTTATGACCAAAATGCTGCCCACGATCATGTCATGGGTTTTGTGATCAGATTCGAGGCGACTTAGAAATCCCATAATCATGATATTGTTTTCTGGAAAGTTTGAACAGGTAATGTCGAGTTTCACGAATAAATCAGGTCATTTGCCTTGGCTGAACGGAAAATTAGGCTTAATACAAACTGAAATGTTTTCTTTTTGCGTGAATAGTTGCTGTAAATAGTATTGGGCAGTAGGATAGCACACACTCATCATCATCGACGTCATCATCACCACCGTCACCTTCTAAAATTGTTATGCAGCAATCCTGGACAAGATGAAAACAAGTTTGAGAGAGAATAACGGCAGCATGGCTGAACTGCTACAGACCTGCACATTCTGGTTTCCTACCTTCATGCCCATCTCCAACCATCCCATTCATGTATCACTTACAGACAGTTTGGCATAAGCTTTCTTTTGATGTAAAAGAAACACCGTCAGTGTTGCCATGGTTACCAAACGCTTTCTTACGTATTTTCCAAGCAACATCATGAAATTCCCTGCTTGAACGTACTTCTACCATGTCTACGAAATATTTCTTAGGCAAACATAATCTTACATAACTCGCTGAGACTCAGGAACAAACTCGGGGGCACGTTAAGAGGTTTAACTTGTTTATCTTAAGCTTATCCATATTCGTTGACTGTCTTACGTCCTTGATTCATTATTGATCGGAAATAGCTGTCGTCAGGGAACTTCAGATGTAAAGATTGTTTTCTGAGATTGTCTGATATAGACAAGTGGATGGGTAGCATTGTTCTGGTGATTGTATCGTACGATGTTAGAATACATATTGCAGTCATGGAGCTTTTAATAACACTTCAGGAAATTATATCGCTCTGGTTATTTTATGTACGCACAACATCAAAGTTTTGTTTACGTGATTTATTTAATTTCCATAAATCAATGAGAAACGATCAATATAAAAAAAATACAGGATGCGGCAAATAATCCATTTTAACAATTATTTAAAAATACAGATGTTCTTCCAATGGGCCTTTTATGTTGTTTCACTATGATGAGGCGAATGTCCCTCCCTGCGCTCCTGGAACTCCAGCCCTGAGGAGCTCTAACCCTTTAGGGGAGAAAACGATACCAATCACACCTGGCCATCAGGCAAAATGCCTGGAGTCAGATGGGCTCGAACCCAGAACCATGCCATGATATATTAATGTGAGGCAGTCCCGGCCCTTACAGCATAAGACAGCCGGTGCTGAATCTGGAGAATGTATGCGTATAGACTAAAGGGGACTATAGTTCCAAATCAACGAAAGCAAAGTAAAAAAAAAAAAGGACATGGTCTATGTGAGGCTACAACTCACGACCTTTGCGTTATCAGCCCGACGCTCTACCTACTGAGCTAACAAACTGATTACTCACGCTATATTGTTTTCAAACATTATTAAACATCATTGGCAGGGCGACCTTTTGACATTTATAGAAAAATGTGCAGTTTGTGAAAATGTACATTTTGGAGAAAAAAGCAAGTTTATTCTCATGATATTAACCTTGAACGTCAATATCGCATTTGTTTCGTTTCATATTGCGTTCATGGCGTCTTTACTGCGTCCTCCACATGCTCTATGTGCGCACATGAGAATGCGAATGCGGTTAGTAATTGCGCATCCACAACGGCCAAGGACTTTTCCTTGTGTCCATATCGATCGTATGAAGATCATTACGTGTTCTATCCAGATCGCCGATAGCCGATAATGATTGTCCTCATAACGCGCCCAGCATCAAAGACTGGCCATCATCTCGCGACCCATATTCTTATCCCACAAATTCTTCATTTGCGATGCAAACGCTGTTAGTGCGTTTAGGTAATTTTGTTTTAATTCACTGTATTTTGACATTGCGTCAGAACGTCTATATGGCGTGGCACTGATTGTTTTGAAAACTTCCTGAAGGAGAATCCCAATATTGTGTAGTAATAAGGCGACGCAGCTTAGATTTGAAAGCAAAACAAATAAACCTTTTGTTTTTCCAAGGAAGGAGCAGATGGAGTGAGGGAATGGGGCTTTCGCGACCTCGTGAAATACTATTGTCATTGACTGTCACTTCCGGAATGGTAAGGAATGCTTACCGCTGACACGGCCCACTAAACGACCGTTCCGGCGTAATAAAACGATTAGGCACGACAGGTGTCAACGTTTGGACCTAATCCAGAGTTTCAATTGAACTATATCTTCTTACTATGAACCTAAGTGACCTAAATCAATTATCCTCTATTCGTTATAATTCATACCAGTTGTTATAACAAAACGAAAAGAAAAAAAAAGTTTTTACCCCATGCGCTCCTGGCAGAGAGTTCCGCTCAAAAACAATTTATATTTTTTATTATTTATGTAAAAAGCAATTTATATTTGTAATGAAAATCGACCAACACCCCATTTTGAGTTTCAGCTCAGTTGGTCAGTGTGCTGGCTGTTTAGCGAAAAAATATATGTATATAAAGTGTATTGACATGTTGCTGGCAGTGATTACGTGATAATTCAGTGTTGAATGATGCGTTACCATGGTTACGGAGACAAGATGGCGACAAGCTGCCTGAGGATGCCGGTACGAGGTGAGGCCAAATATAGGAACAGCACTGAGTCATAGCGCACTTCCCAGAGCTTAACCTCAACTTGAAATCATCCTGCCCCTGTTACTACTCTTCACACTACTAACATTCATCTATGTAAAACCTCATTAAAGGATATCATACTAACAAGAAACGTCATTACGTAGAATAGTGGTTACGAAGGGTTTACCTTTTTATTTGAACTCATTAATTTCTCCTCGCCCTTCTCAAACTATTCTATATCCATTTTTTTTTCTGTATTTATATATCTTTTTTTTCGCCTCTCTCTCAGTCTCCCCCTCCCCCCCCCCCCTCTCTCTCTCTCTCTCTCTCTCTCCATCTCTTCCACCCTCCTTCCCCACAACCTTTCTCTCTTTAGGTTCGTGGTTTATATTTGAGCGAAAAAGAGCACACTTACGTAGGCGTTGTCTCGAACATAAGATTCAAAGATAAGGTAAAATGCAAAAAACGCTGTATAAAAGGTCAACAGTCCCCCAACCCGTCCCTTCATCTCTCTCTATCTCTTTCTCTCGTTCGCCCCACCCTCTCTCTCTCTCTCTCTCTCTCTCTCTTTCAAGTCTTTCCCTATATTACTTTACTTTAACACCTTCCCCAAACTTTCTGCCCCCGTCCTACTTCTTTTTATTTTTTTTGATAGTAAACAGCAAAAATAGTAAAATTGACAGGCTAATTACCGGTCATTCTTGAGGAACTAATTTCTTTATTGTGTGCAGATTTGGCTGCTCTAGCCAATCTCATAGAAAATCTCCTACTTAATCGGTTACAAGCTTGCATTGTGTAAGATCGAGTCAGATATCAGCATGCGCTGATGATTCATGTAACTGGGCTTTCTGTTGAATTTCCCCCCTTGAAGTAATTAACATTTATTTAAAGAAACGCAACAAAATTACAGCACCAGTCATGAATGCGTGTGGTATACCCCTAAAACGGGGCCATCTCGATCGATTCAATAAAACAACCGTCGTGCGTAGATGTTAGCTTTCAGCACGGGCAGATGGGAGGTACTGCTCCCCTAATCTAGCGACCACATGGCTTGAGCTCAGACCTAGATTCTGCATGTCAACATCTGCTTTGGATGTTTTTAATCTTGTCGAGAGGCAAAGCCCCCCTCAAACAGTCTAACTGGAGAAAGTATCCTTGTTTCTGTGATTCGTCCGGGCGGATATTTTCAGACACTTCTGCTCAAAAATAAATCCGTTGGTAACTTGATTGTAGCATGATACGTCTGTATGTCGTATGACTGAGTAGAATGTTTTTAAGAAGCTCGGGTATGGAAATGTTACTGATAGCAACAAGAGCTAAACCTGCCCACGCTGTGAACAAAACAAAAATCTCCAAGTGCGATGGTGACAACATCGCCGTGACACAACGTACATTTCCAGGAAACGATTAGAAAAAGACAGGAGAAGACATCAAGAAAAAATGAACTTGTATTCAGGAAAGCCAAAACAGTGAAGAAATTGTGACATCATATGTTACAGAAAGTAGTCAGGCTATTTGAATACTCTCTTTCTTTCAATCTCTCTCTCTCTCTCTCTCTCTCTCTCTCTCTCTCTCTCTCTCTCTCTCTTTATTTTTCAGTATATATCTCGTCCCCTTCCTGTATCAGTGTGTATAAACATACTAATTTCTCAGAATATGTCCTGCGCCGATTTCGTTTTGTAAACGACGAACATGTGTCTTCTCTAAGACGACCTCTCGGAGTTACTGTTGATCAAACTCGAGGCGAGGTTTAATTAATAACTTCTTCGTGAACTTGCCTCTGGCTTGGCCTAATCTCGGAAGAAACAGCTTTTACTTATTCCAGGAGGTCGCAATGAATTATGAGAGTTCATTTATCGAATGTCATAGCAAACGTTTAATAGTTGATAATTGCGTATTCCTTGTGATGAATGATATTGAAATAAATTTTGGGATACAAAATACAGAAATTCAATAAGTTTTGATACTTAATGACCCAATAAACATTTAAAGGTCACCCGTTTCGCATTTACCTTGCTCAGTACTATTTATAAACTAGTATATGCATAGGTATTGCTGTTCTATTTAAATCAAATGTAAATGTTTACGACCATCTTCGTAGTTAAGGATGAATCGAGTTCATCAAATTTTCACTTCTATGGATTGAAGTCTAAATTGTATACATAATCTCTTGTAACGTCATGTGAAATGGTTCTGTTGTATAATATACTGTGCAATACTGTAGATAAACCGCTGAAATGCGAAGAACGTTGGAAATCAAATAACGTGTACAAAGTTGATGAAGTCACCTGAATGTTATGGAAAAAAAAAACATTTTATTAACCCCCTTTCAGATCAGTGATCCGCCTCTCTTATGAAAAACATAACAAATATTGTGAACATGTACAAATTCAGAGCTAGGAGTATTGTTGCAGCAAACAGCTGCAAACAAACGACCTCTCTTTGATACACAGTGGAAAAAGTCTGATAACAAATATGAATTAATTCTATTCACCGTCGATACGCTTAAAAATTGAAATGAGGTTTCGTCTAGACGTTGACTTCATTACCACGTGGTGCACAAACAATAATGTAGGGGCAACACGCTTTATGGTAGATCATGAGCGTACACACTAACAAGAGTAATGATTTTTGCTCCTGTGTCCATGTGACCAGTTTGCTAAACACCATTAATTTCCCTTAGATACGTGTATTGCTTCCAAATAAACAAATGATTGTCTACATTTTCAGAAAAGGAGATTCTGTCTTACATTCCTATGCAGTGTAATAGTAAAGTGTTCTGATTATGCTGATTGGACCCATGTAAGTACATTTATTCTCTCAATAAACACGATAGAGCAGTACACATAATAGCTTTAATCGGAATAACCTTGCTGACGCTTGGCATTATCCAGATCATTGTTACAAAAATCTCTAATTACCCCATATCAACTTGCAAACTCATGATTTACAACATTCTGGCGAGTTGATTTTGGCAACCGTTTAAACTCCTCATTTCCTCTCATTATCCCTTTCATTCATCCTCTTCTCTTCTCTTTTCTACAATAAATCCACAACCCTATTGTGATAGTGTGCGTGGCCTATTAACCTACTTGACACCCTTTTCGCCATTTATCATAAAACAATCACGTACTTTTCCACCTCCTCCAACGAAGCCGTAATATAAACTATGAACAACTCAATTTCTATGTTGGCCATTTCTGAATTATTAAGCAAAGACATATTCGCATAATCACAATTGTTAGAACACTACTTTTTATGACTTGTCCCGGTTACAGACCGTACTTATCACATAACACGTTGCAAACACTTTACCATGTTTACATGGCGCCTTTGCCGGGTCATGTGACTAAGCACCCACTGCCAGCCTTCAACATTTATTCGGATGGGGAGAGGGTGGGGGGGGGGGGCGTCTGCATGCAACTTGACGGGCTAGACGCTAAGTATTTTCTTTGTGAAAATAGTTCAACCTCTTTGACATATATTTAACTGTTTCGTGTCCTCTATAAAAAAAATCGACTAATCAGTATTTTTTTCTTAAAGATGAATGACGTATTCCACCATTTACTCGAAGAGTTCACCTGTAATTTGATTAACGGTGCCGTGGAGCATGTGGTGAGGGTAACGCACCCCAGACGGGGGGAGGTGAGCTGGTGGGGCTGACTCGGCGGACGTGACTGATGGCGAAGATGTGAAAGTCATCTAAACCAGCAGGACCAGATGACCGATGGGGGCGAGGAGGTCGATGTACGCGGTGGACTGTGATCATGACCACGAAGACTGGAAAATGTTTCACTGAGCCACACCCCCATACTGCATGACCACAAGAGGATTACTTAGACATCTTGCACAGACAACATAATCTTAATTCATTAGACACCTGTTAGAGGGGATAGGTAACAGATAAGAGGAACATAGTTGAGGAAAAACTCCATTCATGAGTTGGTAACTTTGTACATACACATGTATGTTTAGTCATGCAATCAGGGTAGGTCTGTGTTGTGTGTATACATTTATGTGTGGATGGTTGTTTGTGTGTATGCGTGTGTGTGTGTGATGTGCTTCGTTGAGTGGAATGCCAATGATGAAGTGACAAGTGATATTCATCTTTATACTCCACATACTAAGAATGTTTCTATATGATTGGTTTAGAGTTGATCACGTGATAGAGCGTAGTTTTGCCCATCTGATCATCTGAGAAGAAAAGTTCGTTAAACTCTAGGTGAAAGTACTTTTTAGTTTCGCTGATCTCTTCACTTCTCACCATCCTAACGCGTGATTAATATTTTGAGTACGCGCGAAATAAAAGTGCGTTACACTCGGACTATCAATTGACTACTAACGCGTCCTAACGCGCGTCCTAATGCCCGTCCTAATGCGCGTCCTAACGCGTGTTCCCCATGACAGCGGCTCGGGGTTATGTAGAGAAGTAAATGATACTGTTTTACTTTAAATAGTCATTTTTGGTATAGATATTTGGTTTCAGATTTGGAATATAAAGCAAATAATCAACTTTTGGTTTCAGGCAATGAGACGAACTATTATTTCCTCGGCGATCTGAATGTATACGGTATCTTTCTTCAGCTGCGCTTCGGAAAGATAGCTACATACAGATCACCTCGGAAGTGATAGTTCGTCCTATCACCTTCACCAACATTGATTATTGCTTAATATTCTATCATCTCCTCTCTTTCTTTTCAAATATGAAATAATATATTTTATTGAACCATTAATTTGTTTTAAAAAGGCAAAAGAGAGATGATAATGTGTGTATGAATTACATCCAGTAAACAAGATTTTAGGTAAGTGGTCAAAATATAATAGTACACGGTATTGGAATGTAAGGCACAATATCAACATTATAATCCATATTGAAGGCCTAGTCTCTCTACGAGATGTATGTACATGTATACATGCTGTACCGCCCAGAGACATATCGAAAGGTCACTCCCTGGCACATCACCATGCTTGGAAACACCCATTTCAAATTTATCTCGCTCGATATTCGGCTAATCATTTCCTCTGTCATCGACTCTATCCCCTGTGATTACGTGAATTCATACTTGACTTCTGGCCCAAATTGTCCGTGAAAAAACCCGGATTGGAGTCGGAGCTATAAACGCATCGTGACTAAGGGGGCCGATTCGGCTCGAATATCAAGAGGACCTTCTCCCGCCTGTTCTCGTCTCCCCCTCCCCGTTATCACTCCACACATGATCACAATGTATCGACGGCCATGTCACAGGGTCACGTGATCCGCTTCCTTCTACTCTCCAGCCGTGTTGTTAATGGAGTCTCATTCACCTTACATTTTTTACCGGGATACATCATTTGTTTCATTTGTGTATTTATCATACTGTTTTTTTCTTCTCCTTTCCTCATCTCTCCTTTTCATTGTTTGTCCATCTTCTTGATTATCTATCCTGATTATCGTTGAAATAGTTGTTGTTGTTCTTTTTCTTATTCGTCTTTTTCTTTTTCTTCTTCTTCCTCTTCTTTTTCTTCTTCTTCTTCTTCTTTTTCTTCTTCTTCTTCTTCTTCTTCTTCTTCTTCTTCTTCTTCTTCTTCTTCTTCTTCTTCTTCTACTTCGTATTCATCTCCCTCATCTCTACCTCCTTCTTCTTCTCCTCCTCCAACTTCTCCGTCTTCGTCTTCTTCTCCCTTCTTTTCCTCTGTCTTTTCTTTATACAACACTAACACAAACAACACCACACATCATTTATGCTAAAACTTTGAATGATGCGACAGGAGACACTTCCACGTCTGGTGTCTCCTTCTTGGTTCATGATTTGCAATAAAGTGTAGGAAAAAAGGCGGGGCGTGGAAACTCCGCCCCCGTCATACTCACCCACGACTTTATAAAAACTTTGTTTACACTACACGTGGTTTATCTAGTTTACATTGACCATTCCCTCGTGACAGCCAAGTTCCCTTCTAAGAAGCTACAACTTGAAAAGAACCTGTTCTAAATCAGTCGAGTATTATACACAGTCATCTTCAAGAGAAATACCCCCAAACACCTTTATTACTTATTTTCTATTTTTTTTACAGAAGCATGAATAATGTTTCTCATGTTGATGGCAAGCAGAGCATGTTTGGGTGGAGAAGTTTCCGCCTCTGCGACAGAATGAGTAACTCTGCACCCATGTGACGTAACTACCCATGTTTGCAACCTCATGCATATATTACCCAAGTTCGCATTCCTATAGTCCCTATTGTACTTATATGACAGAATACACGTACCACCGCAGTTTTAGTTGAGGAAAAAAACATATTAATCAAAAAGGTTCTCTTGGAGTCATATGAAGTTCGCGGTATGTTTCGCCGTCTCGTTTTCCAGCTACAGGGAAAAAAGATGTAAAAATATATACATAACGTAGAAAATCAGTCAATTAACTCGGCATGTCCCTCTAAAAATAATCCTAACCGCTGTTAGATATCATATAGGAATCTTCTTCATCTGAATGGGGGTAGAGTTAGACCCCCTAGTTGGGATTCTATTCCCCTCCCATCCAACCCCTAAGATCTAATTTCCTCAATTAGTTCTCTAACCCCGGGGAACTTGTCCAACCGTCTGGCTCGCTGCTCTGATCAAATTTTCCAATAAAAATATGTGAAAGGGCACAAAAGTATGAATACCGTTTTCTATAAATCATCCTTCATAACGGTATATGGACCAACATTCAAAAGTAAGAGAAATAACCGGAGCAACAACAGGTATAGTAGGTCACTTTGTCAAGGATTGTTTCCTCCAAAAAAAGGAAAGAAAATTTTGATGTTAATTGATTATCATGATCCTGTGAAAATAAAAACCTTTCAGAAATGAGACAGCAAAAACAGCTCGTTGAATTATTATAAGCTTAAAATCAGCTCACAGGTTTAATTCAAACCATCCATTGGTATTTTGGTGACGAAATGACGTTGACAATGATGATATGACGACGATGATGATGATGATGATGATGATGGCGATGAAGAAGACAATTATGATGGCAAAAATGCTATCCTCAAAAAGTAGTGATGGAAATTATAACAATTGATAATAATAGAAATTATGCTTCTATGTGTTATCATCATTATGTTCAACATTCTGACATTTCTTTGTAGAATTGGTAAACGGGAAGAAGACGCGACATATGTACCTTTCAATCCTGCATAGTAGACTCAATGATAGATCACAGACGTTTTCTGTATCATAAATTGCCACTTCATAGAATTCAATTGTTAGTTCAGCTTCTTACGTAATGTTAGTTTTTAATTTGTTAAAAGCACAACCGCCCGTTTGTGTTATACATCTGTACGCGCATCAGTCATCATAAAATGCACGAATTCAAAACATTTAGCATAACGCAATGTATACGTTCGTCTACCATGTCTACTGATCTGTGACGTCACTTTTCTTATATCGTACTGTATTATCATTACCAATTCGTATTAGAACTTGCATACGTCACCTTGTGATAAACGGAAATAAACATTTATATATTTCGTTTAGGTAGTTTTGTTATGTGTTGATGTCTGTAAGTTGCTGTTCTCGTTATTATTTTTTGCGTTGGTTCTGTGGGGGGGGGGGGGGGGGGGCGGGAGGGGGGACATTGCTCTTTTTACAGTTACGTCCAGTATGCAGTATGATGTTCTACGTCACCGCAAATTTGACAAAATTTGGGGTTAGTCTTTCGTATTTATTTTCATGTTTGACTTTTAATAATGTGTCTTGTGCGTCATAAATAATCGGTGGTAATGAGAACATAATGTTTTACTGCTGTTATGTTAGTCTTGATATCATTGCATATTATCGCGAATGTGTGTTTTTGTATGCCACTGATACATTTTGGCACAGTGAATACATACAAATCCCATAGCGCGGCATTTCATTTGGCACGGGGAGTGTTAACACAACCCTGCAGATGTTTTGCACACCTGTGTCCTAACATTAACGATGTACACCATTGCGCCATTGTATGTGATTGGTCTTCCTTTACATTACGCAATTACCTGTGACGTTTCAGTGCATTAACTTGTTTACGGCTTGTTTGCACTAACCAGCTGAGATATTTCACACATTAGACCTATCCCCATGCAGGCATGTTTATATTTATATTATGAACTGTTTGACTGCGGGGCACAAAATTCATATTGTCTGAAGGAAATATAGTTCGTCACGCGCATTGAGTGTTGCAGCGTTCCTAAATTGGGTCTTGGCGCGCCGAAAATACCACCGCTCGCGCCCGGAGGTATATCCGAACTGCATGAGAAAGAAGAAAGAGATGGCGATGGAGACGGCGCACTGCGCATATCTTATTCCAGACTTTTATTTTCATTTTTCAATTTCAAGTATTTGCTTCGTCACCTCCTGCTCCATTGTTCTCTTCCTCTAGGCATTACCACCCCATCACAACTTCGTTTAAACAAAAGAAATGAATGATTAGGCCACTTTTGTTATGTTTTCCATGCATGGGAAATCGCGATGAAAGTTGTGGATACTCACGGTTGCTATGGATCATTCTACCATATTCAGAACGACGAGTATCCGGAGGTCTGATATTAGACTACAAGATAGCTGACGCATGTATAAGCAAGATGAAGGTGTCGAAAGAAGCTCTAACGTCCCACATTACATTAATGTATGGAGGAAATGTCTGATTCTGGTTTATTGAGACCCCGAGTGCGCTGTTCTATATTTGCCATTAGCACCAGGCACTTTGTATCTCCAAAATACTGTCAATGTGCTGGCATTCACCCCATGAACGTGGCTCCTCAGACGGGCTGATAGATAACGGACACATTCAAGCATATACAAGCAAGGAGATGTATTGAACTTGAAGAAAATTGAACTTGAAGACTGAATACATTATAATATCATCACCTTATTATAGTGCTAATGAAAGTTGATGAATGTGATAGTATAATTGATAGCACGAATGCGTTGTGAGCTTAGTTTAAACATTACATGTTTACTGTAAGCATGGTATGGTTCGATAAACCAGATAATTTCAACTGAATATTCATGAGAGTATCTATCTGACAATTTAATATAGGTTGTTGACACAATAAAATGAATGTCGAACTTGTCGAATAAGTACTAGTGCAGCGTGACTAGGTTTTCTGCGAATAGGAAGCGATTGGGTGAAGCTGAACCTTCGTGTATTGTTTGTCCATGTTGACCACCTGACCACAGACACGCCAGAAGGCTGCCAAGCTGACTGGAAAAGAGTACCATTCGAATAAAAGAGGAGAAATGTCATTGCAGAGGATCATGTGTGGTGCTACTAAAAGTGCCTATTGAGATGGCTGCTATGTTTAAACTCATGACGCAATATGAATATTTCTAGCGGTTTATTTATGATGAAGTCCCTCCTGCCACTCGAAAGGGAATGGAGGCACATGACCACCGTCTGACCATGGCGTCGTCGTGTCGTGAGATATCTATGTCATCTTTCTCGTCCTCGTCGGCTCCTTGGCCTCAGCCAGGTGGTTCTTTTTATCCGCTGCACCCGAGGCACATCGATTAGTTGAGGTTCTAGCCGCATTTTATCAGCCTGACTATTTGTATGCATCGAGCCACGGACCTAAGCGGCACGAACATGACGAATGCAGCGATTACGCGATCCCTGGGAAGTGCGCAATCGCTCGATTCGTTCCGATTAGTTCCGGGTTGCCATGTATCATGTCCTGTGTGCACGAAAACTAAGAAATCGATGAACAAAGGCGCTTCCTTCGCCAAAATACGTGTAAACCCTTCACGTGATTAATGTTACTCTGTAAATTTGTTTATATGACTTAGATTTTAAAAGAAATTGTGTCAATCAAAAAATGTGAGTACCGTCAATCATACATTCTTAGACCAAGAAAAAAAATTATTGATCAGCAATACATGACACCATGGCAACCATTAAATAGTTTTTAACTTAATCGATGTATTCAAGTTCTGAGACCACAAACATAAATAATTCATCGAAATAAAAGTTGGAGTTGAATAATAAGATAGATAAGCATTCGAGAAGCACAATCATTTCTGTTTTCTTATCTATTCGGCATTGTTAAACTAATAAAAAAATGGTGTAGGTATTGCACGTTTTATTGAACATGTTAAAGGTAAATCATGTAAATAATCACCTTTCAAATCTTGAAATATCATGTTTCATTTGCCTGCCAAATCGCTACAACATAGATACATATGTTATCATTACTTTATTAATTTGAAGCAAGAAGAAATAATGACTTGCATTTTTATTCGCCCCGTTGCAGTCATTGTTGCTTTTAGGATGAACCGTGCGATTTTCGGAAATGAAGCAAAGTCGTGTTAAAAAAAAAAAAGAAGATCGTTTCTGCCAACTGTAGTAGCAAAAAAGTAATGGGCAGAAATATCATCGGAGATTTGGTGATGACCTAAGAGTAGCTGACGGTATTTTTGGTGAAGGCTTCGGAATGAGCGTGCACGTTTGGCCATTAACGGTCTGGGAGGTACACGGTCTGGGTCTAACATGCGATCGGCTCGGCAGGAAATGGACTTAAGTAGTTTAACACTATCCAGATACCATCGTTTCCACGTTACCGAGGAGAGACTTAAGTGGGCCACACTCGGGGGTTTGAATCAAATTCTCGCCGAGAAAACTAGAACAGACATATGTCCCAGGAGCTCTTAAGCTCCGCGAAAACGTTAGATGATGTTTAACATCGAAACGCATTAATTTGTTTATTAGCTGGTTAATGAGCTGCGTGCGCATCTGCCTCTTCAAACCTTTTCCGCTTCCACAGTTTTTACGTACAGATAGTCTTATGAGGAAGTTGTACGATGATGTGAAATAATTATCGATACTTTCAACGCTTGATTAACAGATCCCTGCCTGTTTCCAACCCGTTCATTCCCAGACCCGACTCAAGTTGAAACTGACGTTCCTATCAAAGTTACCTTGAATCGTAATAAATGTTTAAGCAAACGAACATTTTAAAGTGACATTTCTTATTGGAGTAATGAACTGAGTACCATTATATCAGTCAATCATCACAATTATAGTTCTCTACATTTAGGTAAAGAGGAACCATTTACTATGTGCTTACATATCTTTTTTGTATTCCTTCGAAACGAATTTCCGTTTACGAAGTCGATACATATTATATTTCGATATTTCTGTTCAGCGATATTGGCCTCTTTAAGATCATTATATATTTCAAGACTTTTTAGTGCCTTTTGAGCTTACGATAACAAAAAATCTATCCCGTGTTTACGTGTTGTAACACCTTACATCGAGAAGTCCAAGTCCTCATCATTTTTTTTTTCACCCGATATATTTCACTTGCATTACGTTGACACGTTAAGCCCACATCATCATACTTTTTTAGGAATTTGATTGAAATTAATGATCAAGGAGACATCTAATTTAAGACAATTTAGGAAGAAGGTAAACATGTTTTTATACTTGGGTGCAGGTCACCGGTGACATTACCAATTTACGGTTCGAGTAGACTTGATGTTGTGTGCAGACATGGGGACAGAACGGACATTGTCAGTCCATTCCTATCATCATTAGGTAAGAAACTTGTCACGGTGAGTCTTTGTTAATGCACAATGTCCGTCCGTCACTCGCTCCGTCAGGCTGTCAGATTTGACGCGCTAGAGGAAGCGGCTTCTCCCTCCCAGGGCCATACCTGGTGAGAGAGCCTTCTATGGGTGATGAAGAAGTAGGATCGGGAGGGGGTTGGGGTGAGGAAGGGGTGAGAGGCAGAAAGAAATAGACAATGCGTTGCTTTTTGAGACATTTTGTGCCGAGTCATTCGTAGGTGTAGGAGTCGCTCCGAGACGGACATGTATCTGTCGAGGTACTTTCGTTTACGCGCTACGGGAAGGTGAATAAGCATGTAGTCATCCATATCGACCACCCGTTACAAGCTTACAGCGATGGTAAGATGTGTGTATGTATCCTTGTGTGAGTGCGCGCGCGCGCGCGCGTGTGTGTGTGTGTGTGTGTGTGTGTGTGTGTGTGTGTGTGAGAGAGAGAGAGAGAGAGAGAGAGAGAAAGAAAGAAAGAGAGAGGGGAATAAACATAGACAGAGATAGAGAGAGAGAGAGAGAGAGAGAGAGAGAGAGAGAGAGAGAGAGGAGGCTAGCGGGAGGGGAGGGAGAGAGGAAGGAAGACGTAAATTGCGTCAGTTGTCACGATCTTGTAGTTCTTAATCCGTCTATCGTTTTCAACCGATTTGTCCGAGATGACCAACAAGGACACCCTTGATACACACAAACAATCGCAGACAGACTCACCCACACAATAACTCTCCGTCTCTCCTTCTTTCCCATCCATACCCCTCCAGCTAATCATGGGCGCATCACAACGTCTATATGGTCGTCCATACATCAAGGATATATGAAGCAAGCCTTCGACACATATCCTTGGATACACCATGGGAGAAGGCATACGTCTGTTGGACGCCGGCAGGGTACAAAAGATGAAACCTTTGAAAACCAGAAGCGTGCTAACACAGTACATGATAAGTGCCACTATGGTGTTAAAAAGTTCGTCTTTAGGCGTTTCGATGCTCAACCGATTAACTCTTAACGAAATTAAAGACAGCCAGTCCCTTTTTCAGATCACCACAAAACCATCGACACATTGGCAAAACATATAGAGAAGTTGTAGCAAGCTCTATATTCACAATTTGAAACTGATACCTCAGGCTCTTAGCAGTTTGTGTTGAAATATCTGCTTTATTGATTAATCTGTTTATTAAATTATAAAACGCATTATGAAAAAAAATTGTTCTATGGAAGGAATCATCTCCAAAGTTTGGTAGTTACTCATAAAATTAGGATTTCACACACGCATAATAACCACATACATACTGTAACTAAGACTAATACTTTTTTCGTAGTACGAAAAAAGGTCGGTTTGAAATTTAACGGCTGAAATGTTTTACATATACAGAAAGCTTCAACATGCTATATTCTTAGAAATGGTTTTGAATCACACTTTCTTCAATTTACGATCGTGATAGACGATTTCAAATTTTAAGCTTGCAAAAGGGACGGACAATCTTAAAGATGATTAAATGATTTTGAAAAAATAATATTGGCCTTGCGTCTTGTTTTTTTTTTTATAGTCACCTTACATTCCATTTCAACTTTTAAACAAATTAACATAATGCAATTTAGTCAAAACGATCTCGAACTTTTTTTTTTTACAATCAACGATTTCTTGTCTGTATCCGATGAGATAAGTCAAATGAAGATATAAAATGCTGGACAGATGAAAACAAAAATAATTTTGAACGGTGAGGGCAGCATACGAAAAGATCACAGCAGTGACGATCATGGCTGTGCCCATGGGAACGAACTCAAAATAACCGGGTTGATGTTTCAACATCTTCAAAAATCTTCAAAATCAACAAATCCAAATCTTTGTTTCAAGATTCTTTAAGATATTAATGATTAATTTCCTGATATCATTCAGATTATAATACATCTTTCTTTCACGGATCTTTTTTGTGTCAAGGTTACATATTATTGATCCTCTTGCGGGTTAGAACTTTTTTTCATTAGACACACTATTTTGGAAAATTTTGATTGTTTTATTTATTTTTTATTTTGACAATTCTCTTGAGTTTCTAACCAGATATATGCGCATCGTTTTCTGATTTATACGTACATTAGTTATAAAACGACAAATGTTTTTATTCTTAAAATATACTTGAAATTCGCTTCTTTTATCCCTATTGTTGAGCAAGTCCAATACATACTTGATATCTAGAATGCAATATAACACATATCAACGAATGAAAAATTGTTTGCTCTTCATCAAAGAGCAAAACCCTACAAAACACCACTAAATAATCGGGTATCTTAACCTACAAACCATGATGCTATATTCCCAAGACTCTGTTGAAGAAAGTTGACACTCATCACGAAGACGGATCGAGGCTCAACTTCTCCACCGACGGAGATCAACTTCCCCCAAACGATCACGGTTTAGTGGAGCTCAACATCTCTGCAGCGGATAGCGCTCTGGCTGCATACGGTAGGGTGTTATGTCGTCAACAGACGAGGCGACAGTTTTCCCACTCAAAATGAAAACCGCAGGATTTAAAAGCTATTTTTTCCTCAATCATAAAGTAAAGTTCATGAGATGAGTGACATATGTTGTATATGCTAATCATGCCCTCTTTAAATGTTGTATGATTTTTATCGTCTTTTTCGTCCTCTTCAGGTTATCGGTCATCTTCATCATTTTCTCTGCCTTCGCCTTCGCCTTCAACTTGTTCCTCATCCCCTTTATCACTATCATTGAATTTCCTTCTATTTTTAGGTTCTTTGATCGTCTTTTGTTTTTACTTTTTACTATTTACTATTTACCATTCTGATGGAGACATCAGATTTGTTTTAACATGTTCTTAAGTCTAAATAATTACAAAATGCAGTAGGTTAAAGTACAATTAATTAAGCTTAACATACAATTAATTCAAGTCTTTTCTGATTTTTCAATACTGCATCAGTCCCGTGATCTACAGCCTTTATAGGCAATAGGTTGTTTAGTGCATGGCGTGATCACAGCCAAAAATCAAGCACTGATATTACAACGAACTCTAGACAAATGGGCCAAGCTCTCTGACATCTCCCTCCTGTCAAGCCTGGGAGAGAGGCTATATCTTATACATTAACATTAGAAAGAAACAGACTCTCATCCTAGAATCTAGGCTAACCGATCATATACTCGCTCTGTCTATCCTCTCCACATGACTTCAATGTCACGCACTCCAGCGCAAATCGTTTCTTTCATCCAACGGGCCCTCCTCACGAGAGGGACCCGAAGGTCAGGGGGAGATACGGCCAGGGTTAGGGGTGCGCCCCTCGCTGAGGTGAGAAGGTTTGATATAAAATCAGAACATTGCGATTCAATCACATGATTTTTATTTCTGCTTCTTTCAGGCTTGACACCTTCCACGCATTTTGGTCGGCTGCGTTGCCCACGGCGACTGCAAACGTAGGTGGAAAAATATCCTTTAACGTTGATATTCAAGAAAGTTACTGATTCATTTAATTTAAAAAAATACAGGCACGACCTACGGAGGAAGTGAACTGCTGACAATTTCCAGGTATTCCATTTACCAATGTAAAGGTGATAAGACTTGGAATATTAACTACTTTGCACATGGGTGAAAAGTCATCGTGGGCTTCATGTCTAAAAGGAATATTTGATGCAGATAAAATGTACCGCGTTGGTTAACAAGCTACTTAATCGGTTATAAACTTGACTCAGAGTGTGTTTTATTATTACCTTATCCTTTCATCTTTCTTTCATCATTTTAGATGTACGTTCATCAGAATATATGTTATGAACATGAATTATTGTTAACACCATATGTATGAATAACACACAAAAACTTATACCAATGATGTATAAAGAGAGTAACATCATTAATTGTAACTAGTTGAGGAAATGGTAAAACTACGTGAATTAGTACAATGTAGTAGAAGTCGTAGTCGTAGTAGTAGTAGTAGTAGTAGTAGTAGAAGTAGTAGTAGTACTAATAGTAGTAGAAGTAGTAGGAGTGGTAGCAGTAGTTCGACTTGTATTTATACAGTACCATAGCAATGTGTGACACTCATGCCATAACTCACAGTCTTATCAAGCCGGAGCTCAGAGACAAAGGTTCAAGGACGAGATTCACTTCTTCTGAGAGCACGACGAATTGCACACACCCAAATATGGTTTGTTTTATAATGACGCATCCTTATAGGAACCCCGCTGAATCCCTATCTTGTCTTTCCCGCCTTCTCACCATTCAAAAGGATGACTCATGAGACAGTTTTATCTCCCTGTCCGTTACCCCCTCTCAGTCGGGCATCGGGCCATCTTCCCTCCATCAAAATGGGGAAAGTGTTGTCTTTATCATTAGGTGCCAGACATACTTTCTCGCTTATTAATTTATTCAAACATAAACCCTTCCGGAGTGGTGACGGTTTGATAGGAACGTAAACACGATGAGGAACGGTTCGTATTTGCACAAGTTCATACATTTCTTACCATAGACTCGTTCAGACCTGGGGGTGTTTCACCGAGCTGTACTTCAGCTAAGACCGACTTTATGGACGACTGGTTACCCTTTCTTTTGCTAAATCATATTCTCCATGATTTTGATTGCCATCAGCTAAAGTGAAAATCTGATCTTTGAAAATTAAAATTCTTGTTCTTAACAAACGTCTGAATACAAAGGTATGATTTGTCAAATCAAATTTGATTAGGATTGTTGGAAATAAACTCCCACTATGTTAGAACAGAAACAAATTGGGATATTTCATATAGCACAAGAAAGGGTAAGCAGTCATGTGTACAGTCGTTCTTAGCTTAAGAACTGCTTGGTGAAATACCCCCGGCGGGTCAGAAACAACGTTATATTCATAAGTGCGTTCGTTCCCCTATATCAAACTCTCTCCCTCTTTCT
The DNA here is from genome assembly GCA_963669155.1 of Arbacia lixula. Classification (NCBI taxonomy): domain Eukaryota; kingdom Metazoa; phylum Echinodermata; class Echinoidea; order Arbacioida; family Arbaciidae; genus Arbacia; species Arbacia lixula. The sequence goes on along the minus strand of OZ022576.1, from coordinate 54,932,156 downwards.
TTCTTTTTTTATGTTCATCCCCTCCTTATCTATTTGATTAATTCCTTCTCTCTCTCTCTCTCATTCTCTCTCTCTCTCTCTCTCTCTCTCTCTCTCTCTCTCTATCTCTATCTCTCTCTCTCTCTCTTTCTCTCGCTCTCTCTCTCTCTCTCTCTCACACACACACACACTCACTCTCACTCTCTCTCACTCTCACTCACTCTCTCTCTCTCTTCCTTTTCATGTATCTATGTCGGAACTTCGATCTTTCTATTCCATCAGTTATTCATCCCTTTCTATCTCTCTCTCTCTCTCTCTCTCTCTCTCTCTCTCTCTCTCTCTCGCTATTAGCCTGTCTACAAATTTCACTGCCTACCTTGTCACATACCATCTATTCTTCGTTTTTAGTTACTTATTCGGCTATACAGATCTCTTGATCCTGTTTTCCTGTTCGTTTCTATTGTATCATCTTATCTTTTGCATCATCAATTTTTCCAACATTATTTACCCCGAGACAAAACCAAATACCCCAAACGGACTATTGTTAGCATAGTTAGAAGAGGATGCGGTTTTTGCGATAAATCACTTAATGCTTTCTACCGCTAACATGACTAAAGACTATATAACCATGGCAATTGAAACCAAATTGCGCTGTTGATACAATCCCATGATTAAACACAACCCTCAAGTTATGTAACAAGACCTCGTTAACCTATCAGCTAGCGCATACCGGAATCTTCTTCATGTTATGTACAGATGATGTCTGTAAGATGAATGAGATCATCACGGCGATTAATGAATGTGACTGAAGTACAACATTTTTAGAGAAATAAGAGTGACAGGACGAATTTTTCTTCTGCATAATTTCCGTCCTCTCCCTGGCACACTCACTTATTTGGCGGTGTACCAACCACTACAAAGCGTACAACTGTTCAATTATAATTTGAATTGTCGAATATATACTTCTGTTTTGGGCCTCATCTGGAATATGAAAGCAGCTGCGAGACATTCTAATGATGAGTTTGTCGAGGACGATCATCTTTGTCTGTTACTGAGATAAATATATATCTCAGACCTGTTCGATTATCACTCTTGATTTAAAGTAAAACAGTGTTCTATCATAATCGCATGTGAGGTCCCTAAATCCCCTTTATCTTTGTATTGACAAATGCATAGAAGAACTAAACGAACATCATCACGTGACTAACTTGGCATTATTGGTGGCTCTGATCAGTAATACTGCAGACGCGTGGTATGTTAAGAAAGTGATATCCTTGTCTGTTGGTATTGAGAAGGTGGCTAGACGAATGAAGGGGCTTGTAAACATGTCAACAGGTCGTACCAAAACGAGAGAAAGGAAACTTTCAAGGATACGAAGTGATGCGGCAGTGAAGATGAGCTGATTGATCTTGTCATTCTCATCAAAATCGTAATCATCCACCATGCCCAGCAGTGTGGTGCTCTGAGGTTGTCAGATATGCTGATGCTCAATTTCGAAATGCACAGGCGACATTATACAGATATTTTGAATGTGTTAAATAAAAGACAACAAAGACAACGATTTCATAGAACCTGGGCCCTGTTGCATAAAACTAACCGGTGATTCAATTTATAAAGGTTTTATATTCTCCATAACCTTTCCAGCACATGGATTGAGATGATATTATGGAACCAGCTGTACCTATAAGTCAAACTACCAGTCATTTCATATCAGGCAATTATGTTCTTTATTGCTAATAATCGCAAGTAAAACATGGCATGAACTTTAAACATTTTAATGAGGTGAGTGCGCTTCACACTGCATATCAGATGCACGTTGCACCAATCGGTCCATATTGTCCGGATGTCACATAATTCAGAAAATTAAAGCAATACATTTTTTTTTATTTCAGATAAGGTTCAACGATTCCTCAGTAACTCTCGTCTCCAAACACACACACATACACACTCACAAACACACACACATATATACACACACAAATACACACACACATACACACATACATACACATACACATACTACATACATACACACATGAGGGATTTTTTTCTTCCAGTGTATATATTTTGCACTAAGTACTCCAATGACTGTTATGGAACATTACATCACGTGCGACAAGCATCCCCGGGAAGCGGGAAGGAACTTCTTCTCAATCGTTAGCAAATTAATACCCATCCTGAGCGGCATTAATTAGCAGCCTCCACCAAAGTCTACCACAAGGTGCTCCCTTACCACGCTCAACACCCTGCTAACCCCGCTAACCAAGGCTCTTTCACGAGTAATCCGCACGTTGTTAGCAAGGGATACCTCGCAGTTTGCATACTTCCTCTGGAAGAATGTAGTCACTCATTTCCTCAAATACCCCTCTCTTCCTCCCTCTACATTCATGCTACCCCCCCCCCCCCTAACATACACAAAAGTCACATATTCTTCCTGTCTGCCCCTCTCTCCCCCCCCCCCTACCTCTCTCTCTCTCTCTCTCTCTCTCTCTCTCACTCTCTCTTCTTCTTCTTCTTCTTCTTCTTCTTCTTGTTCTTCTTCTTCTTGTTCTTCTTCTTGTTCTTCTTGTTCTTCTTCTTCTTCTTCTTCTTCTTCTTCTTCTTCTTCTTCTTCTTCTTCTTCTTCTTCTTCTTCTTCTTCTTCTTTCTCTTCTTCTTTCCAACTCTTTCTTTCTATTTCTTCCCCACGGCTTCTCTCTATATATATCGATCTATCTATCTATCTATCTATCTATCTATCTATCTATCTATCTATCTATCTATATATCTATCTATCTGTCTGTCTGTCTCATCACCTTCCCCTTTCTTTTCCTTTTACTCTCTTCATGCCCTTTCAATTGTTGAATAAGCACATTGATTTTCAGTTTTCCATTTGCAAATATTGTTACGTTACGCGAATCATGCTAGCAAACCTATTTGATGCATTACCTTATTTTTTAATCCACCTATTAATCCAAAGTGTCCATTAAGAAAAAAATAATCGCGTTTCTTTCATATGTCACAATAATGCTTCGTCATTTTTACGTGACAGAAATATAAAATTCACCAAAATTAAGAGCAACATAGGTAAGCAGCTAATGAAAGGTGAGTGCATAAGAGATTGCATTTACATCTTGATTCGTGGAAATGCGTCAACCGAATTTCGATTTCGCCTATTCATTGTGTTGAATTATGATGTTCCTCAAACGGAGTAATGAATACCATAAGTAGATAAAACGATATATTTGAATTTACAGTTTACGTTTCATATTTGTGCCCTTCTCAATCCTGGAGGTAAAGTGAACAGGAAGAGAAGGGATGGTCATACATTGTGTTTACATAAGATTTGTGATGATTCTTACCAGGGGCATTGCTATTAATGTTTTGATTGGAGGGTAGCTCTTTATTGCTTGTTACGTGATGTGCTAAAATGAGTATGAGAGGGATATTCCGTATTGTTCAAATTCCCAAGGAAGAGGGAAGGTCACATATCAACATATCAACGGGTGAATCTCTATTTATAAGTATGACACGTTAATGTAAGAGGGAAAATAGACAACTGCGTCACTCCTTCTGCACATTCAAACAAAGGAGTTTGAACGCTTCTCAAAGACGATTGGGTATCAGTCGATAATGATTAAGATCATTAAGCTTTTAATTTATGTACTACAGTTTATATATTATACTTTCTTACCTTTATGTTGTTTATTCTCTTTCTCATTCAAACTTTCATCATACTCTTTCTCTCTCACTCTCTCTCTCTCTCTCTCTCTCTCTCTCTCTCTCACACACACACACACACACACACACACACATACACATACACACACACACATATCCTGTCTTAAACATGATACACACACATACATTCCTGAGGTGTACACCCCCCGCACACACACACACACACACACACACACATGAAGGTGTAGTTCTATCTATCGAAATGTGTGCCAATATCGCAAGGACTACCCAACGACACGCGTAGGCACGAACCGTTTTCTTCATAATCTTTGGTTTACCTCAAAAGCAACATTTTGCTAAGTAAGTGCAAGGATTGACAAGTCAAGTCGTTGTCTGCAAATAGCTTCTCAGACACGGGCCTTCTAATCCCAGCCTTAGCATACCTGCTCCTATAAGTAGCTCATCACATCGCTCCCTGTTGAGACTCACAGCTCGCCGGGCGGGGCTGTTGCTGCTATTCATAAGTTTACCAGGGTAACATAATGACACGATTCACGGTTATGAGCCCTGCCATAATGTTGATTCTGAGGGGATAAAGAAGGTGGATGTGATCGTCTTCAGGCAGCCGCCAGCATGATGACAATGGTATGTAAGAGAAGAAGTTATCCTGACTCATACGAGACCTTCTCTTCAAGAACGCTTAATTCATTTCATTGTAAAATAGATAAAGTTTCATCTACAAATAGATGTTGAGGAGGTACGCACGATATCGTGTATAGAATATTTCCTCAACGAAAGACGAATAAAATGTAAACCAAAGCCTTTCGTTTGTTTTCTTTCATAATGCAGATATATATTCTCTCTTCACGCACTCCTCCCCCCCCCCCCTCCTCCCTCTCTCTCTCTCTCTCTATCTCTCTCTTCTCTCTCTCTCTCTCTCTCTCTCTCTCTCTCTCTCTCTCTCTATATATATATATATATATATGTAATTTGGCAGGATTGTTCCTTAACTTATTGACTAACTTCTGTGTGAAAATCACATTAATCCCATTAGTCATGCATGAGTGGGCAAATTTTAAGGGCAAAAATGTCACTTTTTAAAAGGCATAAGGGTTATTGTTTCTGCTGTTTTAACAATACATTCTGGCACTTATTGTTTTCACTCAACCATGGCCTTAAAATGACTTCTTATGTATACACAACAAGTCATGTTACATCTTTGTCAAAATATCCAGAGTTTTATTTTTTCACCAAAGTATAAAGAGTTTTTAACAGTTTCAAACTCAAGAAGGATGAGTACTTGTTAAACGATGCTCACTCAACCAGAACAATGGTTTAAGTGTCGGGATACGTGTTAGTGCATCGAGAGATGGATGACAAACATTGAAAGGACATAAATTATGCACCAGAAATGAAATTCATCAAAAATTAATATGACAAAATCCCAAAATTATCCTTGTGACTTTTGAAAAGTGACATTTTTGCCTTTAAAATTTGTCCACTCATGCATGAATAATTGGATTAATGTGATTTTCACACAGACATTAGTCAAAGAGTTAAGGAACAATTGTGCCAAATTATTTTTCCCAAGACCTCTCCGATAAAAAGGTTATGCTATTTTGCTTAGGGGGGGGGGGGGGGGACTTACATTTTTATTGTCTTTATATCCATACATCCTCTTTGAATTAATCTGTCTAAAGCTCTGTATTTGTCGATGTGTGATTGGACATCATTCTTTCTCTCCCTCTCCCTCTCTTTGTGCAGATATCTGTATAATTTTCACACTCATTATAAAATGTATGATTTTAGTTTTGATATGTTAATCTCATCCCCTTTTCCTTACCCTAATCCCCCCTCCACCTCCCACCCCCACCCCCCTCTCTCTCTCTCTCTCTCTCTCTCTCTCCCTCTGTCCCTCTTACTCTCTCTCGCTCTTCCTTTCTCTCTCTATCCACACAGAAGCTACTCCCCACAGGCATTGCAGGACCACAGCGCTATCTTAACTTTCTACTTAGATCTAACACGACAGAGGGCGGTATACCACATATCAGGTAACACCTCGCGTGCAGGCTCGTAGGAAGATTACAGATTATCGAAACTCCTTTTCTTCTCCTCTTTTCCTTCCCCACCAATCAATTTCCACCTTCTAATTTACCTTGCACTTTCAAAAATAGGTTTTAGATATGAGATTGATTTAAACAAAAATGGTGTAGATTTTACTTTGATTGACTTTGTGCTTGTTATACTTCCTTTTCTTTTTTTTTTCTGTTCTTACTTCAGTTCTGTATTTTCTTTTAATTTTTGTATTTTCTGTCCACTCCGTGCAATCAGTACTCATGCTAATGTAGGCTGTTTGAAAGTTTAATTTTGTCACATACACATGGAAAATTAAAGGGTAGATCAAAATAAGACATTTAAAAAATCATGTTGTGGCGGGCAAAATTAAAGCAGGGCGTGTTTGTCTATACATCAATAATTTCCTATTTCAATATTGCTTCAAAGAATTCAAATAATACTTGATACACTGATGATTGAGATTTGTTTCCCTTTTGCGATTGCAATTCTTAAGATCACAAAGGAAATGTTCGCCCGATGAAGATCACATTTCACGGTTCAAGGCCTTATTTAGACACAGAGCGGGCATGGGATGGGTAAACGGATGTGATATCTAAAAGGAGAAGCGCCCCTTTGTAGAAAACGACTGGGTCATCCAAGTCTACTTCCGACACATACGGAGTGCATTTCAAAACCTACACAAGATACTGTCAATCTCTCGAGATGTGACGATAACATTTTTCCTTAACCAATTTGTACAATAAATTGCCAAACGATTTCTTTGTTTGCCGAGTAATAGTTTCATGCAATAAGAATATGGGTTTAAAGGGAATATACTGTACTGGGAAGACAAAAAAGCCTTCAAAAGGTGATCGTGAGCAACCTTCTTGCCAATGGTTTTAAATTCATGTATTTTCCATTTTAGAAACTGGCTGAAAGTTACTTGCCCTCAAAGTATCTAATTAGTGCTTAAATGACACAAATCCTCAAACAAATAGTGGATTTGTAATTTAATCACTAATTGGGTCATTTGAGTGCAAATAACTCTCAGCAAAGTCCTAAAATGGACAGTAAATTAATTTAAGACCATCGGTAAGAAGATTGCTCACGATCACCTTTTGAAGGCTTTTTTGTCTTTCCAGTAATTATGCCCTTTAAGATTAACAGTGGGGTATTCGGGTATTGTATCAAATTGATACAATGGTGAACAATTATGCAGCATGTGAATTTATGGACAAGTGAAACACAAAAAATATAGAATTGTATTTGAAACTACTAGGATATAATACTAGGATAGCTGAAAGCTGTGTGCATACTATATAAATGCTTATGTTAATGAATTTGTCTGGTCAGAGACGACTTTTCTTTCAATTCTGATTTAAATGCTTCTTCGCTAAAGGCCAACATTATGCGTTGTGGATCATCTATCTATGAAAATACTTCTAGTTCTAGCTACGAAAGGCAAAGTCTCAGATTTTCGTAGACGGCATTTTAAAGGAGTACAGACTTGATGCAGATTAATTTCCAACGAAAGTTCCATATGATATCTTAACATGCCTAAGGGTTTTACCGGAGCAGTTGTCCTACCTAGAAATGCATACAATAATATGAACGTTTCGAATAATGTTATTGCTTTGCCAGTGCCATTTATAGCAATGAGTGTAATATTTACGATATGGTAGGAGATATACCAAAATAACAATGTATTAACTAAAATTAAAAGCACCGAAGATATGAAATATGGTGGGGGAAACAAGTGTAAGTTAAGAAAAAAAGGAGGGTTGGGAAGAGCGCAATGATAAACATGAAAAGGGAACGTAAAAAGAGGGGAGGGGCCAGAGGGAGGGGAGAATGTGAAGCAATGTCGGGTGAGTCTACCAGGAAGCTGAATCTCTATCGCAGAGACAGGTGATGACCCTTCTCGGCTGACCCGAGATCCCGAGACGACACGGCAGGTGAGACAGGTAACACAGGATAGAGACGGCGTGAAAGGTGTAACCTCACATACGGAGCTGCCATAGTGTGTCAGGTCATTGACCTAGTGGAAATGGGTTTGCCATCATTCTGGATACGGAGAGGGGGGGATGCTGATTTAAACCCCCCGCTTATTTGTTTCCTACGGATGTCCTTGTGTTGCAACATGAAAGTGTGTATGTGGGTGGAGAGGCGTCTCTCCACTAGACTAACTTTTCAACACCTTGTTTTGGCACTTTTGCCCTTACATTTCATGAAATCATCAAGTATCCCGATTAATTATTGTGGTGTACTTTCCCTAATTGCCAATAGTGTGCGCAAAAGACTTTTCGTATGCTTTCAACAAGTCTTACGTAAGGTCGGCTTGAACTTGACCTTGACCATGCTTGGTAGAGATGGCTTGATTACTTGACCGTTCGCTCTTTTGTTCGCTCGCTAGGCAAAGTGTTGATGACTTTGTTAATGACAGGGCGCTGTATACACATACCCCGTGCTTTGCTGGCAGTTCAGTGTTCTTTTGACACCCCTGCAGGCCATTACTTTGTAATACTTTCACATTTTGCTTGGAACACTATTGTGTGATGCTCACTATTCTTGGTTATTTCATGAGACACATTCTTTTGATTACGCCTAGTTTGAATAGCGCAAAATAAGAAGGATTGATAGTAGACTGTGTTCATCATGATGGTACTTGGCTACAAGTTTCTGAACGGTTTACGTGTGCGATTCATTATTCTTCTTTTCTCTCGCTGCTTGATAACGGGATGGGCCACAGAAAGGAAACCAGTTTCCAACGAGTTATTGAAGCGAGGATCGAACACCAAACAAACATATACGAAATACATGTTACAATACTGATTCGCACCTATGAGATTACTTCTTTTCGCTCTTTAATCCCCTTCTCATTTTGTCTTATTCTTTGCTTTTTGCTTTTCTTTTGAAATGTCCATGTAAGTTCCTTTTTACCGTCGTGATCTATTCCTAGCCTGAGCGATACGATCGCTTGCATCGAAGGCCTTTCACCCCAGGGGGTTGGTATCGGGGCTCCTCGAGACTCGGAGTCACTTCCATCGACGTTTGACGCCCTCCCCCCTCCCCTCTCCCTCTCTCATGCCTCTCTTTACCCTAGATGTGCTGTGAAAAAAACACGAGGGTAGCTTCCTTATCACTCTATCCATCAAGAAACCTCAACACCTTGGCTAATCCTCATGCGTTTTCTTCTTGATTTATGATAACTCCCAGTTATCATCCACCTCCGTGATATTGCAGAATAGTGTTGGATCGGTAGATCTACCTACGTGATAGGGGCTCCCAGGGGAATCCTGGACTGGACACGCCGCCGTCGATTCACGCATGTATGTGGCTGGCCTCCCGCTTAACGCCAGTCTGGTTTCGATCGGCCTTGCGCCAGTTCATGTGAAAGTTGAATGTATCGAATTGCAAGCTTGAGGATATAAGAAACATTAAATACATGATAAAGTTGTGAACTAGACATCCCCTCAAGGGAGATGGTAACTGGTTCATGGCCAGACTGTAAATCTCATTGAAAGACCTTTTTGAATACTGTAATAGTAAAGCAGCGCATTTTAACCCTTTGTAAGAAAAAGGGCGACTTACTTTACGCTAAATACTTAGAAAGGTCATACCTCGTTAAGCATACGCCTAGAGGAGATTGACTTCTGTAGGAATGTGTACATCTTTCGATCATTTTCTCTTTCTTAATATTCTTTTGTCTATTGCTTGCAGCTTCCGCTGCTCCTAAACTAAGTCCAAAGTGCTAAATATATATCTAATTATTCTAGTAGTGAGGCAAGCATACTGTGCGGGAATATCATGTTAAAGATTACAATCTAAAGACGAAACACTCCATGCTAGGTGCTGTCCCTTTTTAAATATTGACCATTACCTGATTACACAGGATTCAATGTCTAGACACGAATAGAAATGATGTTTAATTTGGGCCATTGATCAGAAATTGATAACTTATCCTTTACTAAGATATATGGGATATCATCAAAGTTAGCGCATTTTGATGAATACGCAGTTGTTTAAGCAACGTACCAATTTGCTTAATCGGACATAAGAATTTACACGAAACACCTTCCGGGTTATGATATTGTTCTTGTTAATGTGTTTTTTATGGTAAGGTGTTGTTTCAGAAAGCAAACACACAATCCGTTATACTATATGTATATCAATATACTTCAAGAGCAATTTCGTAGAACACATGTTTAGATGGATCTTTGATGTTTGAAAGATGTTGCCGCAAAATATTTGATTGGAAGAAACGTCTGGGCACACAAAGACTAGTGTCCATCATGTGACCATCATGAAGGCTGCTACTTTCAATCCTCTGTCCTTTACGATGACGTCAAAGAGAATCGTCCTTCCACTTCCTGCTGAAAAATCAGAAAATCTTTCAATTATTCCAAGGCACTCAACTTCTCAGCTGTGATCCTGTCGTGAACAAAAGATCACATCGAGAGTGGACTTCTATAAAAAGACCTGCATTCTAAGATAACGATGTCGAACGAACCCAATTCAATGCGATATCCGATCGACTTTATTACGAATAAGGATATGCCAGTGTCGTATTTTTGCGACCAAGTTGTAATAGAGAAAACTGTAAAAGAGAAAACCTCCGGCACAGAGAGATTTTACCATCGGCAAGTTAAGATTTAACTATGTAAACTTGGTGTTGATACGTGTACGATCAAGTTCACTTATTTAAAATCTGTTTGATGTGAGCAGGTACTTCATGAACTTCATATTATTTCATGAACACGATGAGCTGCGTAGTTCCTTGTATAGAAGCTTAGCTGCCTATAGATGGGCCTTCTCCATGAAATTGTAAGTTAGTATAAAGAGGATTTATCAATTGGCAATAGTCTATAATCATGTTTATCTATATTCGTATTTCTATAACACGTTTCCTTGTAACATATTTGTATTAAGTATTATTTGCTTGTATGTTTGACAGTGTTTGATTCTCAAAATGTATGGTAATTCAATTGTGAATTTGTGTTGGACAAATGGTATAACTTAAGCGGAAGAGGTGCATTGACGTGTTTGAATACTCATCAGATTGAGATCGGTATGGAATTTTGTTGGCTATCACCAAAAGAAAGTACTGCATCGCATCAGTATAGCGAGCAAATTGAGATACCCTTGACCATGTATGATGACGTAGCTAATTGAAGAAGGAGGGGGAGGTTGCTTCTCCTGATTAGATGAATGCAGCTCGAAGGAAGATGCCAGGTTCTTACCGAGGCTATCTGTCAGGGCACATCCCCTGGTATGACGAAAATTGCATATATGATCGAGCTGCACGCACGTTGGCGTTACCACAAACGCCCCCGCATCCCATACCCCCTCCCCACAGCCTCTCCCCCGTCCCCTTCCATTAGCCCAAACACGGGATCGCCTTGACATGATAGTAATACTTGGAATTGTTTGATAAGGATAAGGATAAGGATAATTTCTATCACGATAAAGCAGGAGTATGATAAAGCAGAATTTTCAAACCCTTCGAAATTATTTGAAGGTTTAAATGGTTGAAGGTTAAGAGAAGAAGTGATAATAACTACGGACCGTAATCATAGCAGGAAGATTTTACCATCATCGCCGGATTCGGATCGATTTGATATCAGGGATTTCATCATTTTGAGATGATTATTTCTTGGTTGCCTGATATCAAAGAAGAATGGGACCCATTGTCATGTCAGTCCAGTCCTCTATTGATGACGGACCCCGTGGTCTTCACAACTGCTATGTACCCCTTACCTTTCAAAGTTGAGTCGTAATTCTGGGCATGCTCACGAGGCATACATGTACAGAATACGCATGTGCAATTGATTTGTGGTGTGGGCGTCTTGTGTCCGTGCGAGGTGAGAAAATATGTCTGGCGTAACTGTCAGGTGTGAGCCATTTCATATCTAGTCGAGTTATCAACAATGACGAGGATGACTTACCGCGCCGTGTCCCAGAAACAGTTAAGACCACCGCAACGCACACGATCCGATCAGTCGCACGATTTTGCGACTGGCTGAAAAGCAGGACATAGCCATGAGATTTGTGCAAATAGGTGACATCACATATCACGTCGTAGGCCCTTACGACTGGTAAATCATGTCAAAATCGTTTCGTCTGTGATGGCCTTTAGTTCTTTATTTTTTATAAGCTTAATCCCTTGCAGGAAACCAAAGGTGTTTGTGTGCAGGATTAGTCTGAGTATGCACTATCGATTCTCTTTTATCCGTCAAAATTGGTTTATCACAGAAGAAAATAGTCCCAGACGCCTTTCGAAAGTGAAACACTTGTTTGATAGGTCTAGGTACTAATTTCGCTGGTTTTCTATTGAGGTATGAAGTGTGTCTGCTGTAAGCTTTCCCCCACGTAATTTAGGGCTTTAATTTGATTTTGGAGAGATGTCAAGGCAAATCTGAAAGCTTCTTATTGCGTGGTAGCGGTGCATCTTCCTGACATAGAAAGATAGTAATCAAATAGGATCGATCCCGATATGCGCCCGATTTAGTTTTTAAATTTGATAAGGATAAGAACATTATACAGGGAAGTTCTAATATGTGAGTAAAGATTACATCAAGCAAAATGTCTGATTTAGTACCTCTTCTCCAAGTGAGAACTTTCAAGTCCATGGCATATTTATTCATAATGATAAATACATTGAAACTGTTTATCAGATGTATCTCTACAGTATAATTTAATCTTCAACATACAAAGAAAGTCACCCGAAACATCAAACTCACCGAAATTATCAGCACAGAGAGAGAGTAAAATACGAAATGTAGCATGTAACCATGGTAACACAGACTAGGCTCTGGAATCTAGAACACACGTCTTTTATTTTTAGAATTTGCTGGTTATTCGGGCCTCCCGTATTTCATAATAATTTGCTAACTTACGCTGGATAGTATTTC